>HG992040.1:7802500-8144007 GCA_905220475.3 Ennomos fuscantarius | reverse complement strand
AACGGAAACGGCACTGAATATTTATTAGTTAAAACAAACAATTCTTCGTGTCATAATGTCGTATGAATTAAGACGTGAATAAAACGGCTCGGAAGGAACAAAAATCATCAGCTGTATCTTGCAAATTAATAAAGGTATAAAAATATTGTGAGAATAGAACCATGCTTCTCTTCTTCTACACTAATTACACTAATATACGAAACGTAACTCTCTCTTTCTATCTTCACGTAGAGAAGGAGATATATAAGTATTCTCCTTGACTTGGGAAGCAAGCTGTTGAGGCGAACGGAAGTTGAGAGGGAAATGTGCGGCGAACGAAGTTGAGAGGGAGATATATTATGAACAAGTTATACTTATATCTCCCTCTCTACTTATATCTTGTTCTCTACCTGAAGATAGAAAGAGAGAGTTACGTTTTTGTATATTACTGTAGGTCTGTAGGGGCAAGAGAAATGGAGCTAAAATATTCATCAAATCAAATCAAATATTTTCAGTCGTGTGGTCTAAAGCATAATAAAATTATATATATTGACTTTATTTATGACAAGATATATATTTGTATCTCTCTCTCGTTATATTTCCCTCTTAACTTCCGTTGGCCCCAATGGCTTTCTATCATATTTTATCGATAATTCTGCCAATATAAAGTAAGAAATTTTTGTACGGTTATGTCATGTCAAAGTCTTATTTTGGTCTGCCAAAAATGCCATAGTAAAATGGTGGATATTTAACTGAAGGCTCTAGGAAGCCTTCAAGAGAAATCGAAAAGGCATGGTTTTAAAACTTGCAACCAATTTCTAAAACTCATGCGCGTTCACAAACACTTAACGGATAATAATCCACCCTTAACACACGTTTAAATTAAAAAAATACACGGGTTATGGATTAAATTCTAAGTTCACGACCGCCATTTTTGGATTCTATTTCATTTGGATTGGATTCTTTTCAACGCACCTGAATCCAAAAAATAGTTAATTATTTACATTGTGGCTCATAACATACGTTAGGGGACGTACTCATCTTTACTTTTAAATTGATAAATTGTCGTTCTCAAGATTGTACTGTCTGGGTTGGGTATGGTTGGTGGCAAATGTCAAACTAATAATATCGAGGTTACGTTTTGTTGCGGATAAAGCAGAAGATATACTCTTGGCTATAGTTTTATAATCGTAAACAATAATATAATTGGTGACTTTAATTGTTACAAACAGATAACCAACAGATTATAGCATGAAATTGAGTAGCTCACCATTTGAAGAGTTTCTTAACCTAACGCTCATTTTTTTTTTGTGTTTTGGCTCCACACTTTTGTGTATTTAGCCAGTGTCAAGTAATTGATAATTTAGCAAGTTAATGATATTTCACGTAAATAATGTGTCAGACTGCATTGTAAAATTATTGATCAACTCATTAATTTTTCGTTTTCGAATAGGGTTGATAGCCGTATGATGGATATGAATGTAAGTGTTTTGGTGCAATGGCAGAAATATTTTTTATTTAATTAGTGATGCCTAATTTGTTGTGAACGGTAAACTCTTTTTTCTTTTTTTTACCTGGCTCTGTATTACGGGTATACCGTGTGAGTCAGAGCGATTCCGAAGCGAAAGTTTTGTCTGTTTTCCATTGCAGCTCAATAGGCGTAATTAAATTGGAAATTAGAAGTTGGAAATTAAGTCTGGTAGTGTTAAAACTGACGTCAATATAACTTCAACTTACGTCGCAATATGACGTCAGTCATCGTACAATATATAATGTTATAGCTAATGTCACAATATTACGTCAAGTAATGTCGCAATATACCATTCACTACTCATTATGACGTCCAAAATAACGTTATATAATGTCGCAAATGTAATTTGTGACATATTCACTTAAACTATGACGTCTATAATGACGTGAATGGACGTAAACAATAACCATAAAATGACGTCATAAATCGCGTGTCTTTGTTGATTGGGAAAGCTGAAAGTGAAATTTACAAACACTACACAAAAGTAGCACACCGCACAAAATATTCTTCCAAATTACTTCAACGTTTATTTTCCGATTTATAATTTTTATTCTTTACTTTTTTCCTGTTTATCTAAACAGTTTCTCAGAATATTATCACCTACACGAGGTCAAGTCAGTTTAAGCCAAATAGAGTGTATTCAAAGAACGGTTATAATTATTAAATTTACTTTTAAATTTATAGACCGTAGAGTGTGATTTTATTACTGAGTCGTCCTCGTAGAAAATAATATGACTAATAAAATAATTGTGGGTTCGATTCCCACCCAGGACAAACATTTGTGTAATGAACATAGGTGGTGTTTGTTGTGTCTGAGTATTATATTATTGTATACGATGTATGTATTGTTGTACTTGTATTTACAAAAAAGTATCTGAGTATTGTATCAGTTATCTAGTTCCCATAATACAAGCATTGCTTAGTTTGGGGCTAGATGGCGCTGTGTGAAATGTCCACAAATATTTATTTATTTTATTTTATGTTATAATGAAAATATTAGGTGTATATTTTTTTTATGTTAATGCATTCATTAACAACTATGTGACGAGCTAGTTGTTTACCTGATGTTAAGCACCACGGCCGCCCATAACAGAACAGTGTCACTGGGAACTCCAAAACTGAGTTTCGCGCGACACTGCACTGCGCACATCATCCTGAGACATCAGCACAGTCTGATAATAAGATCATCGACTGTGAGATCAGATCATAAAGTCTCAATTGCCCAGTAATTTCACTAGCTATAGTACCCTTCAAATCGGAACACAGTAGTGCTTGCACACTACTGCTTGGCGGCAGAATAACTTGCAAAGCGGTGGTACCTACCTAGACGAACTTTGCAATTGTTAATAGAAAAATATTATTGGCCATAAAAGTGTTGGTATAATAAATACACTGAATACATTGTACAATGTAGTAACGCTGAGGACATTGTAAGTTAATTTGGTTGAAAATGTGTTAATTGCTTGTTTACTTAAACAAACCTTTATGTAAATAAAATGCGAATTGGACGTAATTACCTTACTTAATAAACAATAATTATGTAGGTACACCAAGTACCCCTAAATAAAGAGCAATGTAATAAATAATTCTATACTAATATAATACTGTATATTAAATCGAGTCAAACAAAATAAATAAATTTAATCTAAGTGAGTTTGATTACAATTCTGATGTAGCATTAGTAGGAGAAGAAGAGAGATTTTGTTTTAAATACTTCTTCAATAGGTCTGTTTTGGTACTTAAACATTTAGCGTTAAATTCCTTATATAAGTAGTTTTTTTTTAAATATATTAATAGCCTTGCGATTGGCCTATTTATAAAAGTAGGTAATAACGTAAACCCCTTACTAATAACATAAAACCTAGGTAAATAACAGTGGAATAATTGCTGAGTTTTTTGTCTTGTTTTAACTTCGTCTATTTTAAATTTGATAGAAAGAAACAAAACACAAAATGATTATTCTTCCATCATGCAATGTTCATATTAGTAAGAGGGTAAATTAGGTTTGTATGGTTGATGATAACATCTACATCACACATCAATGTTTCATCCACATGACAATATTAAGCGTAATGGCCAGTTTTCAAAGACTGGAAGTTTGCACGTTCCATTATATTCTCTTTGCGTTTCATTAGCAAGCATTTACGGGCGTCAGCAATTTGACAAGTTGATGATGTACAAGCACATACACCTTTATATATAAGAATCTCAGGTATTGCATTAGCAGTCTAGCATTTACTAAGAGGTGACACACTCGAGTAAGTTCACATATTGGATTTTTATATACTAATCAAAAATACAAGTCGAAAAGCGTTGACTTCGTTACACAGCCTTTATGCAGGTTCGTTATTTTTTTTTAAATTTATTACTGATTAAAAAAAATCTTGTTTTGTTTCTTTGCAGTGTCAGATATTTTGAAGTGATCATTTGCTTAGATCTGGTAAAAACAGAATTGATAATCATTAGTTAATATAAACAGAATTTTTTTTCCCAATTTTCCAAACAAGATAACCAGTTATCAAACTTGGTTTAGAGGGAACAGGTTAGAGGGAACGTATTAAGAGTGTCATTTTTCAGGTATTGAGAGTGATTCAAAATCATTCCTCCTAAATATATGTATATGTATATAATATATATTAAATTTGTATTATTGTGTGTATTTATTATGGTGTTATTTATGCTCTCACTAGTTTAGATTTATAGTTAAGTTGTTGTTTTTCTTTTGGTCAACAAAAATAGTATAGCAACTATACAGTTGTTTATACAATAAAGAGTTTTCTATCTATATTATAATGAGAGATCTCTTATTTTCAGTAAACAATGAAGGCTGTTTTGGTACTCTGCGCTCTCGTGGCTGTAGTGGTCTGCCGTCCTGAAGAGACCTACAGCACACAATATGACAACTTTAACGCCCAAGAGTTGGCTGACAACGTCCGCCTTCTCAAGAACTATGCCAAGTGCTTCCTGGGCCAGGGACCTTGCACCGCCGAAGGATCCGATTTCAAAAGTGAGTACATTCACTTACTTGATATATGATTACACTACTTGATTGGTTCGATCCTTCAGATTTTTATGTATAAAACACCCACTAAAGCACTAGGGACTTTACTGCAAAGTTCGTCTAGGTAGGTACCACCTGTTCTTCTGGTTCATCTGGTTCCCATAGTACATTCCCATAGTGTGTGAGATGTCCCCACATATTATGTCCCCACATATTATTATATAATCGTATTTGTATATCAACTCATGTGTAAGTAGAAGTCATAATGCGATATCCACACATTATAACTAAATAAAGCAGTCAAAACACTGGGTGGTAGCACTTTTTTGCAAAGTACGTCTAGGTACCACCGCTTTGCCAGTTATTCTGCCGCCAAGCAGTAGTACGCAAGCACTGCTGTGTTCCAGTTTAAAGGGAACTATAGCTAGTGAAATTACTGGGCAAATGAGACTTTATGATCTGATCTCACAGCTTAGTAATTTTATTACTAGATTGTGCTGATGTCTCTGGATGACATGCGCAGTGCAGTGTCACGCGAAGCTCTATACTTTAGAGTTCCGAGTGACACTGCAGCTGATATGGGCAGCCGTGTCGTTTAACATCAGGCGAACGGCTAGCTCGTCACGTCATTCCTTAACATAAAAAAAACTCAGTTATATTAAACGATTTTTAAGGCAATCCATTTTTTTTTAATTAATATCTGGGCGTTTGACCACAATCTCACCACCTATACACGTCAGGTATAAACACTTCTAATAAATATCTATTCACTTTTTGACTTGAAAACTTTTTGATTTGAGACGGTGTTTCCGGTAAACACTACCCTAACACAACCCACCCTGGGTTGTGTTTACCGATAGTTTTTACCGGAAATACCGACCATTCCACATTTTTGCAGTTCTTTTATTATTTACTATTAAATATTAATTATCTAATTTTAGATATCTTTGCTTTATGAAGAACATCCTAATACATAATTTTTATTCAACAGAAACATGAATATTTACAAGCACTCTATAAATAAAAAGTAACAACTCTTAAAAAAAAATATTTTTAAGTCTTTGCTTTATTATTTTCATTGGTATTGCAATTGATACATGAAATTGCAATTGGTCTTACGCAGTGGCATAAAAGTACATTATAATACAAGAGTGTTCAGTTGATCATTGCTCTCGAGGCGGTATTAGGCGATATAGGAGTCGAGGTTGTGATGACCTTTGCACACGCGTTTTATGCGTTTTTTATCACACCGGTAGGACAAAAAGAGTTATTTTTGTTTTTAGTTTGCCTCCACACTTTTGTGTATTTAGCCAGTGTAAGAGTAGAGTAATTGTTAATTTTTCAAGTTATTTAATATTATATAGTGTCAAGTCAAGTTACAGTCCAAGTCATCAAATTAAGTCATAGTCTAGTCTAGTGAAGTCATACCACTAGTAAAGTGGTGGCAACTTTACCAGAAGCTTCTTCTTTCTTGGAGTTTTGGAACCAACACGAAAAGAAACGTTTCCCCATCATTATACCGCTTTCCCACACTCATGCCTGTAATCCAGCACTTAATGAATAAAATGCCACCAATTTTATGTATTAACACTGAAAATAACACAAGTTTTGAAAAATAATACAATCCGGCGACGCGATCTTTTTCGTTTTCCCTCCTTATACATTTTTAGTACTCCATTAATGCTGTACGCACACGTACATTATGTTCATACAGTTTCATTAATAAGCAGCAGAACAAGAAAAAAAATGACGCTCGCGAGCGTATTTATTTTTCTGCTCTGTGATTTAGGCAATATCCTAGACAAAACGCTAGACAATATGCTAACTTTCGTTTTCAGAAATTATTCCCGACGCTGTCAAAACCAAGTGTGTAAAGTGCAACGCCAAGCAAAGGGAGTTGATCCGTATAGTCGTGAAGGCTCTTGAGACCAAGCTACCCGAACTGTGGGACGAGCTCGTGAAGAAAGAAGACCCTCAAGGCCTGTACAAGGCTGACTTCCAAGCCTTCCTTAATGCTTCCGACTAGACCATGCCAAAGTTACACTGAACAGGCAATACACACGCTGCAGTTAAAGTTTAGAATTAAGATCGCCAAGACTCTGAAAAAGTTCCAAGTTCTTGTATTGTATAGTCTCTTTCGTTCACAAAAACAGCTCAGGCTGATCACTGATGGCACTTTGCCTAACTAAAGGTATAGATTTGATAATAGATACTACTGATATAAACTGTAACCAATTACCCAATAGCACACTGCAGCATAGTCGCATTGCCGCTACGTTTTTATAGTTCACAAACATCACACTATTATAAGGTTTATAGGACTTGTACATACATACATTTATTGCTTAGTTTATTTATTTTATAGTAAAGTTAGTTCCTTACAAAATGTGTTGTCATTACTCACCTAACTATTGATTTTCAATTTCGGATATTCGTAACACAGGAGCGCCTTATGGAACAGGAATAGGTACTTTAAACGTGATCAAAATAATAATATAATATTAAAATAACGCTCAATGATCAAACTTAGATTCTGGACCTAAACTAGGATTCACTGTATCTAGGGACTACGAAGACCATGGTCCCACCACACATAGACATAGAAAATTTTATTTGTGCTTTTTTTGCGCGTAACATGACGAGTTAGCCGTTCGCCTGATGTTAAGTGACACGGCTGCCTATATCAGTTGCAGTGTCACTCGGAACTCTAAAGTAAGCTTTGCGTGACACTACACGTATACGTCATCCTGATAATAAGTGTAATAACAAGATTATTTAGCCATTTAAGCCCAGTAATTTCACTAGCTACAGTGCCCTTCGAACCGGAATACAGTAGTGCTTGCACACTACTGCTCGGCGGCAGAATAACTGGCAAAGCGGTGGTACCTACCTAGACAAACCTTGCAGAAAAGTCCTATCATCTGGTAAATAATCTAAATTTTATAGCACCGCCGTCCATGCCCATTGATCTGTTTCTGTCAAGGTTGTCTGAAAGCTGAAAGAGATCACTTTATAGTGATAAGACCGCCTGTTGTAACCTAGTCTTATTTATTTTTTGTTTTGTATTTTGTTGCTTTGCTCACCTTGGTATCAATAGGGTAAACAGCAAACACACACTTGTGTTTGCTGTTTGTGTCTTGCCGTGGCACTATGACTTCCATAAGTATAGGAATCTTGTGACTAACGCTCAATTCCAATTACAGACAGAATATTTTGGTGACTCTATTCGAACCAACCAATTTCGAATCCAAACAATTCAAAACTTAATTGTAGCTAGGTACGCTAGTTTTAAGTATACAAAGACCATGGTGGGACGATATAGTAGTTTTAATTTTAACAATTAAATGAATTATTTAACATAAGACTTGACAGAAACAGATCAATGGGCATGGACGGCGGTGCTATAAAATTTAGATTATTTACCAGATGATAGGACTTTTCTGCAAGGTTTGTCTAGGTAGGTACCACCGCTTTGCCAGTTATTCTGCCGCCGAGCAGTAGTGTGCAAGCACTACTGTATTCCGGTTCGAAGGGCACTGTAGCTAGTGAAATTACTGGGCTTAAATGGCTAAATAATCTTGTTATTACACTTATTATCAGGATGACGTATACGTGTAGTGTCACGCAAAGCTTACTTTAGAGTTCCGAGTGACACTGCAACTGATATAGGCAGCCGTGTCACTTAACATCAGGCGAACGGCTAACTCGTCATGTTACGCGCAAAAAAAGCACAAATAAAATTTTCTATGTCTATGTGTGGTGGGACCATGGTCTTCGTAGTCCCTAGATACAGTGAATCCTAGTTTAGGTCCAGAATCTAAGTTTGATCATTGAGCGTTATTTTAATATTATATTATTATTTTGATCACGTTTAAAGTACCTATTCCTGTTCCATAAGGCGCTCCTGTGTTACGAATATCCGAAATTGAAAATCAATAGTTAGGTGAGTAATGACAACACATTTTGTAAGGAACTAACTTTACTATAAAATAAATAAACTAAGCAATAAATGTATGTATGTACAAGTCCTATAAACCTTATAATAGTGTGATGTTTGTGAACTATAAAAACGTAGCGGCAATGCGACTATGCTGCAGTGTGCTATTGGGTAATTGGTTACAGTTTATATCAGTAGTATCTATTATCAAATCTATACCTTTAGTTAGGCAAAGTGCCATCAGTGATCAGCCTGAGCTGTTTTTGTGAACGAAAGAGACTATACAATACAAGAACTTGGAACTTTTTCAGAGTCTTGGCGATCTTAATTCTAAACTTTAACTGCAGCGTGTGTATTGCCTGTTCAGTGTAACTTTGGCATGGTCTAGTCGGAAGCATTAAGGAAGGCTTGGAAGTCAGCCTTGTACAGGCCTTGAGGGTCTTCTTTCTTCACGAGCTCGTCCCACAGTTCGGGTAGCTTGGTCTCAAGAGCCTTCACGACTATACGGATCAACTCCCTTTGCTTGGCGTTGCACTTTACACACTTGGTTTTGACAGCGTCGGGAATAATTTCTGAAAACGAAAGTTAGCATATTGTCTAGCGTTTTGTCTAGGATATTGCCTAAATCACAGAGCAGAAAAATAAATACGCTCGCGAGCGTCATTTTTTTTCTTGTTCTGCTGCTTATTAATGAAACTGTATGAACATAATGTACGTGTGCGTACAGCATTAATGGAGTACTAAAAATGTATAAGGAGGGAAAACGAAAAAGATCGCGTCGCCGGATTGTATTATTTTTCAAAACTTGTGTTATTTTCAGTGTTAATACATAAAATTGGTGGCATTTTATTCATTAAGTGCTGGATTACAGGCATGAGTGTGGGAAAGCGGTATAATGATGGGGAAACGTTTCTTTTCGTGTTGGTTCCAAAACTCCAAGAAAGAAGAAGCTTCTGGTAAAGTTGCCACCACTTTACTAGTGGTATGACTTCACTAGACTAGACTATGACTTAATTTGATGACTTGGACTGTAACTTGACTTGACACTATATAATATTAAATAACTTGAAAAATTAACAATTACTCTACTCTTACACTGGCTAAATACACAAAAGTGTGGAGGCAAACTAAAAACAAAAATAACTCTTTTTGTCCTACCGGTGTGATAAAAAACGCATAAAACGCGTGTGCAAAGGTCATCACAACCTCGACTCCTATATCGCCTAATACCGCCTCGAGAGCAATGATCAACTGAACACTCTTGTATTATAATGTACTTTTATGCCACTGCGTAAGACCAATTGCAATTTCATGTATCAATTGCAATACCAATGAAAATAATAAAGCAAAGACTTAAAAATATTTTTTTTTAAGAGTTGTTACTTTTTATTTATAGAGTGCTTGTAAATATTCATGTTTCTGTTGAATAAAAATTATGTATTAGGATGTTCTTCATAAAGCAAAGATATCTAAAATTAGATAATTAATATTTAATAGTAAATAATAAAAGAACTGCAAAAATGTGGAATGGTCGGTATTTCCGGTAAAAACTATCGGTAAACACAACCCAGGGTGGGTTGTGTTAGGGTAGTGTTTACCGGAAACACCGTCTCAAATCAAAAAGTTTTCAAGTCAAAAAGTGAATAGATATTTATTAGAAGTGTTTATACCTGACGTGTATAGGTGGTGAGATTGTGGTCAAACGCCCAGATATTAATTAAAAAAAAATGGATTGCCTTAAAAATCGTTTAATATAACTGAGTTTTTTTTATGTTAAGGAATGACGTGACGAGCTAGCCGTTCGCCTGATGTTAAACGACACGGCTGCCCATATCAGCTGCAGTGTCACTCGGAACTCTAAAGTATAGAGCTTCGCGTGACACTGCACTGCGCATGTCATCCAGAGACATCAGCACAATCTAGTAATAAAATTACTAAGCTGTGAGATCAGATCATAAAGTCTCATTTGCCCAGTAATTTCACTAGCTATAGTTCCCTTTAAACTGGAACACAGCAGTGCTTGCGTACTACTGCTTGGCGGCAGAATAACTGGCAAAGCGGTGGTACCTAGACGTACTTTGCAAAAAAGTGCTACCACCCAGTGTTTTGACTGCTTTATTTAGTTATAATGTGTGGATATCGCATTATGACTTCTACTTACACATGAGTTGATATACAAATACGATTATATAATAATATGTGGGGACATAATATGTGGGGACATCTCACACACTATGGGAATGTACTATGGGAACCAGATGAACCAGAAGAACAGGTGGTACCTACCTAGACGAACTTTGCAGTAAAGTCCCTAGTGCTTTAGTGGGTGTTTTATACATAAAAATCTGAAGGATCGAACCAATCAAGTAGTGTAATCATATATCAAGTAAGTGAATGTACTCACTTTTGAAATCGGATCCTTCGGCGGTGCAAGGTCCCTGGCCCAGGAAGCACTTGGCATAGTTCTTGAGAAGGCGGACGTTGTCAGCCAACTCTTGGGCGTTAAAGTTGTCATATTGTGTGCTGTAGGTCTCTTCAGGACGGCAGACCACTACAGCCACGAGAGCGCAGAGTACCAAAACAGCCTTCATTGTTTACTGAAAATAAGAGATCTCTCATTATAATATAGATAGAAAACTCTTTATTGTATAAACAACTGTATAGTTGCTATACTATTTTTGTTGACCAAAAGAAAAACAACAACTTAACTATAAATCTAAACTAGTGAGAGCATAAATAACACCATAATAAATACACACAATAATACAAATTTAATATATATTATATACATATACATATATTTAGGAGGAATGATTTTGAATCACTCTCAATACCTGAAAAATGACACTCTTAATACGTTCCCTCTAACCTGTTCCCTCTAAACCAAGTTTGATAACTGGTTATCTTGTTTGGAAAATTGGGAAAAAAAATTCTGTTTATATTAACTAATGATTATCAATTCTGTTTTTACCAGATCTAAGCAAATGATCACTTCAAAATATCTGACACTGCAAAGAAACAAAACAAGATTTTTTTTAATCAGTAATAAATTTAAAAAAAAATAACGAACCTGCATAAAGGCTGTGTAACGAAGTCAACGCTTTTCGACTTGTATTTTTGATTAGTATATAAAAATCCAATATGTGAACTTACTCGAGTGTGTCACCTCTTAGTAAATGCTAGACTGCTAATGCAATACCTGAGATTCTTATATATAAAGGTGTATGTGCTTGTACATCATCAACTTGTCAAATTGCTGACGCCCGTAAATGCTTGCTAATGAAACGCAAAGAGAATATAATGGAACGTGCAAACTTCCAGTCTTTGAAAACTGGCCATTACGCTTAATATTGTCATGTGGATGAAACATTGATGTGTGATGTAGATGTTATCATCAACCATACAAACCTAATTTACCCTCTTACTAATATGAACATTGCATGATGGAAGAATAATCATTTTGTGTTTTGTTTCTTTCTATCAAATTTAAAATAGACGAAGTTAAAACAAGACAAAAAACTCAGCAATTATTCCACTGTTATTTACCTAGGTTTTATGTTATTAGTAAGGGGTTTACGTTATTACCTACTTTTATAAATAGGCCAATCGCAAGGCTATTAATATATTTAAAAAAAAACTACTTATATAAGGAATTTAACGCTAAATGTTTAAGTACCAAAACAGACCTATTGAAGAAGTATTTAAAACAAAATCTCTCTTCTTCTCCTACTAATGCTACATCAGAATTGTAATCAAACTCACTTAGATTAAATTTATTTATTTTGTTTGACTCGATTTAATATACAGTATTATATTAGTATAGAATTATTTATTACATTGCTCTTTATTTAGGGGTACTTGGTGTACCTACATAATTATTGTTTATTAAGTAAGGTAATTACGTCCAATTCGCATTTTATTTACATAAAGGTTTGTTTAAGTAAACAAGCAATTAACACATTTTCAACCAAATTAACTTACAATGTCCTCAGCGTTACTACATTGTACAATGTATTCAGTGTATTTATTATACCAACACTTTTATGGCCAATAATATTTTTCTATTAACAATTGCAAAGTTCGTCTAGGTAGGTACCACCGCTTTGCAAGTTATTCTGCCGCCAAGCAGTAGTGTGCAAGCACTACTGTGTTCCGATTTGAAGGGTACTATAGCTAGTGAAATTACTGGGCAATTGAGACTTTATGATCTGATCTCACAGTCGATGATCTTATTATCAGACTGTGCTGATGTCTCAGGATGATGTGCGCAGTGCAGTGTCGCGCGAAACTCAGTTTTGGAGTTCCCAGTGACACTGTTCTGTTATGGGCGGCCGTGGTGCTTAACATCAGGTAAACAACTAGCTCGTCACATAGTTGTTAATGAATGCATTAACATAAAAAAAATATACACCTAATATTTTCATTATAACATAAAATAAAATAAATAAATATTTGTGGACATTTCACACAGCGCCATCTAGCCCCAAACTAAGCAATGCTTGTATTATGGGAACTAGATAACTGATACAATACTCAGATACTTTTTTGTAAATACAAGTACAACAATACATACATCGTATACAATAATATAATACTCAGACACAACAAACACCACCTATGTTCATTACACAAATGTTTGTCCTGGGTGGGAATCGAACCCACAATTATTTTATTAGTCATATTATTTTCTACGAGGACGACTCAGTAATAAAATCACACTCTACGGTCTATAAATTTAAAAGTAAATTTAATAATTATAACCGTTCTTTGAATACACTCTATTTGGCTTAAACTGACTTGACCTCGTGTAGGTGATAATATTCTGAGAAACTGTTTAGATAAACAGGAAAAAAGTAAAGAATAAAAATTATAAATCGGAAAATAAACGTTGAAGTAATTTGGAAGAATATTTTGTGCGGTGTGCTACTTTTGTGTAGTGTTTGTAAATTTCACTTTCAGCTTTCCCAATCAACAAAGACACGCGATTTATGACGTCATTTTATGGTTATTGTTTACGTCCATTCACGTCATTATAGACGTCATAGTTTAAGTGAATATGTCACAAATTACATTTGCGACATTATATAACGTTATTTTGGACGTCATAATGAGTAGTGAATGGTATATTGCGACATTACTTGACGTAATATTGTGACATTAGCTATAACATTATATATTGTACGATGACTGACGTCATATTGCGACGTAAGTTGAAGTTATATTGACGTCAGTTTTAACACTACCAGACTTAATTTCCAACTTCTAATTTCCAATTTAATTACGCCTATTGAGCTGCAATGGAAAACAGACAAAACTTTCGCTTCGGAATCGCTCTGACTCACACGGTATACCCGTAATACAGAGCCAGGTAAAAAAAAGAAAAAAGAGTTTACCGTTCACAACAAATTAGGCATCACTAATTAAATAAAAAATATTTCTGCCATTGCACCAAAACACTTACATTCATATCCATCATACGGCTATCAACCCTATTCGAAAACGAAAAATTAATGAGTTGATCAATAATTTTACAATGCAGTCTGACACATTATTTACGTGAAATATCATTAACTTGCTAAATTATCAATTACTTGACACTGGCTAAATACACAAAAGTGTGGAGCCAAAACACAAAAAAAAAATGAGCGTTAGGTTAAGAAACTCTTCAAATGGTGAGCTACTCAATTTCATGCTATAATCTGTTGGTTATCTGTTTGTAACAATTAAAGTCACCAATTATATTATTGTTTACGATTATAAAACTATAGCCAAGAGTATATCTTCTGCTTTATCCGCAACAAAACGTAACCTCGATATTATTAGTTTGACATTTGCCACCAACCATACCCAACCCAGACAGTACAATCTTGAGAACGACAATTTATCAATTTAAAAGTAAAGATGAGTACGTCCCCTAACGTATGTTATGAGCCACAATGTAAATAATTAACTATTTTTTGGATTCAGGTGCGTTGAAAAGAATCCAATCCAAATGAAATAGAATCCAAAAATGGCGGTCGTGAACTTAGAATTTAATCCATAACCCGTGTATTTTTTTAATTTAAACGTGTGTTAAGGGTGGATTATTATCCGTTAAGTGTTTGTGAACGCGCATGAGTTTTAGAAATTGGTTGCAAGTTTTAAAACCATGCCTTTTCGATTTCTCTTGAAGGCTTCCTAGAGCCTTCAGTTAAATATCCACCATTTTACTATGGCATTTTTGGCAGACAAAATAAGACTTTGACATGACATAACCGTACAAAAATTTCTTACTTTATATTGGCAGAATTATCGATAAAATATGATAGAAAGCCATTGGGGCCAACGGAAGTTAAGAGGGAAATATAACGAGAGAGAGATACAAATATATATCTTGTCATAAATAAAGTCAATATATATAATTTTATTATGCTTTAGACCACACGACTGAAAATATTTGATTTGATTTGATGAATATTTTAGCTCCATTTCTCTTGCCCCTACAGACCTACAGTAATATACAAAACGTAACTCTCTCTTTCTATCTTCAGGTAGAGAACAAGATATAAGTAGAGAGGGAGATATAAGTATAACTTGTTCATAATATATCTCCCTCTCAACTTCCGTTCGCCGCACATTTCCCTCTCAACTTCCGTTCGCCTCAACAGCTTGCTTCCCAAGTCAAGGAGAATACTTATATATCTCCTTCTCTACGTGAAGATAGAAAGAGAGAGTTACGTTTCGTATATTAGTGTAATTAGTGTAGAAGAAGAGAAGCATGGTTCTATTCTCACAATATTTTTATACCTTTTATTAATTTTGCAAGATACAGCTGATGATTTTTGTTCCTTCCGAGCCGTTTTATTCACGTCTTAATTCATACGACATTATGACACGAAGAATTGTTTGTTTTAACTAATAAATATTCAGTGCCGTTTCCGTTCAGTTTTTATTTATTTATTATTATCTCTGTCCCTGTCACACGTTTTGTATTCATAGAGGCCGTGGTCAAGGGTTATCTTATCCGTTTGTTGTCTTTATCAATATTTGGCGTTTCTTGGTATATAAGACGTGGTCCTCTTTGACATTCATAGTTATCCTAACTGCTGAGAAGAGATAATCTGTACTTACCATGGCGAAATTAACGGTAAATATTCTATTAGTTATCCAGTACCCATAGTACAAATTTTGCTTAGTTTAGGGTTAGATGGGGCCATGTGAAATGTCAACAAATTTTTTGTTTCATAATATCACATTAATTACGGATAAAGGCACCCCGCAGTTTTACCCTTACCCGTTTAAGCAACTGGAACTATGATTTATCCAGTATATTAATAAGTATCCTATATTATTTGCGATGAATCCCTTCCCTCTAATATATAATCTCTAAAAAAGACACGTTGTCTCTTTTTTGATTTGTTCGTATGACTTTCACGCGAAAACGGCAAAACCGATTTGTACAAAACTTTGCACACATATTGCTAATACTAACGAGATCAACGTCAGAACAACAAAAACAACTCAACCCAACTTGAGTTGTTTTTGTTGTTCTGACGTTGATCTCGTTAGTATTAGCAATATGTGTGAAACAAGATCCATTGTATATCACGGGATATAATATGAGTTTTATTGCAGATTATTCTGGCGTTGGTGGCTCTATTCGCTCTTACGGCGGCGAAACCTCAAGGTGAGTTTTATTATATATTATTGACTTATTGCATCATTGTATGCATCTTGCATATTGATCATAATGGGACATTCAAACTGACCCCCAGTTTTTATTGATTTTACCACAGAATAGCTACAGTAGAGTACATACAGCACAGAATAGTACAGTCTTATTTAGATGGATTTATACGAAGTCAAAACTTCAATGTTTATGATGTGTATTATGACTTTTATTAAATCATTTGAAAAATAATAATTTTCTTAGTTCTTGGAACAAATCAAACCTTTTAGGTTCAAATAGTAGACTTCTCTTAAATTTTGGACATTAGATGCTAAAGGCCTTATTGCAGAACTACGCTCAGTTGTGAATCTTTGACAAGATGAGATTTCGTTCACAAAATGATCAAAGCTCTAGCTTTTTTACGTCTAACTTGACTAGCATTTGACCGCGCTCTCACCTGATGGGAAGTGACGATGCGATCGAAGGTGTAGTATGCTAACCAAGTAACTTAACAAGCTTAATCTAATTCTAATTCTACTTGGGGGCGCGGGCGGTCCCACAAGGGTGTGCATTTCCCCCTGCCAGCATCTACCCAAGCCAGCCCAGCTCCTTCATATAGCGGAGCTCTACTTTGAGTCGCTGGTACAACTGTTCCAGTGTTTACTTGATGGTATGGGTGATTTGGAGACCATTTTCCCTCGATCCCGTGGCTCTAGCTTACACTATTCAAGAAGACCTAAGCATCAATCGACAAATGAGTTCATATGTTTAATTATTGTAATTGTACTAAAATACAATATAGAGTAATAAATTGTTCATATAAAAATCCTAATATCTTACTAATGTTACTAATATGAAGTTCGAAAGTCACAAACTTTCGAACTTCATATTAGTAACATTAATATGACATAACATAATAAAGTTCTATTAACAACTCACCAGTTAAGCGATGCCAATAAGCTAAAAACAGCAAAGTTTTTCCCCAAAAGAGATGGGCCTTATATTGTGCAGAAGAAGGCAAGTCCAACAACATATCTTATCGCTCCTGTTGAAAATCCTAGCGAGTTGCTGGGAAAGTTCCATGTAAGTGAGATTACTCCGTTTAGGGGACGTGATGACGAACATGATAAGCCACTAGTTCCTAAAAGAAGGCGAGGCCGTCCTCGTTTACAGCCTAATCTTGATAATAGGCTAGACCACGATCGAGGACGCAATCGTGATCTAGAGGGGGAGTATGTGACCAGGCAACCCCAAGCTACCAGCGGTGCCAACGTAATGCCACCGGAGAATGAAATATATTCAGACAATGATGTTGGCTGCACTGATTGTAGCAGCCAATCTGAAAACAGTTTGACGAATCCGTTAGCACGCGCGGCAAATATAAACCCGCGTAATAGGCTATCGTGTGAAAGCCAATCACGCGATTGCAGTTTGGGCGCGACTAACCGTCAAGGTGCGGGGGTGATCCCGCCATCAGTCTCGGAGTCGACCTCGAACTTGTGCGCGCCGCGACGTTTCCCAAAACGTATACGTAGAGCCAAAGTACAGTTCGATTTGTGAAGTTAATGTGCTCCATAAGTTACATAGTGATTATCTTTCTCGCTACCTGTTTTAATTACGGACTTTTGTGTGGAAACTGCGTTTTCCAACGACTTGTTGGTAAATAAATCCGTGTACGATATCTACGCCGGTTTTATTTTATCTGCACTCCCCGTCCAGAGGCCTGAACCCTAAGCCCGTGGGCTAAAAGATCTATTTCTTCAGAAACATCAACTCCATTACCAATCTCAATTGTTAATGTCAACCCATTTTACTAAAATAAATATTCGTAGCAATTATTTAACAATATTATTACCTAAGCCAATTTTATTCAGTAAAAGCTTACCAACACCATGAAAATAATTTCATTTAATGCTATAAGATACACACAAGAAGTGGGATTAATTTTAAAAAACACAAAAAAATCATACGCTCAGTAGACATCAGGTTGCGGTTAGGAACACAAATTAATTGTAACACAACGTTAAACACCGACCACGTAATTATGGCTCTGTATGTATTAATTATATTGTTTGTACCGTGTCGGAAATAAATCAGGCCGCCACTAAAAAGAGATGGTATGATGTAAGCGAAGGACACTCAAGCTAGAGCACTACAAGGGCACGTAATTCCTCGCCAGCGCTCTATAGTTTTCCTTTCCTATAAGTTACAATTTTCTAGATATTCTGTAATATTATTAATATTAAATGGTAAATGTTGGTGGATATTTCACACAGTGCCATCTAGCCCCAAACTAAGCAAAGCTTGTAAGTACTATGGGAACCAGATTACTGATAGAATACTCATATATTTGTTTTTATTAGTTTCGTTCGGTTATATATTTGATGAGGTAGTTTGCATTAAGCTCATAACTTTTTTTATTGTTTGATAGGTTTGCGTTTGATCTCACCTGATGGTAAGTGACGATGCGTTAAATCGTAAATGCATTAAAACAATTAGGTAAATGAGTATCTACTCATTTACCTAATTGTTTTAATGCATTTACCGACCTGTTTTAAGTTATTTTATTGCTGCTTGTTTCCATTGCTTTCTTTAAGATCTGGCTGACCATGAGAAGACTACAGTCACGGAAAAAGTAATTATTTGTACGCACAATTTTTTTTTCCCAAATAGTCCCCACTGTGTCTCGTTTCTATACCTTGTCTTTTCGATTCCCAACGAGCCCCAATATATAGTGTCATAAAGTGACCCATAAGCGAAAAATAAATTTAGTAATGAGTACAGGTGTACGAAAAACCGCCACCGTTATATGGTTATAATATCCCACATGTGCGAAGCGATTTGCCTCCACGTTTACCATGCGAACAGCCAAAGAGTGGAACGCTTCACCGGCGGGGCGTCTGTATTTCCCGAAAACTATAACATTGAAGACAAATGGATTTGAATACAAATCGAGAATGGACAGGTATATATCTAAGCCTCTAAAAGGAGAAAGAAGAAGAAGAATCTTTAGAAGATTCTAAGCCGACCGCATCGTCACTTACCATCAGGTGAGATCAAACGCAAACCTATCAAACAATAAAAAAAGTTATGAGCTTAATGCAAACTACCTCATCAAATATATAACCGAACGAAACTAATAAAAACAAATATATGAGTATTCTATCAGTAATCTGGTTCCCATAGTACTTACAAGCTTTGCTTAGTTTGGGGCTAGATGGCACTGTGTGAAATATCCACCAACATTTACCATTTAATATTAATAATATTACAGAATATCTAGAAAATTGTAACTTATAGGAAAGGAAAACTATAGAGCGCTGGCGAGGAATTACGTGCCCTTGTAGTGCTCTAGCTTGAGTGTCCTTCGCTTACATCATACCATCTCTTTTTAGTGGCGGCCTGATTTATTTCCGACACGGTACAAACAATATAATTAATACATACAGAGCCATAATTACGTGGTCGGTGTTTAACGTTGTGTTACAATTAATTTGTGTTCCTAACCGCAACCTGATGTCTACTGAGCGTATGATTTTTTTGTGTTTTTTAAAATTAATCCCACTTCTTGTGTGTATCTTATAGCATTAAATGAAATTATTTTCATGGTGTTGGTAAGCTTTTACTGAATAAAATTGGCTTAGGTAATAATATTGTTAAATAATTGCTACGAATATTTATTTTAGTAAAATGGGTTGACATTAACAATTGAGATTGGTAATGGAGTTGATGTTTCTGAAGAAATAGATCTTTTAGCCCACGGGCTTAGGGTTCAGGCCTCTGGACGGGGAGTGCAGATAAAATAAAACCGGCGTAGATATCGTACACGGATTTATTTACCAACAAGTCGTTGGAAAACGCAGTTTCCACACAAAAGTCCGTAATTAAAACAGGTAGCGAGAAAGATAATCACTATGTAACTTATGGAGCACATTAACTTCACAAATCGAACTGTACTTTGGCTCTACGTATACGTTTTGGGAAACGTCGCGGCGCGCACAAGTTCGAGGTCGACTCCGAGACTGATGGCGGGATCACCCCCGCACCTTGACGGTTAGTCGCGCCCAAACTGCAATCGCGTGATTGGCTTTCACACGATAGCCTATTACGCGGGTTTATATTTGCCGCGCGTGCTAACGGATTCGTCAAACTGTTTTCAGATTGGCTGCTACAATCAGTGCAGCCAACATCATTGTCTGAATATATTTCATTCTCCGGTGGCATTACGTTGGCACCGCTGGTAGCTTGGGGTTGCCTGGTCACATACTCCCCCTCTAGATCACGATTGCGTCCTCGATCGTGGTCTAGCCTATTATCAAGATTAGGCTGTAAACGAGGACGGCCTCGCCTTCTTTTAGGAACTAGTGGCTTATCATGTTCGTCATCACGTCCCCTAAACGGAGTAATCTCACTTACATGGAACTTTCCCAGCAACTCGCTAGGATTTTCAACAGGAGCGATAAGATATGTTGTTGGACTTGCCTTCTTCTGCACAATATAAGGCCCATCTCTTTTGGGGAAAAACTTTGCTGTTTTTAGCTTATTGGCATCGCTTAACTGGTGAGTTGTTAATAGAACTTTATCACCTTCTTTAAACTGGTTTCCTATCCTTCTAGAACGATCAGCAAAAACTTTTCTTCTATCTTGCTGTTTTTCTACTCTGTCACGCACTTCAGTCAGTGAATGTAGGAATTTGCTAAGATACGGAGTAATCTGCGGTACAAAATTTTGTTTCTTCAGGACAGCCTTTGGATCATCATATACTTCTA
Source organism: Ennomos fuscantarius (assembly GCA_905220475.3). Lineage (NCBI taxonomy): Eukaryota > Metazoa > Arthropoda > Insecta > Lepidoptera > Geometridae > Ennomos > Ennomos fuscantarius. Next base: position 8,123,142 of record HG992040.1, on the reverse strand, counting down.
AAGGAGACCTCAACTCCCGAGCAAACGAGAGGAATGCGGGAGTAGCACCCGTTGTTTCACACATTGAACTGTTCATGCTAAAACGAACCATGGGTAGCTGTTTAGGCCAGGAAGGGTGATCTGTACCAACCAACTGAGCCAATTTTGTTTTCATATCCCTGTTTTTTCTCTCTGCAGGATTGGCTTCAGGATGGTAAAAGGGTATCAAGTCCTGAGTAATACCTAGCATGTGCATGCACTTCTGCATTACTGCCGATACAAACTGTACTCCATTGTCGGATATGACACGACGACATAAACCGTAACGCATAAAATACTCTTCGATAAGTACTTTTGCACAAACAACAGACGTAGCTTCTTTAAGGGCATATAATTCAACCCATCTTGTTGCGGTGTCTTCCACCAACAAGATCCACTTTTCACCGTTTTCACCCTCTGGTAGTGGTCCAAAAAGATCAATAGCCAAGACTTCATTACGCTGGTTCAAGATTGGCGTTTGAATTAGACCTTGTGGTTTTTCATTTGTAGCTTTATAACGCTGACACGTGGTACAAGATTTCACATAATCTGTGATGATCCTTCTCATGCCAGGGAAGAAATAGTTCTGCGCAACTTTCTGGTATGTCTTTTCTATACCAGGGTGACCTGCAATCGGAGCATCGTGACATTCACGTAGAATTTCCTTCCGAATACTTGCTGGTACTACCAACTGCGGTGATTCGTTGTCAGTGTCTGGATTGTAACGGTACAAGATACCACGTTCCAACATGTATCCACGTTCTGTCCAACGACGAGTCGCTACTTCTTCTATATCTTCTAACTCCTTGATAATTTTATTAATACCAGGGTCCGATTCTTGTTCTGCACGCAACTCTGTAAGATCTCGTGTAGGTAAATCTAATATAATCGAACATATTCCGCAAGATTCACGAGATTCTTCTGTACAAACGGGACGACTTAAGGCATCTGCTACCACGTTGATTTTTCCAGGAGTGTATTCAAAATGAAGCTCGTAAGCCTGTAGCTTTAATGCCCATCGTACTAAACGACCTGATGGTGATTTTAATGATAAAAGCCATTTCAACGGCTGATGATCACTACCCACGATAACGGGATGTCCATCAATATAACCTCGAAAACGGTCGACAGCCCAGACGACCGCGAGAGCTTCCCGCTCGGTAGTTGTATAATTTCTTTCAGCTGCGGACAATAGACGACTAGCAAATTCGATCGGTCTCTCTTCATACTTCTCGCCCTGCAACAATACGGCTCCTAAAGCATAATTACTCGCGTCTGTGCGCAAAATAAAAGGCTTGGAGTAGTCAGCTTGAACGAGAATAGGTGTTGACGTTAGAAGCTTTTTCAAGGTATTGAAAGCCTCAACTTGTTGAGGCCCCCATATCCATGTTTGATTCTTCCTAGTCAATCTAGTAAGCGGTTCAGCGACTTGAGAGAAACCAGGAATGAATTTCCTGAACCATGAGCAAGTCTGTATGAACGTCCTCAAATGTTTTAATGACGACGGAGGTTCCATGTCCAAGATAGCCCGAATTTTATCTTCATCAGCCGAGACTCCTTCCTTAGAAATCACGTGCCCCAAATATTTTACCGATTCTCTCACAAATACACATTTTTCTCGGTTGGCACGCAATTTGAATTTTTTTAGCTGTTCGAATACGGCGCGTAGGTCTTCCAAATGCTTTGAAAAGTCACCATCTGATATAATGAGCAAATCATCCAAATATCCTAAAATGGTTACATCCTTAAGCACAGAACCAGAACGCATCCTATCTATAAGGCGTTGAAATGTGGCTGGTCCGTTTTTTAATCCAAACGGCATTCTCTTAAAACGAAACGTTCCAAACGGTGTAACAAATGCCGTTTTGTCTCTGTCCTCTTCCTCGACAGAAACCTGCCAGTAGCCAGATCGGAGATCAATTGTACTCATGTGACAGCATCCTCGTTTTGTAGATTGGATCAGCTCATCAATGCGAGGCATTGGATAGGTGTCAGTTTTCGTTATCGAGTTTAGCTTGCGATAATCAACACAAAATCTAAAACTGCCATCACGTTTGGGCACTAATAACGCCGGAGCAGCCCAAGCGGACTCACAATCTTCCACAATATCATCAGCTAGCATTTTATCCAGTTCCTGTTGCATAATATTCTTCTTTGCAGGTGTCAGCCGATAAGGAGGTGTCGCTACGGGCGCATGGTTCCCCGTATCAATGTGATGTACCACATACGGTGTAGGCTCCCCGATCGGATTAAATAATTCGCGATAATCCGTCAGTAATTGGGCGAGTTCATCACGCTCCTGCTGCTGCAAACCTGTCCCTTCATCCTCTCGCAAAATATTCATAGTAGCATACGATGTGCGGCAGCGAGTTGAATCAGTTTCTAAAAGAAGTTTATATTTCTGCTCACTAGTTTCCGAAAAATGCCACAAGCAACGATTAAAATCGATTACAAGGCCGGCTTTTTTAACAAAATCGATACCTAACAGTGACTCATTATTTTGTGCCTCGGGGAAAATTATGAATTCAGTAGGCACCATCTTATGGAAAAGGCTCACCTGAACTTCTGCAACGAGTACCTCCATAAGACGCGTGCAACCATCCGCTAATCGGATGTTACGAGTGCACTTTTGCAGTGGGTGACCTTTCTCTACTAACACACGGTGGAGTGAGTGACCGGCGATGCAGCCCTTTGCACCAGTATCCAACAACGCGGTCCCATTTACCCCCAAAACATTAATTGGCAACAAAGGTCGAGCGTCAATACGCTCCCCCTGGATACGACCCTGTGCGCTCGCGAAACGTTTCTTTGAATTTACAACACCGTTATGTACACTATTATTATTACACTTATTATAAGCACCAATACCTAAACAATTATTTACATCGGGAATAAAAGAGTTCACCTGCTCTTCGACTATAATCGGTAGCTTTCCGCCCATAAAAACATCACTATGGCGGACGCACGAAAACTTTCGTTTTGTGAGCGAGTTTTGGTCACAGATAGGTAAACATGGACATACATAATTTTTATTTATTTTTAAATCATCATCATTCGCTGTCATAGAAATAGTATTTACATCCAAAGATCGATTTTCATAATTGTCGTACTTTAACTTGTGTGTGTGTTTAAAATGTCCCTACACTGTACACAATATCTTTCACCAAACGCATTAGAAAAAGAATCAAATACAGGTTTCACGTCAGAAGGAACACAATTACAGACACAGTTAAAGTTTTTAGAGTAACCCCCCGCTGCACTAGCGGGGTTACCTGACATTCCGTTTGTGACGAACGGGCTCGACGACCTTAGAGAGTGCGGTGTATTATTGTCATCATTGCAACACTCGCGCTCGATCGGTAGGTGTTGTCCGCAGTGATCGCGCGCACACAGCTGCGACCGTCGTAGAGGCGCAGGCGAGAGCGGGCGCGTCGCGGCAGGGCGCGGCGTAGGCGGGCACTGCGCGGTCGCCTGGATCGGTGTGTGCGTGAATGAATGGCGCGAGCCGACCGCCGGCGCTGTTGTCAGCTGGCTCACGTATTCCTCGCGTTTAATATGCCGTCGTCGGAAACCGCGAACGTTCGAACTCGATTTATTTACACTGCATGTTGCAACCGAAAAAAAAGAATTTTGCGAATTAGATTTGCACTTTTCACACTTTGACCTAATGACATTAGGGGTACCGCACCCAAAACACTGGATTTGTTTGTTTACATTCCTATCATTATCGATTAACTTTTTACACTCGGCTTTTACGTGTCCCCACTTCTTGCAGTAACCGCATGACAACCGTTTACGAGTATCCTTGTCATTCTTATGCGATGCCGAATTTGAGGAAACGTCGGCAGCAGCGACGATAGGCTTGTGACTGGAACTCGGAAGCACTACTTGTGCAGGCGGCGCCTTCTCGCCCGCGCCGTCTTCTATCGATTCTTCAATCGATCTGGCACGATGCAGCAACTGTTCGAACGATGAGACAGAGGTTCGTTCAAGGCGCTTTCGAATTCTACGATCAAGGAGCCCGTAAACCATATCAAGTTGTACCTTTTCACTGAGATCGTTCTTGGGCAACCTCGACAAAAGCGCGCGAGTTTTCGATATAAACAAATCCGTCGGGTCTGTGCCTTGACGTAGCGCGAATAATTCTTGATATATTCTAAATGGCGGGCGTCGTTCGCCGAATGCACATCGAAGTTGAGTTAGCGCGTTTTGCCATGACGTAGTGGTTGCTTTGACGCCTTGCCACCATAAAGCTGCGGAGTCGATTAATAACATCGATAATCCTTTGACCGCATTTTCATCCGTAATGTGTAGGCAGTTTTTGTAAACATCTATTGCGTCAATGAATCCGTCTATTTCATTTGGTGCGCCGGCGAACCGCGCGGTACACTTTGAGAAATTCGCCGTGGTCGTGCACATAGACGTTTCTGTTGATGGCATCGGTGTAGATGTGCGAACTTCATTGATCAGACGAGCGAAGATGTCAGCTTGACTCTGCTGAAGCGTCTGGATCATAGCCGTAAACTGATCTTGCCCCATGGTGATTGTCGAAGGCTCTTCTTCCTCATCCTCTTCTCCCTGTTTCCTTGTTCGTGGCATCTTTGCCCTTCAAACGAACAGAATACGGAGACTTGAAAAAAAAAAATCTGCAATATCCTTTGTCCAAGGCCCCTGCTGTTGGGACGCCAAGTTTAGCCCACGGGCTTAGGGTTCAGGCCTCTGGACGGGGAGTGCAGATAAAATAAAACCGGCGTAGATATCGTACACGGATTTATTTACCAACAAGTCGTTGGAAAACGCAGTTTCCACACAAAAGTCCGTAATTAAAACAGGTAGCGAGAAAGATAATCACTATGTAACTTATGGAGCACATTAACTTCACAAATCGAACTGTACTTTGGCTCTACGTATACGTTTTGGGAAACGTCGCGGCGCGCACAAGTTCGAGGTCGACTCCGAGACTGATGGCGGGATCACCCCCGCACCTTGACGGTTAGTCGCGCCCAAACTGCAATCGCGTGATTGGCTTTCACACGATAGCCTATTACGCGGGTTTATATTTGCCGCGCGTGCTAACGGATTCGTCAAACTGTTTTCAGATTGGCTGCTACAATCAGTGCAGCCAACATCATTGTCTGAATATATTTCATTCTCCGGTGGCATTACGTTGGCACCGCTGGTAGCTTGGGGTTGCCTGGTCACAATCTTTCATCAGTGGATCTATGGATCAGGAGGGTGTCTTTCGGCATCACTGGTTGCCCTTCGTGTCTCATGGAACCAAGGGTGACGCTGTTAAGACCATGCATTAGACACTTAAAAACCTTATAATTTTAAAATACTTACCTAAAACTTTTTATTCAACTGCACGATTTCATTCGATATAAAATAAATGTTATAATTCGTACATTTTACGTGACTAGTTTTTAAAACTGTTTATTTAGCATAGTAACTCTCAATACCAAGAATTTTAAACTCCAGAAATGTGTTCAGAATTTAAGATTCTTTATTGTGATACCTAATAAACGATTTTCCATCAAAGATACCAATTGAATCCGTACAGTATATTTGTATTCCTATCACGAAATGCAGATATGATACAAGCCACCTTTACATTATTAAACAAAGGGCCATGGATACCTCTCGATGAGAGTAATAATGATAATAATAACGCCCAACGCCCATAAATAGATCCTGGACCCTAACTAGGATTCCCTGTGTCTAGGGACCCAGGAAATACGAGGACCATGGTCCCACCACACCCAGACTCAGAACAAGTATTTGCTTTTTTTTTCTGAGTACAAATACTTGTCCTGCCGCGGAAGTCAAACTCACCATCTCCGGGTCATCCGGCTGACCTGCTTAACCACCACACTACAGAGCCTGTCAAAAAGTAACTAATGAAAAGAAAACTTTGTTTTATATCTACGCTGTTATGTGTAATTCATCTGATATTCATTCTTCGGCAATAACCCATAATACTTACTCAACTCACGATTTTTTGGTTGTTTTTCTAATAACTTACGATAGTGTATATGCTGCATAATAATTTTTGGCACGATCGTAGTCTACGCCAACTAGAAATAATACACCGATTTTTACAATACAAATAACGATTATTTAATGTGGTGTGTTTAGAAATAAACTTCCGGTAAGATATGCTAAAATAAATAATTCCTTCAGGATATGTTGAAAATATCCCGGTTTTTTTAAATTCATAAACATAATTGTAGCATCATTACAGACAAATTTCCGATGTTACAACTAATAAATATTATTATTACGATACTAGTTGCGCCCCGCGGTTTCACCCGTGGATAAAAAATATTTTAATTATTTGCTCATCCCACGGGAAAATTTCCGGGATAAAATGTAGTCTATATGTTAATCCAGTGTATAAGCTATCTTGGTACCGAATTTCATTCAAATCCATTCAGCCGTTTGAGCGTGAAAGAGTAACAAACATACACACATATACACAAACACATACAAACTTTTGCCTTTATAATATTAGTGTGATGTATTTATAGGGCTGCAGCGGAGAGTTGGAGACAAATTAAAGGTGTATATAATACGCATTATCTCCGTCTATACGTAGGTCGTACGTGTCTGGGTGTTGTGGGACATGGTCCCATGGGTCACTTTTTTTTTTTTTTTTTTTTTTTATTGTTTGATAGGCTCGCGCTTGACCACTATCGCACCTGATGGTAAGTGACGATGCGGTCTAGGATGTAACACGCTTGCCTAGAAGATACCTGGCATCCTAGTTTGGGTCCAGGATCTATGTATGTAATCGTTGTTGTTGTTCGTTCATACTTTATGTTTACCTTCATACCTCTATAAAGATTGTGTTGTAAGTATTGATATCAATTTCTAACAATTATTTAAAAAAAAAATTCTCACTTAATATAGTAAAATAAGAGCAGTAAAAACTACCCGCTGCTCTATAACCTTGGAATTAATGAAGACAAAAAGGATTAAAAATATTTAAAGCTAAAAATTGATTCATTGCAATGCAACAGGAGAAATTTCCGTACTAACTATGCACATAAACTGCGTATTGAAACTGTTGAATCCATACAAATTATGTTACTATTGGTTGCAATCGAGTTATGTGATTGCAGGTAACACTAACGTAAGAGCTGCTTAAATATATAACAATGATTGATACCTAATCTTTGAATAACGCGTTGACAGAATAACGGGAGTAACATAGTCAGTAATGACTAACCTGGTAAAAAAAAAGATTTAAAAAGAGTATACTGAACCTTCATGGTTGCAAGTTTCACTCGCTTTTAATCCTCTTATTTTATCATTGTGTCCTTTACGCCTCAAACGATCAAGTTATCTCTATGCTACTCGTTAGGGAGCCATTTAGTATAAATGCATCAGACTGGTCTGAATAAGCGTCAGTTGCCATTGTGTCCTCGAGAAGTACCTACTTTGGTAAGGGAATTCAATACGTTATTTTAAGTTGTTTCTTGAACTCTTGTTCACCACAAATTTTTGGTTTGCAGTCATTAACGAGTTTTTCTTAATTAAAATTTGTTCAGCTTTAAGAATCTAATTAGCTGATTAACATAAATAGAACTAATCTATTTAACCAAACGAGTGAATAACCGTTAGATCTAGAAACGCATAAAATGTGTATATACTTTAATGAAAGTAATTCTTTGATAATGATAACCAATCTAAAGAGATACTAGCTGTTATCCGTGGCTGCTACGCGGGGACAGTTTATTGTAATAAAAGTATCACATGCCCTTCTCCAGGGCTCAAACCATCTCCATTACAAATTTCATCAAGATTGGTTCTGCCTTTAAATTATGAAAAGTTGACGAACAGACAGACAGAAAGACTGTGTTATTTTACGAATTTATGAAATTAGTGGTATGGTTATGGATTTCAACATTTTTGTTGGCTTTTCTTAAATTGATATATGATAATGATATTTTTTATTACCCACAAAATAAATGTATGAGTTTACAATAATAATTAAATAATAAATATTTCCACAGCTTCCATACAAAATTATAAGTAATGGCATGACATTTATCGTAATATAATAACTCTATTACCTACGAGCCCCAAACTAGGCATAGCATGTATCTTGGGAGCCCCTAAGTACAAATATTGACAGAACAACATGAGTGCATGTAACTGGATAGTTACACATGTTGACAACTTTAACTATTAACTCGGAATATATAACTCACTAGTATAATTAAGAAATAGATACTAATTTATAATTATTGATAGAAACATTTATATACAAAGTTCGTGTAAAACTTGTTAGTAGTAAACTGAAAGGTATTTATAAGTCTGGCTAATAGAAATAATTTTTTCCAGCTCAATTCTTGCAAGATGAAATTCGTCTACTTTATTGCCCTCACCTTGGTGATGGCTGTCTGCGCTGAAGACACCTACAGCTCCGAGAATGATGACTTGGACATAGACGAAGTTGTGAACGACAAAACTAAGTTCGAGGCGTTCGTAAACTGCTTTAATGGGATTGCAGCCTGCGATCCTGTACCAGCTGACTTCAAAAGTGAGTAAATATGTTTTAAGACTTTACTTTTAAAGTAAAACTTCTTTACGCACGCTTGACTTGGGGAGTAAGCTGGTGAATGCGAGGTGAACAGAAGTTGAAGGTGATTCACGTAGATCTCCACTGTAAACATATTAAAGTTCAAAATTTGCAATATTATGTTGGTATTTCCGGTAAATTTACAATTGTCAAGATGGCGATATTAACATTTAACAAAGCAAAAACGTTACGTTAAGTTATACCGGCCGATAGATGGAGCTAAACTAAAGAAGTTTTACTTCAGTCGTGAGGTCTAAAGCACACTCGTTTTTTTTTCAATGTGAAAGTTTTGCTAGGTGGTAGGAATGTTTGAGACAAGAATTCATCTAGGTTTTCGTACCACTGCTTTGCCTGATATTCTGCAGTTTACCACTACTATGCAGATACAACTATGTTCCGGTTGAACAAAGGGGTGATCACGTAATTTTGATTGAAATGTAACAGGAGAAATATCCACACTGACTATGCACATAACATTTAAACTGTCAAATCCATACGAATTTGTGTTTCTATTAATTGCAATCGAGTTACGTGATCGCTCAGCAGGTACTGTGCACAAAATGATTCTTTGTAGGTAATAATGATTCTTACAGTCTACAAATCTTATTACTAGATTGTACGCCATCAGCGTACGCGGCTCAGTGTTTTGTATGCAGTGCAGTGTACCACTTTATGTACCGATCATCCATACAAGCACGTTGCCTACTGGTAGTGGTTTGTTACAATAAGTTTTCTTCTTATTGGTTCCTTTCTTTTTTGTTTTTTTAGCTGATTGTATTATTTTTCTTGTAGTTTAGTTTTAATTGCCATTTAGCGAAAGATGTCCACATTTACTTTAGCTGGTACGGCACTGACCACTCATATACTGTTATGTAATTTATTATGAGTAGGTATTTTATGAAATAAAAAGCAATTAAAGATAATTAAAAAGAATACGGGTTCATTTGCAATATAAAAAGTACTCTGCAGTAAGATAAGTACTTTGTTTTTATTTTTTATTGTTGCTAGTGGTAACCGATAACCTTAAAGTACGCAGTAATTTGTGTCTAAAATGATCTCAAGGGGTGGTGACTAGTTATCAAAAATAACAAATAATGTATTAATGATAATGACACTGACTCATTAGGTCATAGCCGTCGATTGAGTTTGTTGATTTTTTCTTATGTCTCTGTTATTCAAAGATAAGCTAATACATAGTTGTTGTATTATATTTAACTTACTGCAACCGCTTCTCAATTAGTTACTTCAGTTTTTGTCCTTTTTTTGCTACTGGAATATTTAGCTGGATCGAAAGAGACAAAAGATGGTGTAACTAGTCTAAAGCTAGTTCGTGTTTATTAATAAGGTTGTCAAGGTTTAAATAATACTCGACGCCGTCCATCCACCCGCTTTCTTTATAAACTTTTAAATTTTTGTGATAATAGTGTAATAATGATAATAGTGTGTCTTTTATTGATTTCTGTACTACCTATAAGTAATCCGCATGCTTAATTTCATCCAGATGAGTCCAACCCATTTTGATGTGAAAGCCATACATTATTTAATTTAGTTGTAAATAGTAATAATTATACGAACTGACTCATCCCATGGATTGATGTTGGATTAATGGAAAAATTAAAATGACCCGCAAACACTGTACTTCGATCTTAGCGAGCTTTATCACAGTTGTTTTTCTCTATCTGCGGAGCTTACACAAATCTTACAACTTTCAAAATATTTCACACAACGCCATCTAGGTTAGCTCTACTTTCATAAATGGCATAATCAAAATTGAAAGGTTGAGAATAAAAAGGGTTTAACTGTCAAATTCACAGTTTCAAGAAAAGTGACTTTAAACTTCAACGGCGTCACTTTAATGTAGAGTGCTTATAAGGTAATGAAAGTTTCAGTTGTTTGAAAATATTTTAATTCTATTTTAAAATACTAAATATAGTACTAATTCATACAATTACTGTAAAAATATAATATAATAAAATGAATATACTAATATTTTTATGCTAAGTGAACTGTATTCCTGTGACCGAAAAACGTTTTCAGACTCAAAATCTCGAGATTTAAGCCTCATTCCGGTACTTTGAGAATGTATTATTGTAGATAATTTCACGCTGAATCCAACGATACCCATAAGTCATTTTGTGAAAAAAATCAGTTAAACCCTTTTTATTCCCACCCCTTCAATTGTTATTAAGTTAAATGTAATCTTCAACGGGCTGATCGATTTCAAGAATAAATGGTATAATCAAAATTGTTATTAAGTTAAATGTAATCTTCAACGGGCTGATCAATTTCAAGAATACTATTTAATAGTTTAAAACATTGCCTGTTTCAGAGGACATGGCTGAAGCGATCCAGCAGGCCTGCGCTAAGTGTACTCTAGCTCAGAAGAGAATCTTCGATCGTTTTCTCAAGGCTCTCAAGACGAAGAGTCCGGCAGAATATGAAGTCTACAAGCAGAAGTACGATCCTGAAAACAAATACTTATCAGCTTTAGAAGCGGCCGTCGCCAATGCATAATATACTTTGATAAAAATATGTGCGAACTCTACAACCTTTATTGCTGTAAGCATTGTTGATTTTTAATATTTCCCAGCGAAAGCCTCTGATAACCAATAAAAATATTTTTAAATTCAAGGTTATGTTTTTGGATTATTAGTTTATATCTGATATTACAAAAAGTTTTATTGAATTGTATTTACTTACGTTAGTATAGTTAAACGCTCGATGAACTAACCCACACAGCACTTTATTAGGTCTACAAAATATAAATGTAAATAGCAGTACAGTACAGTTTTACTAGGTGGTAGGACTTTTCTGCAAATTTCGTCTAGGCGTCTTCGCCGTGAAGCAGTAGTGCGCAAACACTACTATGTTCTGGTTTGTAGGGCATTGTAGCTAGTGAAATTACTGGGAAATAGAGACTTCATGATCTGATCTTACACTACTAGGATAAAACGTTATTAGCATAAAATAGAACTGTATAAAAACATACCGGTTTTTGTGTCTAAATCTAGACTTCAACCCACATACCAATAATGCTTACTAATAGTGGATATGGCAGTTTTTTTTTAAATCTGCATTTCCACAGACACCTGGGTCCGTGCTTTTTGTTAAATTATTTTTATATTTATGAATTAAGCTTATTATTAACATGAATATACATATAATACAGGAAATGTGAGATGGCAGTTTAAAATATATAAGAATAAAAATATCAAAGGTACTGCTTGTCGCTTACATTAAGAGTAATAAAGATTTTGTTAATTCTCATAAAATAAAAGCAGGTTAAACTTACCTACAGTGTTGCTTAAAGTAATATGGTTTTATAAGGAAAGTAGTCAACCTTTACGCAAAAAGCTCATTGTGGGTGACACTGAGCGCAATCTGCAAAAAGGTTTTGGCACCTTAACATTTTGGCACCTTAATTTTGACTTTCGTGAACTTAAACCTCCCAACTGCAGTATAATTGATATTCTCTTTAAAAGGTAGTTAACGCAACTTCAACCATCTTAACATACTGAAAAGTTCGTAAATAGAGTATCTTCAAAGCACATCAGTCAAGCAATCTTTAAAGTTCGATTTTCTGTGTCACTAATGACACAGGAGTTCGAGAGGATCCAGGAATTATACTCAACAGTAAAAAACAATCAAGAATATGGGTTAAGAATTGGCGGAGATATCGCATTACCTACAGAGAGCTAGGTGGTATATAGGACTATTCTGCAAAGTTTGTCTAGGTACCTATAGGTTCTACCGCTTTGCCAGTTATTCTGGCGCAGTAGTAGCTCTACTATATTTCGGATTGAAGGCAATGCAAGTAGTGTAATTGTTAAGCAAATGAGACTTTATGACCTTGGTCTCATAGTCTAGTAATCTTATTACTCGAGACTATAGAAATATCAGCACATTACTAGAATATGAATTCATTTACAGACGAAACAAAGCTCAAGGTACATTGCTTGACTGATGTAGGAGATTTTGATGCTAGCTTAACGGATTTTAAAAGTTAGTAATTTATTATGCGGTTCCATAATTTTAAATAAGAAAGAAATGTTAGTTTATTAGGACTATAAACGATCGAAAGTGGTGCTCGATGGTCTATGTTCAGCGTCGTCCAAAAAAATAATTAAAAACAAATTTAATTATTTTTTTGGCACCATATGTTGATGCTAAGTGACGATATGGCTTTCTTAGTGTCAGCCTTCTTTAGTACCTACTAACTATAGGTAATTAGGTGGTGTCCGAGGTTGGTAGCATTTGTAGACGAAAAGTTAAAAAGAAAAAAGAAAAGTTAAGTCTGCCAATCTGTTGAGTGCCTGGCAACAGTTCTTGATAGTAACGATTTTGCAAAAGCAAAATGCTTTTGACACCAAGCTATGATTTCAAGAAATTGCAAGTCGATGTCAGGAAAATCAAAGATTTATTGCAAACTAGTTGCGCCCCGCAGTTTCACCAGCGGATAAAAAGTATTTCATTTTATTTAATCCAGTGTATAAGCTATCTTGGTACCGAATTTCATCCAAATTTATGCAGCCGTTTGAGCGTGAAGGAGTAACAAACATACACACATACAAACTTTCGCCTTTATAATATTAGTGTGATAGGCAATTTCTAGAACTTTTACAAATGAAAATCAGAATTCTTTAAATACTTAATTCAACAATCATTCTAAGCATAGAATTGCAAAGTGCTTGATGTCAAATATAACAAGCCTAATCTTTGAAAATATAAGCTCTCTACCTCACTATTACACCATCTGAAATGTTATAGCTTCCAAATCACAATCTATGACAATATATATTTGACAATAAGCTTTGTAATTTTATAATTATGCTTGGTACAATAACTTAATTTTGAGTACCTAACTAATATATATTTTTTTGTAAAAGTGCTAAAAATAGCCTTTTTGCAATAAATCCTTTGATTTAGACTTGACTTTGACTATGGCAGAAGTTCCAAAGTGAGCCTCGCCATAAAGTATGCTACGTATGTGTCATAAGTTAACGTGGACTCGCTAAAAATAGAAAAAAAAAACATAGAGGTGCTTCTGTTTTAACAACGTTAATTAGCAAATGGTTAGGTACCTTGAAATATTAAAATCTCCTTGGCTTTACATTAATTAGTTTTTGCCACGTATAATTTCAATTTTTGTCCAGTTTTTCTGCACGATGATGCCGTGTTAATTATGTTTTTACAAAAATTAGTTAGTAAAACATAAATTGTAGATAATGAACTTTAAATTTTATATGTATACAAGCATGTTTATGAACATTGCCTAAATTGAACTGTACCGCACATTGACTAAAGGACAGATTTAAATAATGATAAAAAAAATATCTAAAATAAACTCATCATTTACTCGTAGATCTCGCCATTGCAAGACTATTTTCACATTTGAAAACTAGGAGACCTAAATAAAAAATTGGGAATGTCTTAAATTAAAAGCTCTTTCATTTGAGGCCATTGGACCCAGAAATAACAAGATACTTTACAATATGCATACCTACATATATACCTCCGATTTATGCCTAAGTTGTCATACAACCTCCGCTTCGTTCAGTCGGTTATAAATGCGTTTAGAGACGAAAATTCCAAAACGTTTATATCAGTAAAACTTAGAACAAAAACTGCAATTGTTTGACCATCATTTTCAGAGAACTTGCTCAGGCAATCAACCAGTGAGGCCTGCGCCATATGCAATAAAGCTCAGAAACATACCACAAACCTCTTCTTGAAAGGGCTAAAGAAATTGCTGCCTGAAGAAGAAAAAGTATTCAGGAAAAAACACGATCTAGAGAATAAATATTTCTCGGTTTTCGACGCGGTCGTTGCAAATTACTCACTCCAAAAAGTTTTAAAATATAATTTACACCTCTAAAACTTACAATTAGTACTATGTACTACTAGGTGGTAGGACTTTTCTGCAAAGTTCGTCTAGGTAGGTACCACCGCTTTGCCAGCTATACTGCCGCAAAGCAGTAGTGCGTAAGCACTGCTGTGTTCCGGTTTGAAGGGCACTGTAGCTAGTGAAATTGCAGGGCAAATGAGACTTTATGACCTGATCTCACAGTCTAGTAATCTTACTAGATTGTGCTGATGTCTCAGGATGACGTGCGCAGTGCAAATTCACGCGAAACTCTATACTTTAGAGTTCCGAGTGACACTGCAACTGATATGGGCAGTCGTGTCGCTTAACATCAGGCGAACGGTTAGCTCGTCATCAACATAAAAAAATATGTAAATATTGTATCTGTGTCCATGACATAAAGTAGATATCACTAATTTCATCCAATTCGTTGAATTTCTATACTATACCAGTGTTATGCTCCAAGAAGATAAGCAGTGATCTAAAATCAGTTGGAAAATTATAGCAAACAATTTATTTTATGTGAAAATGTATGGTCGCTATTTATTAACCTTTTGTCGTTTCCATTCTTTGTTGGCTTTAATTTTTAAACTGCAATGCAACGTCTTTAGCTGCAATGTTTTTGGAATTCATCAGTAATATAACGCTTTTAAAAAAGGTGTTAAGCCGACTTCAATCACCATTACCTTAATTTCATATTGACAAGAACTTGGAATCGAGGGGTTTTGTTGTCTATCTCCGAAGATCTTCGCTGAATTTACATGGGACCATTTGCAAGATCTATCTACAAAACAAAAATTATGTACTCAGTCCAGAAATCGCGGAGAAATCGATAAACTCGATGAACTTAAGAAATCTAAGAACATATACAACCTCCTCTTTTTTGTAGTCTTTAAAAATAGAAAAACTACGAGTTTGCCAAAAAAATGATGTATGCGGTAAAAATATCCGTCACAGCGAACCTCAAAGTGTTTGTTCAAATATTTTGATGGACCTTTTGGTTAGCAGTCACTAAAATTAAACACCAAGCTATTATAAGCTATGCATCATAGGGAAAACCAATGAAAAGCTGTATTTGGTATAATTTCCGATTCACTATTATAACTTGAGATGAATTCAAATCTAATAAAATAGGTATAAGCATAAATAAAATAGGTATAAGCATAAATTGGCAACGGAAGGTTCCAGACATTGAACATGGCACTTAAATTTTTTGTTTACTCCTTCCTCATAAATATTGCTTTTATTGAAGGCCAGGTCGTGTATTTAATAGAACCTCCTTAGATATATTCATCATTTGTTGAATTACCTTATAAGGTGGATCTTCACAACAAATATTGAATATACTGAGTGCGTTTGCATCCAAAATGTCGGTGATATTAGTTTTTAGTTTGTTATTACTGACAACAGTTTTAGCTCAGGATAAGTATTATGATCGGAAATTTGATTATTTTGAAATAGATTACTTCGTGAATAATCCGAGGCTGTTGAGGAAGTATTTGGACTGTTTTCTAGATCAAGGACCGTGCACGCCCATCGGAAGGGGTTTTAAACGTAAGTTGAAAATTGAGAACAATAGTACTGTAGATATACTTAATCCGTCAAATGTTAAGATTTGCATAGCAATAGACAACATTTAATTTTTTGATGTTATCAGAATTTGAACACCACCTCGAAATTATCGTTCGTTCGTATTATATTCCTTAATAGCGAAGTTAACTATTATTGTTGTTGCATGACTATTTATTTGTTTATTAAGGAGGATAATATAGCTGATAAGTAATAATATAATGAGATAAAAAAATTCAATGCCAATGGTACTATTTATATTAAATTTCAATTAATGTATGCATAGTTATTATTATAAGTTGAAATGTAATTAATAAATTCTATTCTATTCTTTATATGCAGTATTTTTCAACCTATTGTTAAAAAACATAATAATTAATTGTGAAGATAATTTGTACAATAACTGCTATAAAAAGACTTCGAAACAAAAACTAAGATTATTTTACATTCTGGCTTCTAGCTTAAATCATCATTCAATATAAACAGCTAAAATTTAAAAATAAATTTACTATTTTAAATAGTGCATTAAAGTAAAATAAAATATACGTGTGTGTTATTTATCAACTATACTTATAATGAACCAATATAAATGGGGGTCAAATATTAGTAATATTTTCCAATGCCCGTTGTCCATTCGTCCGACATTCCTTGAATTAAGATCAGTCTGAGTGGGCAAAGGTTGATGTATACAAAAGTGAACCATTGTCTGTTTGTTTGTGTAACTAACCTGTGAAACGGCTGTAGCGACGAAATTGACATTACGCACTTTGACTCACAGACCCTATACTTTCTTACCATGATCTAAAAGTGCTTTTCATACGCCGATAATTAAGTTTCCACGGGAAATTAGCCAAGCTACAGGTGAAACCACGGGGCGCTTAATGCTCTCAATTTTTTGCTTAACATTATTATTTGTGCAGCCAAAATGTAAAAATGATATATTCTGGTATGAGGACATTTCTCTCCTCTTCTCTCTGATTGAGGGTTTTGAAATAAAATATTTCGGTAGGTAATCCCGTTGACTTCTATTAATATAATCAATATATTTATATTGAATAACAATGTATTTTAACAGAATAATTTGTTGAGGTAAAATTTGAATCTCGAACAGAAATTTAATTCACATCCATTCTGCTTCCATTCTGTCCATTCTGTCCCTAACACTTAATGTCAAAATGTCCCTAATGATTTATCGTGACAAGTGATTTTATGTCCAAATTTATTATTCAGTTTTTTATTAATCTGTTAATCACGCTAAGCAGGCGATACTGCTATAAAAATATAAAGGTTTACCCATTAAATTGACGTTCAGCAGTACTGGCCATTTCAAATCATTTATTTTAGTGCAATTACTATGCAAGTGAGACTTTATGATCTGATCTCACAGTCGAGTAATCTTATTACCAGACTATGCTGATGTCTCATGATGTGCGCAGTGCTGTGTCACGCGAAACTTTATATTTTAGAGTTCCGAGTCACATTGTTCTGTTATGGGCGGCCGTGTCGCTTAACATCAAGTGAACAACTAGCTTGTGACGAGCTAGTTGTTCACTTGACTTCTTGTTGACTTCATTCATTAAAATATAAAAAAATAAAAATGTGAACCCTTTTTTAATAAAGACATTATTTTATTTTCACATATATAAGAATGACCCAGAAAAGAAATCCTTTTTTATGTTAAGTATTGATATGACTATTATGACGAGCTAGTCGTTCGCCCGATGTTAGGTAACCAACACGGCCCATATCAGTTGCAGTCTCATTCGGAACTCTAGAGTTTCACGTGACACTGCACTGCGCGCGTCATCCTGAAACATCAACACAGTCTAGTAATAATAATAAAATTACGAGACTGAGAAATCAGGTCACAAAATCTTATTTGCCCAGTAATTACACTAGCTACAGTGCCCTTCAAACCAGAACACAGTAGTACTTGCTCACTACTTCTTGGTGGCCGAATAACTGGCAAAGCGGTGGTACCTGCCTAGACGAGCTTTGCGAAAAATTCCTACCACCGAGTTACCTTTTAATCAGCTTGTTATCAAATTCTTTAAAAAAAGAAATCTTAGCCACTTCAATCGTCTTCATTTCATATGGTAGAGTTCCGTAGGTTATCTTCAAAGCACATACATATAATTATGGATAAATATACAATATACTGACTGGCCCGATAGCTCAGCTAGTAGTAGCTCTGCCTTCTGAACTGTGGGTTGTGGGTTTGATTCCCACCCAGGACAAACATCTGTGTGATTACCATAGGTGTTTGTTCTGTGTCTGGGTGTTATATTATATTCCATGTATGTTTTTTCCATGTTGTTTATTGTATTCCATGTATTTACAAACAAAAAAAAGTATATAAGTATTGTATCAGTTATCTGGTTCCTATAATACAAGCTTTGCTCAGTTTGGGGCTAGATGGCGTTGTGTGAGGTGTCCACACATATATTACATATGTTTGATCGACAGGCAAGTACCTATGTGTTAACAAAACCATTTCCAGTAAAATAACTTAAATATTATATTCATACATTATTACACGTTGTTTACCACTGAGGAGTTCAGATGCTCTTCAATAATTATAGTTTGATCCACCGACAGGTATACCTTAACCGGTAATTACCGGTGATTTACAACACAAAACCACAGCCGCATTTTGTATGATGTTTGAAGAGTTCCGTGAGGTATTCTCAAATGACCTAACGATGGACTCGTGGTTAGTTTATTTGAACATTGATATACTCTTAACTATAGTTATTAAATAAAACCAGTTAGGTAGATAATTATTAAAGTAATTGGTAAAAGAACACAGAGTTTGACACACTATAAAATCAGAGACGGATAAGGACAAGGGGCGCCACGAATCTGTGGCCCGAGGAACTATTTGGCCTTTTTATGGCTTGGGTCTATTCAACACTAACAATGGTGATTTGAAATAGTAGAACCAATTAATGATATAATAATATACTTTAGTTATTAAATCATTGTAGTATTTAGAAAATAAAGGCAATTTGCCGTGTTTAAAAATTAATGATGCACCCATTGAGAATATTCCGGTTTTTGAAGTAAAACTTCTTTACACACGCTTGACTTGGGAAGTAAGCTGGTCAATGCGAGACGAACGTAAGTTGAAGTTGGTTCACGTAGATCTCCATTGTCAACATAATAAAGTAAAAAAAAAAATTATGTTGGTAAAATGACAATTTGCAATTGTCAAGATGGCGACATTAACATTAAACAAAGCAAAACAAATTTACACCGGCCGATAGATGGAGTTAAAGTTTTACTTCAGTCGTGTGGTCTAAAGCACACTCGTTTTATTTATCTCGTAAATAAATAAAACGAGTGTGCTTATATATAATAAATAAGCTTATATATATATATGCTGCAGAAGCCCGCAGCTTCGCCCGCGGCGTGGCCTATGGGAAAATAATTCAACCACCCATATCGCCCTCTTAAGAGTAGAATTTCGAAAAATCTATTCTTAGCGGATGTCTACGTCTAACATCTACCTGCATGCCAAATTTCAGCCCGATCCGTCCAATCGTTTGGGCTGTGCGTTGATAGATTACTATGTCAGTCACCTTGGAGTTATATATATTTAGATTTATCCATATATCCACGTTTAAATCCACGCAATGCAGGTACTTATCTTTGTGAGACCATCCTGGAGTAGGTATACTTTATACTTATAGAAAAATTAAGAATAATTTAATCAAAACCTGGCAATAAGTTTGCATAGTTTTCTAACTACAATTTTTAATTGTAGTTAGAAAACTATCGTGAATTTAATGACCTATGTAAATAGGGCGTTAAATTCTATGATTTTGTAATAGATCACAATTTGTCACAAAAATAAAATACTGACCCTACCCTGAGATTACAAGTAGGGCGAGTTCTGTGATTACATGTTATTTAAAATATAATGAAATATATTTACTTATGATTTATTTCACGTTATTACAGAACTTTTACCCGAAGTCATCACCACGGCGTGCAAGAAATGCAGTCCGCTACAAAAAAGATTAGCCAGAAATGCTTTCAATGCTTTCAAAACTACACTACCGGAAATGCACGATGGACTGAAAAAGAAATATGATCCGCAGAACAAATACTTTGATGCGTTTGAAAAAGCAATAGCATTGCCATAATCACCTTCCTGCATTCTGTTTAGTACGTAGAGGAGGTAAGCATAAAGGAACCTCGAGGATCCTTGAATACATTTGCATTTAATCGATGACCAACAATTTTTCGAGCCATGTCCTCAAGTATTTTTCTGAGTCATTGGTGCGTACGATTAATCACTGCTTTTGAAGATGGTATCTAGAGAGTCTCTGAATTGTACAATCTAGAGATTTACCTAAAAAGCTAAAGATCTAAAGGATTACCAGGGGCTGATCAGGAGCTTTGATTGCAATGCAATGGAGAAATTTCCATACTAACTAGACTAACTGCACATAAGCTGCGTATTAATAAAACTGTTAAAATCAAATTTGTGTTTCTATTTGTTGCAATCGATTTACGTGATCGCCCAGCAGATGACACGATGCTCAGTACTCAATCATTTATTGCATGGCATTATAGTTTTACATTCAGGCAATTAGCATATTAAAAAAGAAAAAAATTGAATGGAAAATTTTGAGTTTCGTTAATTTAGACTGCACCTGCATTACGGAGTATAGAAGTATGTAAAAGTATAAGATGTTGTATAATGTTACGGAATAACATCTCCACCTAATGTAGTTTTGGTACATATTCTCAGAATTCACACCCGACGTAAAGTGTTAACTATGTTTTATGTGTTGGCAATCATTACCTCGGTTATTTTCCTTATGCATATGCATAAGGAAAATAACCGAGTACAATCAAAATCCAAAGGATTGCTTAAGTTCCTCGTAATAAGCGACATATGTTTTGGGTTATGAACTGCAGCGAAACATTTCACTAGTAATGCACAGACAGTTCTATTACTATAAAGTTGTTTCTGATTACGATTCGTATATACATTGGGCAAAAGGCTTAAATTCGAATGAGTAACCATTACCATTGGCCCATGTACCAATAAAGGTGGTGGGTATACAAAGACGTCAATAAAAGCCACTGTCGCTTTCTGCAGCCGCTAGTTCTTTCGGCCCATTATAGAGAGTAAAAGGTGGGTTATCGAAACAATAAGTGACTAGTATTACGTGAATTGTGATTTGGAATTGTTATCTCGTGTCAAATCCATGTGACACTTGACTATAATTAGAAATCGCGTTTTGTATTTTAAACTTGTTCTAATTAAGACGTCGCCAGGCTTTATATATAAGAGTCTAAAGTTGCTTAATCATTATTCGATACACGTCGTGCGGTATCGTATATCCAAGGCGGCAACTTGCTAAAGAGTTTTTGTATCGTTGGGGACAATTGTTCGACACATCCTGACATCCTTTTCGTGGGAGCAGTCGTAGATGGTTTTGTAAGGAGTACTTTTGTTTTCCAGAATTAAATATGAAGGTCTTCATAGTTCTGGCTTGCCTGGTCGCGGCGGTGCTCGCAGCGGATAAATACAACGCGAAATATGACAACTTTGACGTCGATACGCTGATCTCCAATGACCGTCTGCTGAAGGCCTACATCAGCTGTTTCCTCGACAAAGGAAGGTGCACTCCTGAAGGAACTGACTTCAAAAGTAAGTTTATCTTTCATATGTTTGTAATTTAATCTACGTGTATTGGTGTCTGACTACTATATATTTCTAACTTTATGAACATGAGTGAGATTCCGTGCTATTTTTTTTCTTCAATATATGAGGTTTCATATGGATATCGCTTTGGCAATTTTTTTTTTCTATTATTCACTTTGTCATAAATTCGACTAAATTAATAGTCAGTTACATATAACGTAACTCAAGATGCAAATATGTCCACTCATGATAGGCCAAGGTAGTCAGAATATTATCGAGAATCAATACGCAGTCAAGGTCTGTCAGGCAGTCAGGCCCTGAAAAGGCAATCTTAATGCCCAAAAATGGCTACATAAATAAACCACTAACTAGTATTTAAAATACTGTTTATTAAGATCAGTTTGGGAAGTTTCCGTAAGGTCGACAACAAGTTTTTATTCACCTTAATTTTTTTGTAGTCAAAGTTCAAGTAGTTTTTATTTAAATACCTAATATCGCCAGATTAAATAAAAATTCCATATGCAAGCGCAGACTGCAGCAGTTCATTGTACTATTAATAATAATTAGCGCTAACGATTAGTGTATAGTATGTACTTAGATAATTGATGTGCTTACAATACAATACGATACAAAAATTCTTTATTGTACACCAGAAGAAAAAAAAGTTAGAGATGATGAAACTTAAAGCTATAGTACAATGGGCGGACTTATCGCTAAAAGCGATCTCTTCCAGTCAACCTTTGGATGGAAAGAATTGTTAGAGAGATAGAGGTCGGTGGTGTAAACGAATTGAGTAAAATTGAGAATAATTAATTTTATAACAAATAAAAATAAATAAAGATAATATAGATACGTATAATACATAAACAATAAATTAAATATAACTGATTCATATATACTAGATAATATTTAATTATAAATACATAATAATTATAATAATATATAAATTACAAATACTTACATAATAACGAAATAAATTCAAATGGATGAAACTAGTAATAGTATTACAACTGCGAAAGGTAAAAACTTTTAACCCTTAGTGTGTCCAATAATATTATTAAATAAATTATTAATCCGAATCTCTACTTCTTGTCTTGCAGTTTAATGATGTTGTCCAGTAGACTTAATTAATTTCAAATTGCTCTTTTTTCTAATCGCTTTTTCCCCAGTCCAAAGTGGGTAATAGTGCCCCATAATTTAGCAAAATCCTTTGAAGTCCATAGTAATCACTCAGCTTTGATTTATTTGTTACATAAAATGAATGATATGAATATGGTTACCAAAATCTCTTTCAACCAAGAAAACTTACTCAGATCTACTTGAACCAATCTATTACGAAATCTAAATATATATAACTCAAAGGTGACTGACTGATTGACTGACTGACATAGTGATCTATCAACGCACAGTCCAAACCACTGGACGGATCGGGCCGAAATTTGGCATGCAGGTAGATGTTATGACGTAGGCATCTGCTAAGAAAGAATTTTTCGAAATTCCACCCTTAAGAGGGTGAAATGGGTTGTTGAATTATTTTCCCATAGGCCACGCCGCGGGCGAAGCTGCGGGCAGAAGCTCGTATTTAATATAAACTTGTGATTTTCAGAAGCCCTCCCTGAAGCGATAGAAACAACATGCGGAAAGTGCACTGAGAAACAGAAAGGCAATATTCGCAAGGTAAT
The DNA here is from genome assembly GCA_905220475.3 of Ennomos fuscantarius. Taxonomy (NCBI): domain Eukaryota; kingdom Metazoa; phylum Arthropoda; class Insecta; order Lepidoptera; family Geometridae; genus Ennomos; species Ennomos fuscantarius. The sequence goes on along the minus strand of HG992040.1, from coordinate 8,099,764 downwards.
CAAAGCCATCCAACAAAAGCACCCCAAGCAGTGGGATGACCTCGTCGAGAAGAACGATCCCACTGGCGCCCATCGCGACAACTTTGACAAATTCATCCAAGGAAGCTAAATTATTTTATTCTGTAAGTAGGTTATTAAGCTAAGATTAAAATTATTGAAAACTGTAATACTACTTGTTTCTGGAATAAGCATTTTGTGATTTACGCTCTCTACAATTGAAGGCAAATTCTGCGGGGCTCGCAAAGCAATACTAAAATATAATGAACGATTTTTATAAATATGGTACTCTAACAGTGCCTATGCTAACACAACTTTGTACTTGTGCGTTGAGAGCTTTAATTAAACTAAAATGTATGGGGTGGGTAATTTGAAACAATACTTTGATGAATGGAGCCATGTAGGCCCGGTGAGATTTGACCTCAAAATCCTCGCGATTGATAAGAACTCTTATTGCTTGGGAAAGCAATTATTGTGATATTTATTCCAATGCGTTAGTTTAATTTTAAGTTAAAATTGGATAATAATATGTTTCTAATTTATTCCAATGTCATGCATGACTGATATTGTTTTCAAATAAAATTCAGATTTTAAACACTTTTGCTTATTTATTCATAGACATTAAGATGAATTTCTGTAACGTTACTTGAACCGTATTTACTTATACTTCAAAAGCCCTTGGCAATTCAATTTACCGGCTATCGTGATAATGTGAAACAATATTTAATTGCGAAAAACATTACGCTTGCCACGATCTTTGTTTTTTTTTACCTTGGACTAGTTCAACTTCAGGTTTGATCAACTAGACATAACAAGTCCTGATAATTGCCTTGTTATGTCTAATTGTCTGCAGAACATAGATCTTCCACTCTCGCCCGGTGAAGATCCCGCTCGGTGACACTGTAAAGATCGGTAGAGACCAATAGCATTAGCCCGTTAAAAAAAACATAGATCTTCCCCAACGATCGTCACTTTGAACGGCTACTTGCCTGTCTAAGCCAAGTAAAGTTTGACCGGACGTTGGTTCACCTAAGCTATCTAAACCACCGGAAAATGGTCCAACAAATTATTATCGTAGAGTGTATTTTAGTTCGTACTTCAATGTTACGCATAGGCAATCCAATGCAAATTCGTTTCCGTAATGTTTCAAAAGCAACAATCAAATTTGGATTACCTACGAAATCAACGGGTAAACAGGTTGGATGTGGGTTTTTGTGTCGTGCAAGCAACGGGCTGTAAGTTGCGCCAGAACGCAGCGAGCCTGATGTAACTTATTATTGAGTAATCTCGTCACACTACATTACATCTGCGCAGTACGTAAGCCGGCGAGATTGTGGGTTTAGACGAAACGGCACTGTAATCAGACAGAGAGCCATAAAAATGCACATTTAATATATTACCGCATCGTCAGCACTTTAATGATATTACAAATTAGTGCGGACGGCAAAAGTATGTAACAATTTACCAGCGTCTATGCCTTTAACAGCTTCAAGTTCTTATCCGTCTATAAATAAATATATAAATATTTGTACACATTTCACACAGCGATCGTCATCTAGCCCCAAACTAAGCAAAGCTTCTACTATAACTGGTAGAATACTTCGATACTTTTTTTAAAGTTTTCAAATACTTACATAGCACTCAGACAGAACAAACATCGATGTTCATTACACAAATCTTTGTCCTGGGTGGGAATCGAACCCACAACCAATAGCTCAGAAAGCAGGGTTACTACCAACTGAGCTATTGGACCAGTCAATCTATGACATACTGCAATGCATTTGGATACGTCACAGAAGAATAAGTGAAAATTTAGGAGCTATTTTTATTTATTTTTAGCTTTTTATTTTTAGCTTTTCAGAGTAAGAGTGAACCATTATCTTCTATATGCATGATACATCGTAGAAACAGTTGTTACTGTTTAAATGCAAGCCTATTTATTATACAATTTATTTTTTATTTAATTTGACGTGATAACGTCTTATAAATCGATGAACGCCGACTGTACGCACGAAAAACCATCAATCTGTCACGTTCCGCCTGAGCCGAGCGTGCAAGCGAGAGCGCCGAACAAGCGATAGAGAGGCACGATTGGCCTAAGTGTTTGCTTATGACTTTATCAAGTACAATTATCGTCCGTAAACCGACTTTACAGACAACCATTTTTATTTATTTAGCACAAGGACTCATACAATGAACATAATTGTCTTAACATAATATTTAATAGTACAGATACATAGTAAAGAGTAAGATCAGTACTTCACCGCCCGTTCTAGGGATGCAAGTATACCGTCTGCTTGTTTGCTACTCCTAAAAGAACAGACTTTCATCCAACTGTCGCAACTAAATATGCCAATTAGTAATTTCAATCATCAAAATGGCCAACTCTTTGTAAATTAATTTAGTGACTTACACTTTATGGGACTCTACATAAAGTGTGTTTTTGTTTGGTGTGTCTATGTGGCGACAAGCACTGTCACTGCATTATACGTCTGTACCCGTCACATAATATCGACAGCCACAATGGTTCTGCATCATTACCTAGCACGTCATCATGGGGCCTCTTGTATCCATTAGATTGACGCAGCACGAATATTTATGTGTGCGTTCTAGTTTTATAGCCTTGACTTTTATAAAATGTTGATTTGACCATGTTTGCTACCTATTACGTCGGTGGCTTTGATCCCAATTTTAGAACAGGTATTGTTTAATAAATAAATAAATTATATAAATAAACATTTGTGTACATTTCACACAGCGCTATCTAGCCCCAAACTAAGCAAAGTTTGTACTATAGGAACCAGATACTGACACACATATATACATACGAGTATATACAATACTTGTACACTTCTTTTTATAAATACATATTTAGGGATGTATTACAGAACGATGCTCTCTGCGCAAGTAGATATTTCATTCACTAATCGATCACTTTATGAATGAAATCTCTGCTTGAGCACGAATCGATGACTGAGCGTCGTTCAGTAATACGGACCATAGAATACGATATAACACCTAGACACAGAACAAACAGCTATATTCATTACTCAAATGTTTGCCCTGGATGGAAAACGAATCCACAACCTACTGTTCAGAAAGGGCAGGGTTACCAGGACTACCAGCTGAGCCATCGGGAAAGTTAAATAAACAATAAATAATTATGAGTATTGATAGGGAATTGTTAGAGTTAGGTATAAAGAATTATTGACCATAGTTTGTTTTCTAAAATATCACAAGCGTCTTGCTATTATATTTTCGCGATATCCGTCATTTTTTCAGTACGTTTATCTATAAGTAACATAAAAGTTTATTTAAGACAAAGTACAGAATAATGAAACGAAATGTGTCAAACATGCATTTAATATGCTGGAAATTTATCATCACGACTAAGCTAATAATATTAAACCTTTTATGCTCCACATAGTGCTTGAAATCAAATCCGTTCAACATGCAGCCGCTATTTTCACAATACTAATATCACGTTTGTTAGGAAATCTCCACCAGCATTACTTGGACAATTGTACAAAAATAGATATAATTTCTCGTACTTTACGACTTCAGGGTTGAAGGTACTAGTTAGAGTTTAATGCCTCCAAGAATTGCATAGTGGAATACCCTATTATTTAATTATCAGGGGAAAGGACAAATTTAGTAAATTCTTCTTCATATTGGCCTTTAGGATCATACTTGTTCTTGAACTCCACGAGCTCGTTAGGTTTTCTCTCTGTTAAGGCTTTGACGGTTTTTTTCACATGCTGCTTTTGGATCGGTGAGCATTTGGCGCAAGATGTGGCGATGACTTCTGGAAGCAGTTCTGGAGACGAAGATAGTTTACATTAGATTTACACTTTCTTAGGCAGAGGTAAGGTACTGCAATAGAAAACCGAAAAGACTGACCCAATCACCGTAATAAATTTTTGGAACCAATAAAACCTCTTTTTTTATTAATAAATAATAATAATAAATATCTGAAGACATATCACACAGCGCCATCTAGTCCCAAACTAAGCAAAGCTTGTACTATGGGAACCAGATAACTGATCCAATACTTATATACTTTTTGTTAATACATAGAATACAATATAACACCCAGATACAGGACAAACATCAATGTACATCACACAAATGTTTGTCCTGGGTGGGAATCGAACCCACAAACTGCAGTTCAGAAGGCAGGGATACTACCAACTGAGCAAACGGGCCAGTCGAATTTTATTGTTTGATAGGCTTGCGTTTGACCAATATCGCATCTGATGGTAAGTGACGATGTGGTCTAGGATGTTTACAATCGGTGTAATAATTCTTCGGAAATAATTTCTGTTTAAAAATACTAATATAAAAACTATTACAGTGAAATGTTATACCTAAAAAGAAATGAAAGAGATATGTGTGATGGATGACCAGTTCCCCACGTCTGAACTCATTCTCCCATTCATATGGCTCTGTGTATTAGTAATAAGTTTTGTTAACAGTAAAAGCGGTATTATTATTCAGCAGTTAATATCAGAAGCATACATTCACGTAGTATCCTAGGGCCTGTAATTAATATTATAGCAATCACATTTTCTTTTAACCTTTAGCAATATCATAGCAAGCAATTTCTAGCGCGCGAATATGACTTTGCGTTTCTCGTTCAATAAGCGACAACTTACTATACAAGTATGAAAGATAAACTACAACTATAGTATTGTATTAAACTATGCTACAGTGATAATTGATTGACGCAAGCGTGAATTCGCGGAAGTTCATCTTAAATACCAAAGGAAACTAGAATATCTAGTGGAATTCCGCTAAAGTAATAAATATAAAAATTGTTGATTTTTGTTTCGTTGAAACAAACTTACTTTTGAACTCGTTTGAGTGTTCCACCTCGCATGGTCCTTTATCCAACATGCAATTAATGTACGCATTGAAAAGAGCTTCATCAGCAAGGATTTTATCGACATCTATTTTATCGTAAATTTCATCGTAGCACAACACTAAAGGTACTGCTAGGGCTACTAGAGCTATCATCAGTACAGTGTTCATTTTTCCCATCTTCTGAAATAAATAGAAAAATATAATTGATAATATTGTAAAAATATGTATAAAGGCAATAAATTACAAAATTTAAAAAAGGGTAATTTATATACCGAGATCAAAAGCTAAATTTGAAGCACAACACAACTTAGTTGAGACAGAAGCAGTGATGTAGAAAGATTTAAATGCCATCTACTGCTTCTTATAGACGATTGCAAACAATGTTATACACATGATATCCTGGATTGAGTAATACAATTATTGTGTTAAGAAATCAATGAGATCAATTATTAGATCATGTTTTTTATACATTTTTCTAATGATTGGTTCCATGCAATTTTCAAGATGAGAAGTCCTACTATAATATACTGGTTTTTAGTTTTGTTCATAGATTTATGCTCAAGATATTCTTTGTGGTACTATTGGTGATATACTGTGGTACCATGGTTAGGAAAAGTAACGTGGTACCACTGGTGGTACGACTGGGGGTACCACGGTTACTAAACATTATTATTACATATCCTCGGCAAACTAAGTAACCTTTGCACTGAACATGACAACTGTCGACTAGTTGACTGTCGACAGTTGTTGTCGACTAGTCGACAGTTGTCATGTCCAGTGCAAAATATTTAGTAGTTATCAAATACTATGGACATAAAAACAAGAAAAGTAGGTTACATACTTATGGAGTAATTTGTTTGAAGATAGGCATATATGCTACATAAAAATACAGTAGGTGCAACAAACAGACTTATCAAACATTTCTAGGGCTGTAGTAAAACCAATAAGCTATCAAGGGAAGATAGTATGATTTATTGGATATTTTATTTAGTCATTTTTTCACCACATAAGAGACCGATAGAAATGTATGTCATCTCATCTAGCATAACCTTTAATCTTTCTGCGGAGGATCCCTTCCAACCAAATTTTGGTTAAATGCTCGAAGGGAGAATTCTGATGAAACACATCTATACTAATATAATAAAGAGGAAAGGTTTGCATGTTTGTAACGAGTTGGCTCAAAAAGTACTGGACCGATTTTAAAAATTCTTTCACCATTTGAATGCTACATTATCATTGATTAATACAGGCTATTTTAATTGCAAGAAAGAAATGTTTCTGCCAAAATGTTTAAAAAATAAGTGTCCACCCGTGCGAAGCCAGGACGGGCCGCTAGTTGAATACATAATTCGATTATAGAAAATAGATAAATACAGAATTCTGTTGAAGAGATACTCACCAAATCCTTTCGAGCTCTTCCCAATATGACTGAAGCTAAGATGACTCCGCATCCAAATAATCTACAATATATACTAAAGAGTGACGGAAATGCACAATCATTTTAATTTCATTTGGACAAATATCCAATTGTTTTGCTAGTTGGTATTAGACCAATTTAGTAGATAAGCCTCATCCATGTTTATTACTAATGGCCAAATTGTATTAGCATTGACCTTGAGCGATATAATTTGGTTCTCTTATTTACTCATAACTAGTATATAACATTAAATACTTATCTATAGTGTTGCGTTCCCATAAATACTATATACCCAATATACAAAAGAAGCAGGCTGGTTTTACTAGGTGGTAGGACTTGTTGTAGGAGTTGTTGCAAAGTTCGTCTAGGTAGGTACCACCGCTTTGCCAGTTATTCTGCCGCCAAGCAGTAGTGTGCAAGCACTACTGTGTTCTGGTTTGAAGGGCACTGTAGCTAGTGAAATGACTGGGCAATTGAGACTTTATGATCTGATCAGTCAGACACAGTCGAGTAATCTTATTACCAGACTGTGCTGATGTCTCAGGATGATGTGCGCAGTGCAGTGTCGCTCGAAATTCTATATTTCGAGGTTCCGAGTGACACTGTTCTGTTATGGGCGGCCGAGGCGCTAGATGGCCTAGAGGCCTCGCGATGACTAGCTCGTCACATCATTCTTTAACATAAAAAAGCAATTATTGAGAGCCCTTATAGAAAAAACCTTGCATATATTGAGAGGGCTTTGGTAATATGACCCGTGGACAGACACAGAATGATGTTTTTTTTTTGAACAGGCTAATGTGTTGGTCTCTATCGACCTTTACAGCGTCACTGGGTGGGAGGGCAGGAGCATTAATGCGGCCAGCCGTCAAAAGTGAGAGTCAACTAGCTCAAGGGCACCCCTGGGGTGCGAGGCTCTGCTAGGGCCGTTGGTGAGATAAGAGAATCGAGAAGACTACGTCTACTGGAAGAGTGGACCCTATGGATAGTCGCACAGGTGATCATCTTGATAATTAGATTTAAGCGTGAATGGATATTGGTTGCTTTTGACAAGGTCGTTTTTCTACATTACGGGCTGTCCATTAATCAAAAGGGAGGAGGGGGTTAGGCAAAAATCACGAAATATCACAAGCGGGGAGGGAGGTGTAGGAAGATATCATGTGTATTTATTTCTTCGTCAAACGCGCGATTTCTAAACCGAAAAGCAGCGTGTAGTGTGAACTTGACCAGCTCCAAGTTTCAGGTCTCTGCGATCAGCGGTTTAAGCTGAGGGTTGATCCGTCAGACAGTCATTCAGGAGATAACCTTTCATATGTATAGATTTAAAGATAATATCCTAAAAAAAATAAGATTCTTTGTAGGTACTAAGAAACACACCTGATTTTTGGGGAGGGGGGTTAGTCTTAAAACTCACCACGCATCACAAAGGGGGGAATATGCCAAAAATACATCATTAATAGACGGTACTGTAACTTAGCGTTGTCTTGTCAAAAATGAATAAAGATACATAAGATTCATCTATACATATAAAATTCAAAGTCCTGACTGACTGACTTACATATCAATGCACAGCCTAAGTCGCTGGTCCAAGAGTCTTGAAATTTCGAGAGTGTATTCTTTGTAAAGTGTAGAAATCCACTAAGAAAGGGTTTTTCGAAATTCCATCCCTAAAAGATTGAAATGGGTGGTTAAATTATCCATGAAAAAAATCTTCTTCGTTTCCTATAGGCCACGCGGGCGGAAGCTAGTTTGGTATATACGATCTCTTATAGTCACACATATTAGCATTTAATGGGTACATGCTACATACATACGTAGTAACTAAATCACCACACAATTAAAAACAACAGAGATATAGCTTCACGATAATTATCTTGTTTTTCTTTACTAAGAGGTATACGAAGAAGGTGTGTTCTAGAACCAACCTCGAGTAAGACATTGCAAATTACAAAGATGATTCAAAAAGTATACTACATCGGAAACTATGAAAGATATCAAAAAGTACTCAAAGGAATCTTCGGCACGATTTCGTGAAAACTAAAACTGCTTCATTTGATTTTTGAAAAATCAATATACTTAGTGTAATGTTATTACCTTATGTTTGCTTTTTATCACATCACTGCACATAACACATCACATATTATCTATTATTTCACCACATTTTTGCTCTTTATACATAAAAATCTTGGTTTCAATTCACAATTTTCTCGATTTTCACTGAAAATATGACTGTCATAGTTTACAATTGTTTTACGACTGGAATTTTGTTTCTATTCAAATCGATTCGTTTTTCTTTTTTATTGTCAATTTCGGCAAGGTTTTTCATAGTTTGGCCAAGATTTTATGTATTTAGACTCTAAATTTATTTTTTTTATCGTTCTGTATCCAAAATTTTGAAATATTTAAAAGTCTGAAGCATGGAACGCTGACGGAGTTTTCGTTAGAAGGGCTGTCGCTAAGAAATGGCAGTCTCAGTTTACTCCTCAAACGAGGAACACTAAATTGATATAAGGCCATTCCCGGGCCAGGCAAGGCCCGGGAACTCAAGAACGCCTTCAAAAATATTTGGCTATAATACTCCAAAATTGCAAGTGCCAATCGCTTAATTTTTCGCCAACCGCCGTGATACAACGCATCTATCGCCGAGCGCCAGCCGCCCAGTTACGGCGAATCTATCGTCAAGCGCCAGTCGCCGAGTTACGGCGAATCTATCGCCGAGCGCCAGTCGCTGAGTTACGGCGAATCTATCGCCGAGCGCCAGTCGCCGAGTTACGGCGAATCTATCGCCGAGCGCCAGTCGCCGAGTTACGGCGAATCTATCGCCGAGCGCCAGTCGCCGAGTTACGGCGAATCTATCGCCGAGCGCCAGTCGCCGAGTTACGGCGAATCTATCGCCGAGCGCCAGTCGCCGAGTTACGGCGAATCTATCGCCGAGAGCCAATCACCGTACTACGGCGAATCTATTGACGAGAATCTATCGCTAAAACTGCATCTGCTGTCACCGTCTCAGTCGCTGACAACTGATCGAGTTTGCCGCTGAGCATAGAAGTCGGCCCAACTACAAAAGTCTGCCTTGTCGGCCTAAATCCTGGACCTACAGAGTTCTTCAGTCTCTCTGTACCGCATAAGTGGGCCCTGTTGGCCGAAGTTCTTAAACAACTAATTCATCTAAATTGAGACTTGTAATTTTTTTTATATATTTCACCGCAGCCTTTGTTTTTTTATTTTCTGTAATTATTCTTCAAATATAATTCTTTAACTTATTTTCCTCTTTTATTAAGCTCTTAGGATCCTGCCGATTTAGGAATAAGTTAGGTAGGTGAGGAGCTACTCGATAACTTGTGACGTTTAATTCTACCTCTCCACAAGAGGAAGGACGTAACGTGACAGTTTGGCGCCCAACTAAATTGAACCTTCTAAACATTCTCCTAAATTCTAAAATAATACTTACTCAAGTAGGCTAATTTTTTGATTATAGACTTTTGGTTTTAATTGAATCTCAATTAGGTACTGGACTTCATACAACGTTTTACGCTTGCAGGACAGTTACAACAGTTATTTATACATTCTACATCGCATACATTCACCATATTCATACTTTTGCGGAATTGGTGCATAAATATTGCTACTTATTAACTTCATTTTATTAAACTTAAACTTGACTTTTTCTTGAATATATTGACTTGAACTTGTGACTATGGCTAGACAAATTAAGTATTCGTTCCTGAATAAACTCGAACTCGAATATGAAGTTACTATCAGAGGTGGAAAACCAGCAGAAACTTTGACGACTCTTAAAGATCAGGTGGCGAAACTTAGTCATATTCAACCGGAAGACATAAAATCTTCGCCAATACCTCTCAAACATGAGCTCTCCCAAGCAGAGATCACCCTCAATTACGTCGAGAGTAAAATCTCACATATTGAATCGACTAATGACAAAAGCAGTGTGAAGAAAGTTGAAACTTTCGTGAACCATCTATATTATCGCCTTGAACGCCTTAATGCAGTTCCACAGTTTGTTGAGCCATGCTCTAATATACGATCTCGCTTCTTTACACTCCATAAACGGTTTGAAGCTTTAACTTCAGATTATGCAACTTCTGAAGAAGTGGTGGTTCAAGTACACAACCCTTGTCTACAGACTCAACCAAGTACTTCCTCGAATTTTCAAACACTACCTATATCTGGAACCAATCAAACTTTTGAAGTTTTTACTACCCCTCAACCCGCTTTACCTTCAAACATTCCAATCGGTATGCCACAGATTTCTGAAACTGTACAAAACTATCACGCTTCTGACAATTTTGTAAAGGAATTAAAAACGTTTTCTTTCAACGGAAAATCATGCCCTAGATCATTCCTTCAAAGATTGGACGAGTTTAGGATTTCCCGAAACATTCCAGAAGTAATGCTTTGTAAACATGCCTTCGAAATCTTCACAGATGATGCCCTTCATTGGTTTCGTTTTCAATATAATCGAAACCCTACTTTGTCATGGAAGGATATCTGTACGTTGCTAATCAGAGATTTTGGAATACATGATTACGACTACAAACTATTAGAGGCTATAAGAAATAGAACTCAAGGAGCAACTGAGACCATTATTGTTTACGTGTCAATTATGTTCGGCATGTTTGATCGCCTTTCAAAAAAACTTAGCGAGAACGAACAATTAGAAATTTTGCTCCACAATATAAGACCGTGCTATTCAGTTTTTGTTGCACTTAAAGATATCAAAACTGTAGATTCTTTAATTTCAACTTGTCAAAGCTATGAACGGATTTCAGAAAGAGATAAAAATTTTCATGAGCCTAGATCTGAAGACACTTCTTGTGCTGCTGAATTTGCTTATCGCCCTTCAGTTTCTAAAGCTTCTCCAAACATAAGATACTCTAATGCAATTCAGGATAACAAACAACCATGCTCATCTTCTCGAACCAATGAAAACTCTAAAGAAGAGTTTTGCTATCGTTGTCGCATTACAGGTCATTCTCTACAAACTTGTACTAAGCCTAGATACTTAATTTGCTTTAAATGTGGTCGTAAAGGTGTAAAAATTAGCGAATGCCCTAAATGTGCTCCAACAAATCAAAAAAACTAACTGATGACTTGAATAGTTTCACTAAATCTCATAACGATAATTTTGATGTTAACGACTGGAACCAATGGTTAAACACTATTCGAAATTTTATGTTTTGCTACAAAACAACTTCTGTCTTCTACAATAAGGAAAAAGACTTTAACAGACCTTTTGTTGATGTGTCTATAAATAATATATCTTTTTCGGGTCTTTTAGATAGTGGAAGTTGTATTACTATTTTAGGCAATGATTCTCATAAAGATATCCAAAAGTTAGGCTTTAAACTATTCAAGTCTCCAACTCAAGTTATGGTTGCTAATAAACAAAAAGCAATGTCTTCTGGTTATTTTCATTTACCAATGAGATTTAATAATCAGACACATGTCATCAAAGCTTATGTTTTCCCTGACATTTACCCTTCTTTGATTCTTGGGTGGGATTTTTGGAAAGAATTTGAACTTTCTCCAAAAATAATTTCTCTTGAACTCAATCTTGAATGTAAAGATCATACAACTTGTGTAGTTGAAAACAAAATAGCAACATTTGATCATCTTTCTGGTAATCAAATAGAAATTGCTAATGACATAATTGAACGTTTCAAAAGCATTTCTTTTGAACAACGAGGTGTATTAGGCCGTACAAGTTTAGTTAGCCATCGAATTAATACTGGCGATGCTTTACCTATAAAACAACGTTGTTATCGTCTATCTCCAGAAAAACAAAAGGCGCTCATCAACGAAGTCGATAAAATGCTAAATTTAAACGTTATCGAAAAATGTGAAAGTCCTTGGTTATCCCCAGTACTTATCACTCCTAAAAAGAACGGAGAATGGCGCTTCTGCGTCGATAGTAGAAAGTTAAATGCAATAACTCGCAAAGATGCCTATAGCCTTCCTTTTGTTTCAGAAATACTAGATAATCTCAAAAATGCTAAATATTTGTCTAGTATTGATATAGCAAAAGCTTTTTGGGAAATTCCTTTACATCCCGATGACAGAGATAAAACTGGTTTTTACGTACCTGGTAGAGGAATGTATAGATTCACGGTTATGCCCTTCGGTTTGACGAACGCTCCAGCGACTCAACAAAGACTTATGGATAGTTTATTCACTCCAGAATTTGAAAACAAAGTCTTTTGTTACTTAGATGACATAATAATTATAGGTGCGACATTTGAGGAACATATTTCACTCCTACTTAAAGTTCATCAAAAACTTTCTTACGCTGGACTAACTATTAACTTTGAAAAGAGTCAATTCTTTCGCAAAGAACTGAAATATCTTGGCTACATAGTAGATGAGCAAGGATTGCGGGCTGATCCTAGTAAAATTGAAGCAATTTTAGCTTACGCTACTCCTACCTCTAAAAAGGATGTAAGAAAATTTTTAGGTACATGCAGTTGGTTTCGCCGTTTCATTCCTAATTTCAGTTCTATTGCTTCACCACTCTGCAAATTAACTTCCTCTGGGAAGAATGCTCCAAAAAAGTTTTTATGGAACGCTGAGGCCGATTCTGCTTTTGCTAAACTAAAAGAATGCTTGACTTCAACACCAATACTGGCTTGCCCTGACTTTGACTATCCATTTTCTGTTCATTGTGACGCTTCTAACTTTGGAATAGGTGCTATGCTGACTCAAGAAAAAGACAATAAAGAAGTGGTTATTGCATATATGAGCAGATCTCTTAATAAACATGAGCAAAATTATTCAACTACTGAACGTGAGACTTTAGCTGTCATTACTGCACTTGAACACTGGCGTTGTTATCTTGATAACGGTAAACGATTTTCAGTTTACACTGACCATGCAGCATTAAAATGGTTCCAAAATTTGTCTAACCCTTCTGGAAGATTAGCACGATGGAGTCTTCGTCTGTCTTGTTTCAATTTCGATCTAAAACATAAAAAAGGTAAAGAAAATGTTGTCCCAGACCTTCTGTCGCGTCATAAAATACCTGACACCGCTATTATTGGTGGTGTTGAACCTATTTCTAGAGACAATGCTTCTCAATTGGAACATTATAACAAACTTTTTACCAATTGTCAAGATAATCCAGATGCTTATCCAAACTACAAAATTCTAAACAATAAATTGTATCGTTACAATAACTCACCTGACTATCTAAATGAAGATTTTGCTTGGAAAGAAGTTCCAATTCCATCTGAGAGATTAGATATTATTAAATCGTGTCATGGTGACTCAGAAGGTAATCCTCATACTGGCATTTTCAAAACTTACAAGAAGCTTTCTTTAAGATACTATTGGTCTGGTATGTTTAAAGATGTGGCAAAAATGTGTTCTTCTTGTGAAACATGCCTCTCTTACAAGCATTCCAATCATTCTCCTTATGGTCCTATGGGTAAACCAAAAATTTGTTCAAGACCTTTTCAAAACATCTCTTTAGATTTAATGGGTCCTTTTCCCATGACAAGACAACGTAATCAATTTATTTTAGTGGTTACTTGTTCTTTTTCAAAATATTGCCTTATATTCCCTATCAAACGCGCTACAGCTTCTAATATTATTGTATTTCTTGAAAATAATGTATTTCTGGTACATGGTGTGCCTCAAACCATCATAATGGACAATGGTTCTCAATTTCAATCTAATGAGTTCCAAAACTTTCTGAATAAATATAAAGTTCCTTTTATATTTTATTCACCGAGATACTGCCCTCAAGTTAATCCCACCGAACGGTATAATAGAACAATTATTACTGCCCTCTCACAGTTAGTTGGCGATGATCACCGTTCATGGGACAAACATTTGTATAAAATTCAATTTGCACTTAACAGTTCTGTAAATTCCACAACGGGTTTTTCTCCTTCTTTTCTTGTCTTTGGACGTGAGACTATACCTTGTGGTTCAGTATACACTAACTGTTCCAACCTTGATAATGTCATTTTTCTTCCTCGAGACATCTATGCCGCTAATTTAGGATTACTATCTAACATCTTCGATAAAGTACAGATTGCATTACACACTGCACACATTAGAAATGCTGCTCATTACAACACGAGACACAGTTTTAAAGAGTTTAACGTTGGTGATGTAGTCTGGCGTAAAAATTATGTACAGAGTAATGCAGGCGCATACTTTAGCTCCAAGTTGGCTCCGAAATATGTCAAATGCACAGTTGTTGAGAAGCTTTCACCTCTCGTCTTTATTTTGGAGGATCCTAACGGCTTAAGAGGGAAGTGGCATGTAAAAGATTTTAAAGTTTAATACATTTGAGTGGTTGTGTTATGTTTAATTTTTTTTAAATACTTGTAAATTTGTATACTTATGCTGTAAATAACTTAAGCTTTTACTTTTTTTTTACTTTACAAGGAAACTAAACTCGTTCGGCTTATTTTTTTTAAATCCATTTTTCTAACTTTTTTGTTTATTCCTATCTATCACATGTGGTTAAAAAACCATTGTTTTTTTCTTAATTTTCTATAGTTTCCTTGATGCATACGTTGCACTGGATTACTATAATCTTAACTACCTTGAAATTTCTAAAAATACAAGGTTTTGGATTACTTATTTTCTTGAAATCCTTAATACATAAGGGCATAATATTCTTTAAGAGCGGTACACAACTCGTAAAATAAGCCTATGTGTTGTAAATAATTATTATCTTTACGGGTTTTCAAATAGGTGCGGGTAACGACACCTAATTAAAAAAAAAAAGCCTTCGTTATTACAATGAATATTTCCTTGTGGAGTATGCGTCATTAAATTTGTGACCCATATCCCCTAAGTATGTTAGTGAGCGAATGGTTGAAGAAGTGGAAGATTTGTGTGTGAAAGGACAAGGTTTTATTCCTAACCTTCAAAATTTTCAATGGAGTTGAAAATTTTCTGGGGTCGTGGGGGAAATATGTAATGTTATTACCTTATGTTTGCTTTTTATCACATCACTGCACATAACACATCACATATTATCTATTATTTCACCACATTTTTGCTCTTTATACATAAAAATCTTGGTTTCAATTCACAATTTTCTCGATTTTCACTGAAAATATGACTGTCATAGTTTACAATTGTTTTACGACTGGAATTTTGTTTCTATTCAAATCGATTCGTTTTTCTTTTTTATTGTCAATTTCGGCAAGGTTTTTCATAGTTTGGCCAAGATTTTATGTATTTAGACTCTAAATTTATTTTTTTTATCGTTCTGTATCCAAAATTTTGAAATATTTAAAAGTCTGAAGCATGGAACGCTGACGGAGTTTTCGTTAGAAGGGCTGTCGCTAAGAAATGGCAGTCTCAGTTTACTCCTCAAACGAGGAACACTAAATTGATATAAGGCCATTCCCGGGCCAGGCAAGGCCCGGGAACTCAAGAACGCCTTCAAAAATATTTGGCTATAATACTCCAAAATTGCAAGTGCCAATCGCTTAATTTTTCGCCAACCGCCGTGATACAACGCATCTATCGCCGAGCGCCAGCCGCCCAGTTACGGCGAATCTATCGTCAAGCACCAGTCGCCGAGTTACGGCGAATCTATCGCCGAGCGCCAGTCGCTGAGTTACGGCGAATCTATCGCCGAGCGCCAGTCGCCGAGTTACGGCGAATCTATCGCCGAGCGCCAGTCGCCGAGTTACGGCGAATCTATCGCCGAGCGCCAGTCGCCGAGTTACGGCGAATCTATCGCCGAGCGCCAGTCGCCGAGTTACGGCGAATCTATCGCACACACATATTTCGAAATATGTAATGTTATTACCTTATGTTTGCTTTTTATCACATCACTGCACATAACACATCACATATTATCTATTATTTCACCACATTTTTGCTCTTTATACATAAAAATCTTGGTTTCAATTCACAATTTTCTCGATTTTCACTGAAAATATGACTGTCATAGTTTACAATTGTTTTACGACTGGAATTTTGTTTCTATTCAAATCGATTCGTTTTTCTTTTTTATTGTCAATTTCGGCAAGGTTTTTCATAGTTTGGCCAAGATTTTATGTATTTAGACTCTAAATTTATTTTTTTTATCGTTCTGTATCCAAAATTTTGAAATATTTAAAAGTCTGAAGCATGGAACGCTGACGGAGTTTTCGTTAGAAGGGCTGTCGCTAAGAAATGGCAGTCTCAGTTTACTCCTCAAACGAGGAACACTAAATTGATATAAGGCCATTCCCGGGCCAGGCAAGGCCCGGGAACTCAAGAACGCCTTCAAAAATATTTGGCTATAATACTCCAAAATTGCAAGTGCCAATCGCTTAATTTTTCGCCAACCGCCGTGATACAACGCATCTATCGCCGAGCGCCAGCCGCCCAGTTACGGCGAATCTATTGACGAGAATCTATCGCTAAAACTGCATCTGCTGTCACCGTCTCAGTCGCTGACAACTGATCGAGTTTGCCGCTGAGCATAGAAGTCGGCCCAACTACAAAAGTCTGCCTTGTCGGCCTAAATCCTGGACCTACAGAGTTCTTCAGTCTCTCTGTACCGCATAAGTGGGCCCTGTTGGCCGAAGTTCTTAAACAACTAATTCATCTAAATTGAGACTTGTAATTTTTTTTATATATTTCACCGCAGCCTTTGTTTTTTTATTTTCTGTAATTATTCTTCAAATATAATTCTTTAACTTATTTTCCTCTTTTATTAAGCTCTTAGGATCCTGCCGATTTAGGAATAAGTTAGGTAGGTGAGGAGCTACTCGATAACTTGTGACGTTTAATTCTACCTCTCCACAAGAGGAAGGACGTAACGTGACATTAGCCAGGAATCGATCGCGACCATTATGATTTAAAAAACATCCTGGTTTATTTCACCATTCGATAAGATCGATATTCTGGGAAGTAACGACAACCAAAACTTAAGTAAAGAACTATTTTCAACAAAATACTCTTTATTTTTCTTATGTTACCTACCTAATATCTTTACTGATTAATTGTTTAAATGATGTTTTTTGTTTATATATAATATGCATACTCGTAGCTGCTGGATTCGACATCTTAAGAACATAATGCTGTGAAAATAACTGCGCTGAAGGATCGTGTTGAAAAAAAAAATTGAGCATCATTTCAAACATGGTATACGTAAGAAAGGAATGAATTAAAGACAGCCTCTATGATATTGTGATTGAGCACGACGGCTCATAGCCCGGAGGCTGCGGGTTCGATTCCCGCAGCAGGACAAGTATTTATGCACAGAAAAAAACGCTAATACTTGTTCTGTACGTGGGTGTTGTGGGACCATGGTCGTTGCAATCCTGGATCCCTAGATACAGGGAATCCTAGTTCAGGATCTATACATTGGGTTACGTCTACGTTATTATTATTATTAATAAAATAAATGCAGTTTTTAAGAAATCAACATTTTTCTTATCTTTGCAGTATATTTCCCTGAATCCGATCCCGGGCTAGGACTACTTTTTTTTATATAATGATCTAGTTTTAGTTTTAATCAAAATCGGGCACTCCTTTGAGTACTTTTCGCTATTCCCCATTTTGAATTTGTTCTACCTGAAAAACTGTATGCTAGGTAGGTACTCACCTAAGTAATTATTTTGTTGACCGAAGATCTAATCACCATTTAAGCTGTAACCGGTATCTGATTCAACTTCTATATTGCTTATTTAGAAATAAACGACAATCAGTAGATACTATTTTTACTACTAAGATTTACCCAGCACCTAAAAATTCATAGCTGTTAATGGTTTTCTAGCCATCACACAGAACTCCAATCACTTTATCATTAAAATCTCACAAAGAAAACATTAGCAATAATAGTTTCTTAGATCTTCCTATTGTGATTTTGTATGTGCAAATTCAATGCCACGGTTTTCTATAAATTGTGAATACACAGGATATAGCGTAACATTGTGTGAGGAAAGTCTAACATATAAAGGTGAGAATGTAATAGTTACCTATACTAATAATAATCTTAATTTTTTATTAGAAAAGGACTATTAGGTATTAGGTTTTCTTTGGTAAGAGTCGCTTTTGTAGTAAAAATAAATTTTCACCTCAAAAGCTTGAAAAGATCTCTTCTCTATTTATCATTCGAAATCTGAGTGCAAAAGAGCACACTAAAGTAGTTCATATAATTTTCAACTATTCCAAACTCATTTATAGAATAATTGCATTGGACAACACGACGACTGCACGAAAAACACTAACATAATTATTTAAGCATGCGCCTAGCATTCGCTGCAGTAAGGTGAAAAATTATGTATTTTGCTCGGCAGCTTTTTTTTTATAAACTAAAAATTTCGACGGTCAGGATTTCATATTTGAACCAATCGCGTCGGTCCTTGTTCAAACCTAAAATACTTTGTTTGCTCAGGTTTCAACACAAGTACTTGCTTCAAAAAACAACTTTGCATGACAAATAACTATTTTTCAGAGCGAGCAATATGAATATTTTATTATCCTATTGCACCGTAGCATTGGCGGTAGCAATAGCAATAGCTGGGGACGTTCTTAGAGAAGAGAACGTGAATCTTATAAAGAATGAAACAGTATTCAAAAAGTTCTACACCTGTTTATTGGACTTGGGTCCATGCGCTACAGAAAACATGAAGACGTTGAAAAGTAAGCATAAATTGTAATATCCTAAAGCGTTTTTCCAACCAGGAATGTTATCGATACATTTAGAGTAATCATAGGTAACTAAAGTCAAAAGTTGATCTCCCTTTTTAACACATGGTTGTGAAGCTACCTAATATGGTTTTGGAAGAATGATGTATGATCTGGGATCTCCCGAAGGGAACTTTAGAAATGGACGAATCAGCAAGTGAACAAGTTAGGAAGTGGTTAGTGGCTTTGAAAATCGTCAAGTTAAGATGAAGACAAATTAGGAAATGGACAACTTAAGAAATGGGAAATTTTATGAAAAGGCCCAATTTAAACGGAGAGTTCACGTTCGTTAGGATTTTAAAATGTAGCTCAAAAAGTATGCGTTGGTTGTTCTAAAAAAAAGTTCGATCCGATTTCATTCAAAAAGTTTATACACATTTATCCTAAAAGTAGGAAAATATCTGAAACTCACTTTTAATAAAAATGAAGAAGCAAAGCTGCGGGCAGAAGCTCGTTTTCTATATATTCCTTTATCCGACTCTTAAAGCACTGTAAATTATGTAAAAAAAAGTAGTAGATAAATGTACTGTAATCTTTTTTCAGAAGTAGTCCCCGGATACTTAGGAACCAACTGCAGCGACTGCTCGCCGAAGGAAAGAGATATGTTCTTTAGACATGGTAAAATAATCTTGGAGAAATACCCTAAGGAATACAAGGACATCATTGACAAGTTCGGAATTAAAGTCGAATAAATTCTGTATCGAATCATTTCTATAATATTATAATCTATTTATGTTTATTTTTCAAGCAACTGGTCATAATAAACTGTTACACGTATTAAATGCTTGCTAATTTTATTTTATTTTTACCGCCTCAATAGTTACAAATTTAATTTCTGTAATTAGTTTTTGTACCGTTTTAATTAAAGTGGTCTCACATTCAGTGATTTAATTGGTCTTAAATTAACCAGTCGAATGCTGACGCTGTGAATAAAACTTTATTGACAGTTAAATGTTACACTGGCGTCCGTTCGTTCGACATTCCTAATTTTATTTTCCTGGACGTGTTTTGAATCGATAATTTTTAGGTACAGATTTTTCTGCATTTTTTAGGATTATTCTGTATATGGCGACAAGAAACAATATTTGGTGTCGCTTATATTTTTGGCTTAAATACAAAATTACAAACAAGAATATCTTTTATAGCTCCGCTAAAACCAACAACTTTACCCTTGATCCCTTAGTATAGATATATTTGCATTTGGCATAATAATGCCAAATTCAAATATATCTGTACTAAGGTGGCTATCATTTGCCCGTGAGTTTAACGTTTTAGTTGAACCAAAGAATACTAATAGTATTACGACGTAAGTAGTTAAACGTCCTCAATTTTTTACAACAAGCCTACAATGGAATCTACTTTCCAACGTTGTAACTTTAATTTTTTGCATGTTAAAATACCAACAAAGGATTGGCTACCGGAAAACGAGTTATCGAATTTACCGTTTGGAATATCAACCTCTACTTCAAAAATTTTTAGTAAGTACCTGCTATCCATCTTCATTTATTATAATCTGTTTGCTAGACTTATCAAGGTTTTTGATTGTAAATGAAATAATGGATCGTAAACGAAAATAGGGTTATTTACTCAATTTGAAAAATAGTTTTCAACTTCGTCATGGATATGGAGGAATAGTCATAAATACAATCAAAATATGCTGTTTCCCGAAATTACAGTACCTATTATATGTCGTATGTCGTTTTAAATATTTTGATGATATTTATCATAAAAAAATGTGAAAATCGCAAAATCCATGACCATTTTGTGACGTAATTCGTAAGTGAACAGGAACCTTTCAACTGATCAAGTCAAATCGAAGTTTTTAGCTTGCATAAATTTTACTTTTATAGTTGCGAAAGCTGATGCAGGTGGTTTCAACAGAATAAAAATATCAATTTCTTAATATGTTAAAAATGTCTTAAGAAATGAGATTTTTTTGTTTGCGTCTTTGGTATTTCTTTTTGATTTGAAATGCGAGTCGGGTAACGCCATTGGTTTTTTCTCTTATCTGGGGGTAACTTTCTAGGTGGTAATGTTGCTTGAACCAGACAAAGTAATATATAAACTTCTTGCTTAGAAGCGCGGTATGTTTACTTTGACAATCACGATCACATCAATATGGATGGAAAGTGTACTTCCGAATGATTTGTAAAATGTATAGAACTTTTTTTCAGTGCGGTGCCTGCACTTAGAGTCGTGTGATAGATAAAACTTGAAAATTTATTTAATTAATTAAATATTAACGAGGCATAAATAATAATAACAATAAAATGATCTAAACTTTTCTTATAATATTGCATTAGATTATTTATAATTTGATAATTATAATTATAATACCTATAATTTATAAGACCCCATACACATTTTATGATTATAGGTAAAAAATAAAACAAAAAACCCTATTTTATATATAAAATTGAAACGCTGTGTGTTTGTTTGTTAGCTTGTACTACTTTGTTCACGCCGAAATAAGTGAACCGTTTAGGATAAAATTTGGTTTACGCTACCGAGGCTAACATAGAATACATTTTTTCTTGGAAAATTGTCAGTACCCGCAAGAAAACGGATAAACTACGGGGGAAATCGCGGGGCGCCCCTTTTTTATTATAAATATTGGTGGCACATTATGAAAAAGCTGAAGTCCATTTATGTATTTCTGTTTTCACGCATCTACGCGATGAAAGCAGTCTCTACCTCACCTCTACTCTATACAACGTAAAAAACACAATTAGTTGCTGAATTCTTCTATATTCCTTTTCGGTGTCAGTAAAATAATATGATTTTTAATAGTTACCGACGTCTACATTTATAGTGCAATGTACATGTGGATAAACAGGTTTATAGCGGTGACTTTGTTATGTCACCTCAAAACAGGATGAAAGGGTTATTGACTCTGTGGAACCTGTTTTTGAACCAGAAACTCCTTAGTTTTTGTAATATCTTGAAAAAATCAACTACGAAATATGGATAATAAGGTGCATTTAATAAGTAGATTTTTAGAGAGCGTTTTTAGGTTTTACGTCAAATGTCGAACCGTCGATATTATTTTACGTATAGTTTTAAATATTTGCAGTAATTTTCATACCTTTTTATAATATTAAAATATATATACTTACTCGTATATACTTACCCCTGTATATACTTACTCGTATAAAGGTAACAAATTACATACAAATTCAAGTATTTTTATAATTAGAACGATAAATCTATTGCTAAATAATTTGTTAGAAATGTGCATTTTGCGAATACTTTTTACAAGAACTTTGTATGGCTGCACAGTTCTGCGCTAAATCTAATAGGAGCAACTTCACACTATGAATAACTTTGTTTCGTGGTCTCTACTATAATATCTCGATTATGAACTACTAACTAAATACAGCAGAGTGAAGAATAAAGTTTCTTTACAATATCTAAAAAAGAATATAAAAAGTTATTTTTTTTTTTTTTTTTTTTTTTTTTACTTCAAACTTGTCTAGCATTTGACCACGCTCTCACCTGATGGGAAGTGACGATGCGATCGAAGGTGTAGCATGCTAGCCAAGTAAATACCTATTCACTCTTCTCTTGAACACGCCCGGGTCATATTTCGCCGGAAACACAGACGCTGGCAGGGCATTCCATTCCTTAGCCGTTCTAATTAAGAACGTTGAGTCAAATCGCTTGGTACGAATGGGTGGTATTTCGACCACAAAAGGATGGCGCTTAGCCGAGCGTCTAGTAGTCCGGTAGTGGAATGGTGATGGGAGAATTAGATCATGCAGTTCTTGAGCGCATTCACCGTGGTGTAATCTGTAAAAAACCGACAGACTTGCCACCTTACGTCGATGTGCAAGGCTCTGGAGCCTTTCACCAACCAAAGTGTCGTCGTCAATGAGCCTTTTGGCACGCCGTTCAATCGAGTCCAGAGCCTCAAGCTGGTACTTGGCAGACCCGTCCCACAGGTGGCAGCAGTACTCCATACACGATCGGACTTGTGCTTGATACAGATTTAGAAGCTGTCCAGGTGTGAAGTACCGCCTTACCTTGGACAATATGCCGAGTTTTTTTGAAGCTACTTTGGCTTTGGACTCGATGTAGGATCCAAAGTTTAGGTTTGACGTGAGATCAACACCCAAAAGCTCAAGATGGTTTCCTAAACTTACAGATACACCACGGAATGAAGGAGCCAGATGGAGTGGGCTCTTTTTAGCAGTGAATAAACACGCCTGTGTTTTTGCAGCATTGAACCTAACCAAGTTAGCATCGCCCCAATCGGACACGGCTTTCAAAGCCAGGTTCATGCGCTCAACCATAGCCTCTCTCTCAATCCGGACGTCGTCACCACTGGCTCGGGCACTGGATGTGTATCTTTCAACAACAGTACTATCATCTGCATACCCAAAGGTACCGGGCTTTAGCAAATCATTGATGTGGAGTAAGAATAGTGTTGCTGAAAGAACTGACCCCTGAGGTACACCAGCATTAATAGCTAATTGATCGGAAGAGCAGCCATCAAGAACTACTCTAAGCGATCGTTCCCTCAAAAAGTCTGATATCCAAGTGCACAAACCAGCAGGTAGTCCGTAAGATGGAAGCTTATTCAGAAGACCGTCGTGCCAGACCCGATCAAATGCCTTAGAGACGTCTAGAGATACAGCAAGTGCCTCTCCATGCATCTCTAAGGCTTCGCTCAATATGTGAGTGGCATACGCGAGAAGATCCCCAGTGGACCGGTTTCGGCGAAATCCGTATTGCCGGTCACTGAGGAGATCATTGTCTTCAAGGTATGCCAAGAGCTTGTTGTTAATTATACGCTCCATACTCTTACAGAGAATGGAGGTAATTGAGATGGGTCGATAGTTGGCAGGATCAGCACGACTGCCCTTCTTAGGTACAGGTTGTACGTTGGCTAGCTTCCAACTCATAGGGACTATTGCGGTGTCTAGAGAGAGGCGAAATAGGCGTGTTAGAATGGGAGACAACTCGGGTGCACAGCTCTTAAGTACAATTGCAGGTATACCATCGGGACCACTGGCTTTGTTCACGTCTAGACTGCGTAATGTTTTTAGTACTTCCTTCTGACGTATGCGTATTTCCGGCATGAAAACACCGCATTGTGGAAGGCAGGGAGGTACCTCATTAGCAGTATCTAAACGCGAAGCTTCTGCAAAGAGAGTGGCAAACAAGTTTGCTTTTTCTTTTGCAGTGTGAGCCAGCGATCCGTCTGGTTTCAATAATGGAGGCAGTGAGGATCGACAGAAGTTCGCTTCAACCGATTTGGCTAGGGACCAAAAAGCCTTACTACCCGCTGGGTAGGAAGCAAGTTTAGTCCCTATTCGACCAATATGATTGAAACGAGCCTTCCTTAATTCCTTCTTACAGGCCTTGGCGGCAACGTTAAAGGCTTTCTTCTTAGCTCGAGTGTCCGAGGCCTTGCGTTTTCGAGCGTCAGCCCATGCCAGATATGCCGCATGCTTCTGCGCTTCAGCACGTGCACATTCGGCTCCAAACCATGGGCTGGCTTTGCTGGTCACGGGTTTATCTGAAAATGGAATAAAATATTCCATAGCCCGACATACTACCTCAGTAACCGCATTCGCGCAGACCGTCGGATCTCCAGAAGAAAAACACGTTTGCCGCCAAGGATATGAAGCGAAGAAATGTCGCATCTCGTCCCAGTCTGCTAAGTTGTATCTCCAGACACGCCGATTGCTCTTAGGGCTTGGGTCAGGCGGGGAGTATACTGAAACGGACTTGACCAGACAGTGATCGGAACTACCAATGGGTGAGGATACCGCCACAGAGTATCGGTCTGGTTCAGTCGTGAGCAGAAGGTCGAGGCAGTTAGCAGTGTGGCTATCAATATCAGGCACTCGCGTTGGCTCTTTAACAATCTGCGTTAAATTGAGCGCCAATGCGAGCTTACGCGTCTCTCTCCCAGCATGGTCCGTGATCCGGTGTGGGACTAACCACTCCTGGTGGTGAGCATTAAAGTCCCCCAGAACAACAAGCTGAGCCGAAGGATAGCGTTGCTGAGCCACATCTGCCGTTTCACTGAGATACTCCATTAGAAGAGTTGTCTCCCGGTCACCGCTATGTGATCTGTACACACCAGCATAGAGAATTTTCTCAATGCCGGTGTCCACAAGCACCCAAATCACCGAAAAGTGGGGATGTTCAAGGTTTCGGAGACGCAAACAGCAAATGTCATCACGGACGTAAACGCAGATACCAGCGCGTGGAAGGAAGCGGTTTTCCAAGATGAATCCTGGATAGTCCAGATATGCCGTGTCTGATGGACATCCTATTTGCGTCTCAGTCAAGAAGAGCAAGTGCGGTTTGTTGGTCTCCAGATGATGATGGACCGCTTGCAGATTTGAGTGCAGCCCACGAATATTTGTGAGGTGCACTTTAAGAGTGAGGACGTGCATCTGCCGTTTAAACTTGCTCAATTTATTTGACTTTTTCATAGTTGGGTGAGTTAGGTAGACAAGTAGGAAGTGGACGAGATATTGGGATGCTAACCCTCAGTAATAGAGAAGCTCCTACGCCAATGGAGAACTTGCGCGGAGACTGCGGGGACGCCCGAACCCCCCTGAAATTGCCCACAAGTTCCTCACTTCCAGTCGCCAACTGGCCCTGTGGACAACCTCAGGATTTTACACAAGCGGTGGGGCAGCCTTTCGTAGTTGGCTAGACTACTACTTGGGCCCCCTACAACTTGCGGTCGGCCAGCAGAGAGCACCGTGCTTCGGATCCCGCTACCCTCCGAAGCAAGGTCTCCGACGCAAAAGCATCTCCATCACCAATACCGGTCTGCATACCCAACACAACTGTCCACATCTACTCGTCAGAACGGCTTCATTAGACATCACGATGGAACACGACGAGTCGCTTGGCATCGTGGTTTTGTCTAATGGGTGGTAACTAAGCCGGCGGCTAAGGCCTTCCACCAGTTATTTGGTTGCTCTTTTGGCACCACCCAGGGGTCACGTGTAGGGAAACTAGGGTTAAAGCCTACGGACGCGAGCAAACATAAACCCCCAAAAGTTATAAGTAATATACATAATTGCTCGTTTTGCAGCACTAGCCAAATAGCCAAATATTTTTTGTTTGGCTAAGAATCTAAATAGTTTATCGATACATCAAAACAATATTGGTCAATTTGCGTCAAATTGGCAAGGTAAAAAAGCGTTTTTGGCGGAAAATAAAATCAATATCTGAGAGTCAGTAGCAAATGTCTTTGATAATAATAAAATAAGCCTCCCGTCTAGCTGATTTCTTCAACAATTCACCGTCACAGAAGTCACAGCGTTGGCAATGATGCATCGTTTGTGAATTATTGCCAAACTTTTCATTGGGATAATTGACATAAAACTAACAATAATTTTCTCTATATGGTATATAGGTTCCTGTGCTATTATTCTTTGTTTTTAATGGTTGATTTCCGAGCTGGCTGATTACTTCATTAGGCCCCGCGTCTGTCAACGTCTTATCTCAATAAAGTAATAAAGAGCTCGCCTCATCAATTTAATAGCAAAACCTGAGACTAGTCAGGCCTGGTAAATATATATAGTCTACATATATAAAACGCAAAGGTGACTGACTGACTGACATAGTGATCTATCAACGTACAGCCCAAACCATTGGACGGATCGGGCTGAAATTTGGCATGCAGGTAAATGTTATGACGTAGGCATCCGGTAAGAAAGGATTTTTCGAAATTCCACCCTTAAGAGGGTGACATGAGTGGTTGAATTATTTTCCCATAGGCCACGCCGCGGGCGAAGCTGCGGGCAGAAGTTAAATAAAACCAATCGACGAACGCGAGTAGGCCCCCAGGCGCCACTCGCTCCGTACTTTCTTCGACTCCGGACGGTGCTATTTCGTATGCGGCCCGTTACTTCGACCTTTCTTCCTCCCTCGACTGGTTTGTTGACTTCTGGTGGCTAAGATCCAGCCATACCGTCGGTAGCCACCGCATTAGGAGGACTTGCATTGACTTTCTATAAACCGTGAGTAAAAGCTTCTTTAACTTAGAAAGTAGCGTGAAAGGTTCTCACAACTAAAAGTTTACATTCGTTTAGTTTCTCTTATTGTCAGTAGTCATTGATCAAAAGCTGTTGTGTTTGTGAATGTTTCTATTTGTATAGAGAAAGTGTTCCAAAATGTTTTGCATATGTTCGTGATAGTCAAGGCCGTGCATAATTTTTGGGTAAACAGGAACTTAACTTGGTCACAGATATAAACAATTGTTTTTGTGCCAGTCATTGTGGTTTCTTAATTTTTGTGTGCTTATTAATAATTGCAGGTACATTAACGTATATTATATTCAAGGGCAAGAAAAGCCTATCTTGATGTGGTATTTTCAAATATTTTAAATAGTTTTTTATTATATATCATCTTAGTAATAATCTCCGCTTTCAAATACATTATCGTAATAAACAAATACGTTACAAAATCCAAACAAATGTCACAGTCTGAGTGACATCGGATTGTTACTCAGCGAAGCTCGACTACGTAGATAGAGAGTTCATACTCTTAACTCGACTAGCTGTTTTTAACCAATAGGTAAAGTTGCTTAACATTTACTTTGGTCACTCTTAGATGAGTGACTACTAAAATAAGTTGTATTTACAACTGAGCGTACCGTTCTTCGGACGGGACGTTAAGTCGTCGCCAATTCAGAAGCTTTCAAGCGGCTGCACAATTCACCAGACTGTCAAACCAAGTCAACGATTAGTAAAATATGTGTGAATTGAATATAGGACCTACTACATTTTTGAGATCGTTACATAGGTTACCTATGTTGCATCAAATCACATATCGAATATTGAAAAGAGTTTAATGTGTTAGTGTTCTATGCATCGCTTATCCTTATGTGCCTCTGTACTTTGGTGGTTAAGCAGGTTGGCTCATAGCCCGAAGGTGGCGGGTGCGATTCCCGCGACTAGACAAGTATTTTTGTACAGAAAAAAGCTCAAGTACCTTTTCTGTGTCTGGGTGTTGTGGTACCATAGTCCTCGTAGTTTCTGGGTCCCTAGATACAAGGAATCCTAGTTAGGGTCCAAGATCTATGTATGTGATCGTTGGGCGTTATAATTATTTTTATTATTATTATCATTTTTATTATCATTATGTACCAGGTAAACATAATCATGAAGAGCTGGCTGCTAGCCCTGTGTGCGCTGACGGTGGTGGTGGTCTCCGCCCAGCAGAACCCCAACCGATATGAGAACTTCAACACGGATGCCATCATCCAGAACGAGAGGATCCTGCTGGCTTACTACAAGTGCGTCATGGACAAGGGACCGTGTACAAAGGACGGCAAGAACTTTAAACGTAAGCAATTAATATACCAAGTTATTTGCAAAAAAAAATTAATAACTTCGTCATAAAAATCAAGTGTTATTTTGTAGAGATCAGAGCGTGGAAAGTTGTGTGTATAACTGTTATTGCTGATTCATTTTACTAAATATCTGCACTAAATTTCAGGAGTTCTACCAGAGACGTTGACATCTGCCTGCGCGCGCTGCAGCCCCAAACAGAAGCAAGTCGTGCGAAAGATGCTTCTAGGCATCAGAGCCAAGAGCGAGCCCAGATTCTTCGAACTTCTCGACAAATATGATCCCGAGCATGCCAACAGAGAAGCTCTTTATAAATTTCTCGTCACTGGAATATAACACGTAGTAGATATAAGTAAACATGCCCCTTTCCAACAGGACCCTTTCCCCCAGTGAACGAGTCCTGTCCTAGGCGACTGACGCTTAACTATTGTAGGTACTTAAAGATCACCGATGTACTACATATATTATGCATTTATAATTTATTTAAATTATTTAACTACTATTAAGTGATATAGTAATAATAAATGACAAGTTAAAAGGTTTTTCCAAGATTCAATTTAATAGGTTCATTAGTTGGTAGTTAATTATAAACGTTAGAAGAGTTATAATACAGTCTGTTGTCGAGGTCAAATGAAGTGCACAAAGCCGCAGCTATTTAATTATGCGAAGATTTTACATACATTGAATTTGAATCTATAATCGTTTGAACATGTTTACTTTACTGTAATTTGTAACGACATGTTTGCAATATGCTTCCTTTTCAAGAAATAATGTACATTGTTGAGTATCGATTCTTACCTATAAATAAAGCATTTATTCTAAAGTAAATCACAACGTTCTCACACTACAGCGTGATATCATCTGATTGTGATTGGTATTAATTGAAAATGAAACTAGTAATTGTTACTTTTTGTTTGACGGTTGCTGTATTGGCACAAGACAAGTACAAAGACATCAATGAAGACTTCAATATTAGTGAAGTTCTTGAAAACGAAAGACTACTGAATTCCTACGCAAAATGCTTACTAAACAAGGGCCCTTGTACGCCTGAAGTAAAACAAGTCAAAGGTAAGAAAGGTATATTTATAACTAGCTGACCAATTCTCCACCAGGCTTCTCACGGGTTATATAATTAGTGTAACCCTGTTTAAAAAAAGAGGGAAGTGAGAGGGAAAAAGAATGAGATGGAAAAAAGGTGAATGGATATGGTTAAAAGTGTCCTGTGACATCTCGCTTAGTAGCATAAAATTGTAGCGTGATATTCTTAACAAAAGTATTATTAAGAATAATGGGAAAATTTAAACCAAACATCTACCTGAAATAAGACCATGTCACTTTAGAAATAGTATCCGCTCCATATTGCTTATCTGAGAATGGTGCCATGCTCACAACCTAATGCTAGGCATTTCGATCAGCTCGACCATTTAAACAGAAGTCCGGCAGTAATTAACATTTGAGTTGTGTCCAATTTTGATCCAAATTTGTCTTAAAATATACCTAGTTGTGTGGTGTTACGTCGTTAATAGTGACAAACTGAGCGTTATGAATCTATAAGAGCAAAGGATCAATTAATAAAACTTAGAGCAAATACATATTTATATAATACATAATTCTTAGATACCAGCCCAGTGTTCCTTAATGAAATATCATGAATACACAGAATCATTCAATTCCAGAAAAACTACCAGAAGCTTTAGCGACAAGGTGTGCTAAATGCACTGATAAACAGAAGCAAATGGGGAAGCAGCTAGCTCGTGAGCTGAAAAAACAGCACCCGGACTTATGGAAACAGCTTGTGGCACTGTATGATCCCCAGGGAAAATATCAGGAATCATTCCGAGATTTCCTTGCATCTCAATAACATACAAACATTCCTAAGAGTAAAAGATCTTTGATTAACAAAACACATAAATAAAAATATAATGGTGTTAGTTTTAAAATGTATATTAAAACTACAACAATACTTTTTAACATGCAATATCAAATAAAAATGAAAACTACTTAATGATGTTTTTTATTTTTCTTTGTTTCCGGCTCTTGGGGATTTTTTATCTCTTCCAGTGCTCTTCGAAAGGTTTCGTAACAAACCCATTCCTTAGAATGATATTTCTTAGCTGCTTCCCAGATGGTGTTAAATTCATCATCAGTGAACTTCTCGTTACCTGATTCAAACACTCTCCTTATAACATCAGGGTCTCGCTTTGCATACATGTCTCGATGGTTTACATGCAACACTGTCAATATGCTTGGATTAATGCAGGACCTCATATCTGACTCATCAGGAAGGCAAGTTCTGTCCGCCTTACAATAATAATTTGGAGTGTTAGGATAGTCCAAATCAAAATATCTTCCAGAGGGTATTCCTGCCATTCGTCTGAGATCTGGTTCTTTGTCAAGTTTTACCATTTCTCTATAAGTGGTTTCAAAATCAAGACAAGAGTCTGGCACGTCAGGTACTTTAGGCAGTGCTGGAGAAGGTTCTCTGTAATTAAGTACGTGTACAAAAGTCTTGTATTCAATGTTTGACCCGTCAAATGCGTG
Source organism: Ennomos fuscantarius (assembly GCA_905220475.3). Taxonomy (NCBI): domain Eukaryota; kingdom Metazoa; phylum Arthropoda; class Insecta; order Lepidoptera; family Geometridae; genus Ennomos; species Ennomos fuscantarius. Next base: position 8,068,954 of record HG992040.1, on the reverse strand, counting down.
CCACATTAAGAGCAATCGTTCTATCAATTTAGGATCAAACCTAATGTGCTCAGTTCCACAACATTTATAAACTACATCTTTTGGAAGCCAGCCAGTCTTTTCTTTATCATAATACTTTAAAGTCCTATAAAACTTGTGAAAAAACGTAGGTAGGAATCTAGATTTTAAACATTTTCTAAGTGTATTAAGACATTTCAAGCACTTCTTAAATTCTTCACGTTCTGGATTCATTTCACAAGTTGTCAAACATTCAGGAAGACTATCTGGAGGCTTAAGGATACCGAATGAGTACCCTTTTGGTACATCTTTTGTATTATTGTTGGGTGCTAAAACAGTTCCACATCTAGGCACAGTTGCGTCTTGAAAATTAGATTGTATTGAATTTAAAATAGTATGATTAGTGTTACCTAATACGATCCTATCATCTGTGAGACAGCATTTTGCTAGACGACCTCGTTTATCTATAAATGTCCTGTGTCCAAAGGTAAGGTCTGGATTAAAAGAAGGTACACAATAATTTCGCTTCATTTGAACACCAGGTTGCTTGGAACGAGGAGTTTTATCCAGATATGGTTCTTTTGGCATAACAATATCATAAAGTCGGCCTTGAAATAAAGTCTTTTTTCCAAAAGTTGTATTATTTATGTCGAAATTTTCAGGCAACATAGGAACGGGGTCTTGCACTCCACCAAGAGGTTTTTTCCAATAAGATGCATAAGTAGTGTCCTTAAAATCATCTACTAGCGTTTGAAATTTAGTTTTGATAGGTGGATTGAGGAGTTCAAGAGCTTCGCCAAACGGACCTGCATTGCGTTTATCTTTGGGTATAGGATGACGTAATGGGAGGAGCGGTCTTGGTTTGGGAGCTGGAATTAGCGCATCACTGATAAGAGCATCCACTTCATCCTTCAACAGATAGTGTTGTAAGCAACCTGCTACAGATTCATCAGGCTGTCCAGTTGGTGCACCAGCTGCGCATATTCTTGGGTCTCTTTCTATGAACATGCGAAGGTTGCCTTTGCCACCAGATGTTGATCGCTGGCAATCGATGGGCATGATGAAACATAAATTTAAAATCTGCTAAAAAATGTTGTATACCATCTGAGTCTTGACTTTTACATGACTTTTATATATGACATTTTAATGAAGTTTGATAATTATTTGACACTTCGATCAAAGATTTGACAATAATTATATCATTACTGATCATCAAGAAAAATAGGTTGTCTATTGTAATAAAAATAGTTTCTATTTTTAACTCCTGGCCAAAAGTGCTATAGTTTAACGTATATATCCGTGTACCTATGTCTCTCTCTGGCGTCATAACTACCAAACGGATGCACCAATTTAAATTAATATTTTTGTTTTAAAACTGTTCAGCAGTTTAATGATCATCAGCTCTTTTCTAGTCGACCAAGAGAATGTCAGAGGTTTATGAATAAAATTATTTGTTTAAAAAGCGACCAAATGCGTCAGCGTTAATTAAATCAGGGAATTGGTTAGCTAAAAGATTTTTACGATTATATTGATATAGGCTAAGGTGAACTGAATGATAGAATGTGCTATCTATGGTTTACTAACCAAAATTTCAGTAATAAGGTATATATATTATATATTATAAGGTATTTATACTTGTGTTAAATAATTAATAAATACGATTGCATTACATAATCCATTTATTTTCTCAATGTGACATATTTTGTTATTCCCTTATTTTTTTTAAATAGTTCCTCCAAACAGTTTGTATATGACAGTCCTCCACCGCCAATTCCAACTGCCTACGGTACCAGGTGCGCTGGCAGGAGTTGGTCCACATGTTTCTTCCGCACGATACCATCATCGGTTTGGACCATATAGTGCAGACGGCCTAACCGACTCAGGATTCTGCCAAACTCCCATCTTCTGTTGGGAGTTGAGTAGCTCCGCGCTTGTACTCTGTCACCGATGGTAAACTCTCTAATTTGGACTGCTTGAGAACTGGTACTAAACATATGGGCCGGAGTTGAGTTCCGAAACATAACATGTAACTTCGTTTGGATGTCTCGACCGAACATCATTTGGTAGGGTGACAATCCATTTGGACTTGGTGTGCGTCTAAGCCTACTTAAAACGGTATTAATTTTATCGGTTAGACTACCTCTCTCCCCCTCCATTGTATGTAAAGCTCTCTTAACGGTTTGCACGAATCTTTCTGCTTGTCCGTTAGTTGCTGGATGGTAAGGAGCTGATGTTCTATGTGTAATTCCACAATCATTAAGGTAATCTTCAAATTCTTGTGAAATGAATTGTCGTCCGTTATCCGATACTAACATATGCGGTAACCCAAAGGTGCAGAATATATCTTTCAGCTTTTGTATGCACCAAGAGCTTGTAGTGGTTTTAGTTGGAATGATTTCAACCCACTTGGTGTACGAATCTACTAAAATAAATAAAGAATATCCAAAAATCGGTCCTGCAAAATCTATATGTAGTCTTTGCCATGGCAATGTTGTATTCTCCCAATGATGTAGAGGTACTCTTTCTGGGTTGTTCTGTTGTAGACGACACGCTCTACAAGATTTCACCTTGTTTTCAATATCTTGATCAATATTTTTCCAATATACGTAACTTCTAGCTAATTGTTTCATTTTAAGAATGCCAATATGTCCGGCATGTAGTTCATCAAGCACGCGAGTGCGCAAATTTTGTGGTATCATAATTCTAGTGCCTCTTAAAATGCATTCATCCTGGAGAGTTAATTCATTGTCCTTGTAACCAAGTTCTCGTAATGATCTACCTGTTTGTAAAAATTGTAATATACGCTGTAGTTCTTGGTCAACCTTTGTTTCTTCCGCTATTGTCCTAGGACAAACTTCTAAAATATTAATCAGCTGTAGTTGAAATGCGCAATGTTGATCAATAGAACTTTCTTTAGGACTTTCTACCGGAAATCTTGATAGATAATCTGCATTTGAATGTTGTAGAGATCTTCTATATTCTATTTGATAGTCGAATCCAGATAAAAAATGAGCGTAGTGGAACAGTCTCATTGCACTCAGAGCAGGTAAAGTTTGATGAGGATGGAAAATCGATGTAAGGGGCTTGTGATCAGTAACTAGAGTAAATTTCCGGCCGTAACAGTAATGGAAGAATTTCTTGAGGCCCCAATAGATTGATGTAGCTTCTTTATCAATCTGGCTGTACTTCTTTTCGCTGTTGGTCAAAGATCTCGACGCAAAGGCTATGGGTCGCTCTGATCCGTCTGGAAACCTATGTGACAAAACAGCACCCAAACCTGTAGGAGAAGCATCTGTAGCTAAAATCAATTCTTTTGAAGAATCAAAGTGAGTTAGAACTCTTTCACTAAGAATTTCTTTTTTTATTTGATTAAAACTTCTTTCGCATTTCGAAGACCATATGAAGTTGGTGCCTTTTTTAAGCAAGTTATTTAATGGACTCGTAATGGTCGATAAATTAGGTATGAATTTATTATAGTAGTTTGCCATACCTAGGAATGTTCTTAGTTCGTTCAAATTTGTAGGACGTGTTGTATTAGTAATTGCCACTACCTTTTCCTTATTCTTGTGAAGACCGTCTTTGTCTATAGTATGTCCAAGATAGTTAATGCTCTGCTTAAAGAATTGACATTTATCTTTATTTACACGAAGATTATTTTCTTTAAGTTTCTGTAGTACTTGTTTTAGTCGTAACAATGACTCATTTTCTGAAGATCCTTGAATTATAATATCATCAAAGAAGCATTTGACGCCTTCTATTCCTTGTAACAAAGTATCCATGAATTTCTGCCAAAGACTTGGCGCTACTTTGACTCCAAACATTAGTCTGTTAACTTTATACATTCCTTTGTGTGTGCTTAATGTTTGTAGCATTGCGCTCTCATCGTCCATCATCATATTAAGGTAAGCTTGGCTAATATCTAACGTACTGAATAATTGACCCCCATTCATTTCTGCAAATATGTCTTCAATTATTGGAATCGGGTAATGTTCGTCCTTTATTACCTTATTTAAGGTAATTTTGTAATCTGCACAAAGACGTATACTTCCATTTGGTTTTACAATCGGTACGATTGGTGTTCCCCATTCGGAATGGTCTACCTTCGTAATTACACCCTGTGTGCAAAGACGTCCAATTTCTTCATCTACTTTCGCTTTTAAAGCGTACGGAATACGTCTCGGTTTAATGAATATTGGCTTTGCATTGTCTTGTAGTTGTAGATGAGCTTTAAAATTAGGTATTTGTCCTAGGTCGTTTTTAAATACGGTTGATGAGTATTCATTTAATAATTCGTCCAATTTTGTTGGTTTTGTAGTTTGAGTCTGTAATGTTTTGACATCTGCCAATTGAATATTTATTTCTTTCATCCAACTTCTTCCAAATATTGGGTCGACATCTTGGTTAATTATGTAGAGTTTTCCGTAAAAAGGTTGGTTTTTGTATTTACATTTGACGTATATTGCTCCGGTTGGTCGAATAATTTCTCCAGTGTAAGTCTTTAGTTTAATGTCTGTTTTAAATATTTTTTTGTTTAAATTTAATCTTTTGTAGTCCTTGAAAGATATGGAAGATAGACCCATAGCCTTTGCGTCGAGATCTTTGACCAACAGCGAAAAGAAGTACAGCCAGATTGATAAAGAAGCTACATCAATCTATTGGGGCCTCAAGAAATTCTTCCATTACTGTTACGGCCGGAAATTTACTCTAGTTACTGATCACAAGCCCCTTACATCGATTTTCCATCCTCATCAAACTTTACCTGCTCTGAGTGCAATGAGACTGTTCCACTACGCTCATTTTTTTTTTTTTTTTTTTTTTTTTTTTTTTTTTTTTTTTTTTTTTTTTTGCATTACATAATCCATTTATTTTCTCAATGTGACATATTTTGTTATTCCCTTATTTTTTTAAAATAGTTCCTCCAAACAGTTTGTATATGACAACTTGGGTGATAAATTTTGGTGACCAAGGATCGTCTCGTGACCTGTGGTGACAATGCGCCTTAGCCATCGTCATTATTCATTACCGCTGTCAACGTCTAGGGCTGCGCAATCTGTGGGGCCGCAAATCCTAGAGAAAGTTGATGGCTCTACGGAGCACCTTCAATTGACTATATTGTCGCAATCAAACACCGACAAAGTCACTGTACTAGCATTTATTTCTTGAGGGAATTGCGAGTGTACACTTAAAGCAATTGATATCAGAAAAGTATCTGTATTGACGTAGGTAATTATTGTTAGGTCTGTATAATTTATAATAATAATATTTTTATATAATAATTTAACTTAAAAATCAATTGATACTAATATTTATAATTTTTATAATTTGTTATCGTAATTTCACGTTTTATTTAAAATAATAATAATAAATTTAGGTAAAAAAAATATGTTATTATAAAATCAGGTTTAATTCATAATAATCAATTTAATAATAATATTAATTTTGTAATATTTTATTGTAATTTACCTACAATAATCCTTCGCCACCACCCCAATATAGATGATCTTATTATTTGTTTTTAGCGAAAACTAAAAATGCTATAAAATCATTCTCGTTTATAATATTAAGAGCTCTGATAGACAGATGAATGGAACTTTGACCTACTATAAGTACCTACATTATTTAAAGTGACGACGTGTGTACTTGTATTGAATTTTTCAAGTCTAACTATGTTCTCGTGGAAATGACTTTTTTTGTCTTATTTGAGAATACATTTCTTTAAACCTAACTTGGAAAAATAACGAGTAAGAACTAAATCTGATAGCTTTTCACAACTGACTCAAGTTCAGAGAACGACCAGTTGCTGGATTCATGTAGTTTATGAATAATTATATCGTGCTATTTACTGAACGGTATCAGATATTCGCCACTTACGAGGTAACAATTTACACTGGCTTAAGGTGGAGTCTCATCACAAAATTAACAACAAGCACTTCTTTTAAAGCCCAGTGTGACTCGGTGTAAAAATCATATGAAAAAAAAGGAAGAAGAAAGTTGACCAAATACAATTTAACCAAGTAAGTAGTTTGGCTTTTTAAAAATAAAATCGTACTGTGATTTAAATATACTGATTAGTGTTTTAAGCATACGTATTTTTTTCTTACTCCTATTCACTTAATTCACAAATAGCTCGCAAAATTAACATAGTCCCAAGTGCAACGGCATCAAATTATGATCTACGATTTTCAACTTTAAACAAAACATTATAGAAACCCCTTCGAATATATAAAAAAAATATGCATGAACTCCGCCTTAACCTACAAATCTTCGAATAAAACTCCTGGTTTGTATAAGTGAGCATCATTTAAAAAAATCACTGGTAGTTATTCAATAATAAGCACATTAGGATTGGCGACACGACACGAACGTCTCATCTTACATTCTAATTAAAGGCGGTTGTGTGTTTATAGACAATGACAAACAAGTCCATAAATGCATGTAAGTTTTTCTCAGTTCCTCAGTTATACTCGTAATAAGATACGCACTAGAATGGGAAGTCATTCTTTAATGTTAACTTCTAAAAATTCAGATATGTTTTTAATATTATTGCTGGCAGTATTATCGATATCAACTTCTGTGCTAGCCGACTTGTATAGTTCGAAATATGATGATTTTGATGTTCAACCTTTAGTGGAGAATGACCGAATCATGCTGGGCTATACGAAGTGTTTTCTGGATCAGGGGCCTTGCACGCCTGACGCTAAAGACTTTAAAAGTAAGAATTTTTAAATTTAGCTTCTATTAATTCTAGGCCGCACGCACACATAAGCTACAATAAAATAATGCACAAAAAGTGTAACCATTGTACCTTACCTACCTTAGCTACCTTATCACTAAAAGCAGGTTCAGGTAACCTTCGGATGGAAATACATAAGAAAAGTTCAAAGTATTATAATTAAGTAAAAATATTATGTTATCTCGTTATAGTTTTGAGCTAGATGGCGTTGTCAGATAATCTACAAATACCTATTTATTTGAAAATTGAAAACGTACTTTTTGGAAGTTGGTTAACATATTTTTAAAATAAACCGCTCTTGTCACGCATATCTCATCAATATACCATTAAGATATTTCATAGATGGAACAGTCATTGGAATACAATAGTCAAGTCACACTTCCATATATTTATAGTAGCTGTGTCCATTTATTTGTTTGTTAATTTAAAACCAGCTGAACGGTTTTATTTTGATGTGATTTTTTGAACTCTAGAGTCTCAATACGGTACCCACCTACCTAGTTTAAGCTGTGAATCCCGCACGCGAAGACGCGGGCCACAGCATGTTCAAAATTAATTAACTGGTGTAGTATTCATCGTTAAATTAAAAACTTAATTTTCGTACCAATGACTGTTCTAAAATACTAGAGAGCATCTGAATATTAGTTATGTATATAATAAAAATGAATATCTATTTTCCTTGGTCACCGCATCACGCGTTGGAACATTTTTTGTTTTCGTTAATTCTTTTTTTTATGTTTATTATTGTCAAGAGAAGGTCTTATAGAAAAAATAAAGAAAGTTGTGCGGAAAATTATAAAATTCTCAACACGCGTGTGAAACCGCGGGGCGCAGGTAGTCAATGATAATTTTCAGGGAAAATTTTACTACTAGAATAGTAGTAGTATAGATATAATTGTAGTCATAGAGGCAAATTCTTTTCTGATTTGCTATACCAGACGAAAATTAATTCAAATATCGAATAGAATTACGATTCTTCATATAATAATGAAATAGTATCTACTCTAATTGTTTATTTACTTCGCAGAAGTGATCCCCGAAGCACTGGAGACGACGTGCGAGAAATGCACTTACAAGCAGAGACAGTTGATAAGGAAAGTCATCGGAGCAATTATGGAGAGGCATCCTGAAGCATGGAAAGAGCTCACTCATAAGTACGACAAGGATAACAAGTACAAAGAGTCTTTTGACAAATTCATTGCCGGAAATGACTAGACAAAAACATTAGAGCTATAGGTAGGTACTACTAGTGCATACGCTAGTTGCATAGAATTGATGTTATTTAAAAATAGTAATATTGTTAATAAACGTAAATTATTAATTATGCATCTTGTGTTTCGATAAAACAAAAATAAAACAACAATAATGTATAAAATATTTTAATAACAAAACTCTACATACACTAAATCCGAATAAAGCTTTAAAATGGTAACACGACCTGAGCACAATTAAGTAACATTGTTTACTATTTACATAGCTTTAAGCCTTTCCCTTTACAGACTCAATCCTGTCCTTGTACCTCTCTTGGTACTTGTTATCAGGGTCGTATTTGACAGCTAGCTCCTTCCACAAATCTGGGCTTTTGTTGACTAAATGCTTAAGGACTTTATCGGAGCCACTTTTTTGTTTCTCTGTGCACTTGGAGCATTCGTTTTCTAAAGCATCAGGGAGGGTTTCCTTCAAGGCTCTGCCATCGGGAGTGCACCGACCTCTATCGAGAAGGCAGTCTAAATAGCCTTTCAAGAGGCGTTGGGATTCCAAAATTTCATCCACGTTGATGTTGTCCCATTTGTCAGTGTATTTCGTGGCAGGTTTGCTGTGCGCTGCGGCGATAACGCAAGCCAGCGTTACTATGAGTAGTAGCTTCATGTTGAACCTGAAAGACGTAAATCATTTTTCATTACTCGTACTCGGATTGTAGGTCTGAAGTTGCCTGAGGAGCGAGTTGAAAGAAATACTTTTCAGCCCTAGGGAGAATTGTTTTCAGCTGACAGCTGTCAAGTTATAAAAAAAAACTAGTTCTATTTCGACATTTCTATTGAACCATGTTCCAACTTTTTCTACAGACGCTCAATTACAGCGCGACGTAAAACTGAAATACCATAAAGCTAAGTATTAATTGAAGATTTTTTTTATTAATTACATTATTACAATTTACAAAGAACTATTTTTTTGTTTTTTAGATTTGGCAAAATATGTACCATTTTTACAATAATGAAAATGAAAAATAAAGAATGAATAACTGGCCATACACAAAAAAAATTGAGGGATAGCGGCCATCCGATCTTCATTTGTTTTTTTTTTCAGATTATAGAGTTTTTTTTTTGTTTGGTTTTGGCTCCACACTTTTGTGTATTTAGCCAGTGCCAAGTAATTGATAATATCTCAAGTTAATTAATATCTCAAATTAATATCATATAAAGTGTCAAGTCAACTCAAGTCAAGTCACAGTCCAAGTCCAAGTTAAGTCATAGTCTAGTCTAGTCAAGTCATACTCCTAGTAAAGTGGTGGCAACTTTACCAGAAGCTTCAATGGAGTTTTGGAAACAACACGAAAAGAAACGTTTCACCATCATTATACCACTTTCCCACACTCATGCCTGTAATTCAGCACTTAACAAATAAAATGCCACCAATTTTACACACTAACACTGAAAATAACATAATACAATACGGCGACGCGATCTTTTTCGTTTTCCCGCCAAAACTCGATTATAGAGTTTTTCTTAAGTTAATTCATGTTTTTATTTTTACTTTCTTTGTATTTGTAAAAGCACAGTATTTACCTCGGGTTAAAGACTTATTTAGTCCTTCAAATTTCATCCCTAGGGTAACAATGTACTATTGTTAAAATACTTTTAAATACTGTTAAAATTTGCTATCAGCACAAAGCTGTGTGCTGTAGACTGTAACAGCCTTATTAATAAAAACGAACTAGCTTTAGACTAGTTACACCATCTTTTGTCTCTTTCGATCCAGCTAAATATTCCAGTAGCAAAAAAGGACAAAAGCTGAAGTAACTAATCCGAGACTAATACCCGTTTATTAATAAGGTATAACCGGAATATTTAGCTGGATTGAAAGAGACAGAAGATGGTGTAACTAGTCTAAAGCTAGTTCGTGTTTATTAATAAGGCTGTAAGAGTCTTAATTATATTAGAATTAGTCGTAAGGGGCTGTAAGAGATTTACAAACCAGATCTAATTTAGCCTATAAATAGAATCGATAATTAAAGCCTTTAGAATAAGTGGATGCAATTTTAATTATTTCCTTTTCCACATGGTGGCAAGTTCTTGCGTCTCCTTGGTCTATTGCTACGTGAGTGTTAAGAAAAATATTAACAACGTTTTATTGTTCGTTTTATCTTACGAGATATTCAAAGTTAAACAATAGATGGGAATAAAATATGTTTAGGTATTCTTGTAAGTTCACGGACGTTTCTCAGCGCAGATTGTTTAATTACTTTGATTAGCCATTGTTTTATTGTTCGCTTGAAACCTGAAACTATTGATGTCTCTTGTGTCGCTGCAGGCTGGATGTGCAGTCTTCCGAGGTATTATCTACACTTTGACTGGCCCGATAGCTCAGTTGATGTAACCCTGTCTTCTGAACTACAGGCTGTGGGTTCGATCCCCACCCAGGATAAATATTTGTGTGATCAACATCGATGTTTGTTCAGTGTCTGGGTGTTATATTGTATTCTATGTATGTATTTACAAAAAAAAGTATCTAAGTATTGTATCAGTTATCTGGTTCCCATAGTACAAGCTTTGCTTAGTTTGGGGCTAGATGTGTGAAATGTTCACCAATATTAGTTTTTTTAAATGTAAATTTGTAAACTAAAATTTAAGGATCTGTTAGTAAAAAAGGTACTTTTCGGAAACTTTCAACACAAGTTTGTGAAAAAAATACCCTCCATTTTCTAGTTATATGGCAAGCTTTTTCGTATTAACAATATCTGTAATATCAGTAGAGCCCTTTTATCCAAACTCACAATTTTATTGTTTTTGTGTAGTTCCTGTGATACTTTTGATACGCATGCAGATACCTGTTATTTTATTATTATGATTAAAATAAGCGGGATGCATTTTCCCCCATCTAATCCGTAGAGGAAGAATTTATTATTTTATACGTTTTTAATAAATCTAAATATATAAAACTCAAAGGTGTCTGACTGATTGACTGACTCACATGATAGTGATCTATCAACGCACAGCCCAAACCAATGGACCGATCGGGCTGAAATTTTGCATGCAGGTAGATGTTATGACGTAGGTATCTGCTAAGAAAGGATTTTTCGAAATTCCATAGGCCACGTCGCGGGCGAAGCTGCGGGCAGAAGCTTTAACTTTTTATTTCTAGTAAGATTTAAGATTTAAATGTTATGTTTTCATCACACAGTTTCTTGGCTAAAAGTTACGAGATTACTTATAGGGCTATATAATAGTAATGATAAGTTTAATCTGTGGTTAAGTAGTTAAAGTACTTGCTTTACGACCATTTCTTTTAAAGCGCATAACATTTTTTTAAAATAAATATATTTTGGTGGTCATTAGACACAGCCCCTCAAAGCTACTGTACTATGGGAACCACAGAACAACACCAACAACAAAAGTTAGATACTTTTGTTTGTAAATACATACATAAAATACAATAGAACACCCAGACACAGAACAAACATTTATATTCAAGACACAAATGTTTTTTCCTGGATGGGAATCGAACTTACAACCTGTTCAGAAGGCAAGGGACTACCAATGGAGTTATCGGGCCGGTCAAAATATATATTATTACTAGCTGCGCACCGCGGTTTCATCCGCGTGGTGAACATTTTCTAATTTTCCGCTCAACTTTCTTAATTATTTCTTTCATAAGAACTTTCTTCTGCTAATAATAAACACAGCAAAAATGTATTAACAAAACTGTTCCATCCGTTCAAGTGTGATGCCATAACCAAGAGAAATAGAGATTCATTTTTATTTATAAGGATTTAAGAAAATATAAGTTATTCACATTTTGAATGGTTTTTTTGTACCAGTTTAGTCATTATTGACTATGTCACTCCCGTAATTCTATCAATTATTTAATTAGCGTTATTAATTTTAATAACAACATTATTATTATTTATTTATTAGTATTTAAACCTACTGATAAAAATCGAATTACGTTTTGATTGTATTATATTAAACATATTTCAATATCTCTCTACAACTAGGTGGTAGGACTTTGTTGCAAAGTTCGTCTAGGTAGGTACCACCGCTTTGCCAGTTATTCTGCCGCCAAGCAGTAGTGTGCAAGCACTACTGTGTTCCGGTTTGAAGGGGCTGTAGCTAGTGAAATTACTGGGCAATTGAGACTTTATGATCTGATCTCACAGTCAAGTAATTTTATTACCAAACTGTGCTGATGTCTCAGGATGGAGTGCGCAGTGCAGTGTCACGTGAAACTTTATATTTTGGAGTTTCGAGTGACACTGTTCCGTTATGGGCGGCCGTGGCACTTAACATCAGGTGAATGGCTCGTCGCATCATTCACTAATATAAAAAACTTACACTTACAATATGTAGCTAACTTCGTACCACTTAGAGAAACAAGCAACTAATTCATATAAAATCCTCAATGTATATTGAATTGTTCGCTTACCTCTTAGATATCCTTCGTGAGCACTAGGCGACCCTTCGATGGGCTGTGACGAATACCGCTGGCTTAGGACCGTTTTATACTGCATTCACTAGCTAGAGTTTACCAAGATCTATGGCGCCTTTTCACATCATGAAACTATGAAAAACAATGGCGTATGATTGTTCAATCGATGCTGCGCAATGTTCAAGTTTTAATTAGCGCGAATTAATCAATTTACAAGTCAGAATTGTCAATACACGGAAGTGTATATTGAGGGAAAACTTTCCATTAAAGCTAGAGCCTACAAACGGAAAAAAAAACCACTAACTTTCAGTGACAATTAGACATATATAATATTATATAGCCAACTTTACAAGAATGTAGATTATGTCCCAATTAACGTTTATTACAAAGAGTTAAATTTTATAAAACTTATAACGTAAAAATGTTTAAGTTTGCGTGAGTTTGCTAATTCTTCACACAACGAACGTTCAAATGAAATTTTGAAAGAACATAGCTTATAGAGGAGATAGGTTAACAACGTATTGGATACATTTGATTCGTGGGTGAAATCGTTTGGGACGAAATTAGTCACGAATAAAACAACAGAAATTCTAATATAAAGGTTGTTTTAAAAAATCTACTGTCCTTTCTAATGTTGGGTTATCGTTTGTTCAATTATTAGCGGGAGACATCTAGAATGTGATCAAATATTTTTAAAACACAAATGCACACTTATGTTTGTTTTTACAATATCAGTAGCAATCTGCAACGTTCAAACGCTATGTCTAATGGTTAATATAACGTTTTTTTATGTTAGTGAATGATATGATGAGCTAGTCGTTCAAGTGATGTTAAGCGACACGGCCGCCCATAACAGAAGTGTCACTCAAAACTCTAACAACCTTATTAATAAACGGGTATTAGTCTCGGGTTAGTTACTTCAACTTTTGTTCTTTTTTGCTACTGGAATATTTAGCTGGATCGAAAGAGACAAAAGATGGTGTAACTAATCTAAAGCTAGTTCGTGTTTATTAATAAGGCTGCAAAATTAAGTTTCACGTGACACTGCACTGCGCACATCATCCTGAGACATCAAAACAGTCTGGTAATTTTTTAAACAAATTACTCGACTGTGAGATCAGATTATAAAGTCTCAATAGCCCGGTAATTTCGCTAGCTACAGAGCCCTTCAAACCGTAACACCGTAGTACTTGCACACTACTGCTTGGCGGCAGAATAACTGACAAAGCGGTGGCACCTACCGAGACGAACTTTGCAGAAAAGTCCTACCACCTAGTAAATTATATAATAGGTCTTTACCTATGAAATTGCCGTATTGCAGTACAGACTTTTTCAAACAAAAAAAGTTTTGATTGGCTATGAATTCTAAATTCAAATTAATTTTGTTTTAAAAATATGACATTCTATTTACAATATAAGTCTTTTGTTTATTGATTAGCGTTGTATTTTCATTACATTTCAACATTTTTCCTCATAATGGATACTTTGAAATTTCGTGTAATTATGGAATATGAGTTCCGTCGTGGCACCAACGCGGCACAAACGACACGTAACATCAACGACGTTTACGGAGAGAACTGTACAAACGAACGTACAACCCGTTATTAGTTTGGTCGGTTCCGTTCTGGGAATTTTGACTTGAAAAATGAACCTCGTGGTCGTCCGGAAACTTTGGTCAACAATGGTGAATTAAAGGCGATTGTGGAAGCTGATGAATCTCAATCTACAGCTGAGCTGGCAGCAGCTTTTGATGTTAGCATCAAAACAATATTGGTCCATTTGCGACAGATTGGCAAGATAAAAAAGCTTGATAGATGGGTGCCCCACGAACTTAACGATCGCCAGCGCAACGTACGCGTCGAGACTTGCCTTGCGCTGCTTAACAGGCACAGAAATGAAGGAATTTTGAACCGAATTGTTACGTGCGACGAAAAATGGATTCTTTTTGACAATCGAAAGCGCTCAGCAAGTTGGTTAGATCCTGGTTCGGTACCAAAGCAATGTGCAAAACGAAAAATGACCCCTAGAAAGGTGATGGTCACAGTTTGGTGGTCTAGTGCTGGTGTGATTCATCATAGCTTTTTACAAAACGCCGACAGCATTACTGCAGATGTGTACATTGAAGAACTGACCACAATGATGGCGAAACTCGCACGTCTGCAACCAGCTTTGGTCAATCGGTCGTCTCCACTGCTACTTCACGACAACGCGCGCCCCCATACTGCACAACAGACCGTCTCTAAGCTGCATGAGTTGGGTTTGGAAGCTCTCCCTCATCCGCCATACTCACCAGATCTTGCGCCTACCGACTATTACTTTTTCCAAAATTTGGACAACTTTTTAGCGGGAAAAATATTCAATTCCCGAGAGGCAGTACAAAACGCCTTTGAAGAGTTTGTTGTCTCCCGTCCTGCTGATTTTTTCAAGAAGGGCATCCATAAACTGCCACAGCGTTGGCAAAGATGCATTGATTGCAGGGGTGATTACTTTGAATAAATGAAATAAATAAGTTCGAAAAAAAAATACTTTAACTTTTTTCAAACAAAACGGCAATTTCATAGGTAAAGACCTAATATATATGTGTAAAGAAGTATGTATATATGTGTTTAGTCACCACAAACGCTATACAGTTGGTAGGCGTTATATTTTGAGTTTCCAACGGTTTAGTCACTCTGGTAGCATAGTCAGATCACATCTATTCCGGAAGTCATTTTTTTCCTTATCGGAAGTAGGTAGCTTGTTAACCATATTAAGCAACAAGGATAGTGAATAAAGTACTAAATTGTGAACAAAACCTACTTCCCATTTTTGCCCATCTAAATTTTGATAGCCCCTAAGTGCGCACTTATCCCTTTGACGAACCTACTACAGCGGATTTGGGTACGTCCTAGGGAGATAAGCGCAAACTTAGGAACTGTTTAACTTTAGTACACAGAAGACGGGCATTGTAAATTAAACATTCAATTATTTGTCGTGGTAGATTATGGGCCTCAAATAATTGAGCTGAGCAAAGAATTAATTAAATTTATAAAAACGACAATTGCATTTCATCAATGCTTAAAATGCCCTGTCTCTTTTTCGTCAGCGATAAGTAAATAGCAGATTTTATGTGCTGCTTAAATTTTAGTAAAATTTATAAATGTTTGTATTTAGTTAACCCGAGTGATAATAAGAAGGTAAATTATAAAGAAGAACCATTTGATAGTAACATTAGTCAACTGAGTGTCCATTACTTAGATTTCCTAGAGTTCAATTGTGTTATTTATTTATACTTTAGCACAAAATAATGTACAAGGAGGACTTAATGCTATGAAGCATTATCTACCAGTCAACCTGGATGTGCAAGAAAAGAAATGGTAGCGGTGCAGTAAAAATTTATATTAGAATAAAAGTTATGGCCAATATAAACCGCGTGCTGCTTAATCAGTTTAACTCACTGTTAGGTAATTTGTACCTATACATTATAATATACTAAAATACTTTATCGTATCCTAGACATCAAAACAGATGCAGATGATGATACTTATAGCTATAGTACAATAGGTGGACTGATCGCTAAAAGCGATCTCTTCCAGTCAAGCTTTCAATGGAATAAGTTATTTGAGAGATAGAGGCTAGTTGTGTAAACAAATTAAGTAATTTACCCAATGTGGTTAAGCCGTAATGGTCTTAGGCGCGGTTTTTCGATAATCAGATAAATGCTATTCATTGGATAAAACAAAACACAGTGAAAAGTAAAAGAATAATTTTGTATAGTGAATATATAAGTAATAATTATTGCAGTAATAATCGTACTTTAGTACGTTTTTAGTTGAATAACATTTATACAGCCATTGAAAAATCGCACTTATGAGAATAATCATAAGTAAAATGATTATTCTCTAAGGTCCGTATTACAGAACGATGCTCAGTCATCGATCGGTGCTCAAGCAGAGATTTCATTCATAAAGTGATTAAGTAGTGAATGAAATCTCTGCTTGAGCACCGATCGATGACTGAGCATCGTTCTGTAATACGGACCTTAGACTTTACACACTGGCAACTGATAGCCAAATCACATCAGCTATGCTCACAATACGCGACCTGAATTCTATAACAGCAGGACAATATCTAAAACAAGGCCAACTAGATTTTATCTGCTAAGTCATAACCAGAACATGTCTGGCAACTCTGGAGATAATAATTGAAGGGTTGAGAATAAAAAGGTTTTAACTGTCAAATTGATAGTTTCGAGAAAATTGACTTTAAATTCAACGGCGTCATTTTCATGTTGAGTGCTTATAAGGTAATAGAAAAGGTTTATGTAAGTTTTAGTTGCTTGAAAATGTTTTAATTCTATATTAAAATACTAAATATAGTAGTAATTCATACAATTACTGTAAAAATATAATATAATAAAATAAATGTAATAATGTTTTTATGCTAAGCGAACTGTATTCCTGTGACAGATAAACCGTTTTTAGACTCCAAATCTCAACATTTAAGCTTCATTTATTACATATTTTGAGAATGCATTATTGCAGATAATTTCACGCTGATTCCAACGATACCAAAATCATTTTAAAGTCATTTTGTGAAAAATATCAGCTAAACCCTTTTGGTTCTCATTCACCCCTTCAATTGTTAATGTAGATAGGCCTTTTATAGTATATTAGTATTCCAAATTAATATATTTAAAAAAAAAATAATTAATAAAGCTTTACGTTATACTAGCTTATGCCCGCGGCTTTGCCCGCGTGGCCTATAGGAAACGAAGAAGAAAATTTTTCATATATAATTCAACCACCCATTTCACCCTTTTATGGGGGGAATTTTAAAAACTCTTTGTTGGTAGATACCTACACTTTACAAAGAACACACCCTCCAAATTTCAAGTCTCTTGGACTAGCGGCTTAAGCTGTGCGTTAATTTATAAGTCAGTCAGTCAGTCAAGACTTTGAAATGTATATATATAGATCAATTGAAATCGCGCTGTAATTAAGAAGCTGTAAGGAAAGTTGGAACATGGTTCAATAGAAATATGAAAAAAGAACTAGTTTTTTTTAAATAATTTGACAGCTGTCAATTGAATACGATTCTCCCTAGGGCTGAAAAGTATTACTTTCATCCCGCTCCTCAGGCAGCTTCAGACCTACTTTCCGAGTATGAATAATGAAAAATATTAGGTCTTTACCTATGAAATTGCCGTTTTGTTTGAAAAAAGTTAAAGTATTTTTTTTCGAACTTATTTATTTCTTTTTTTTTCCAAATTTTGGAAAAAGTAATATTCGGTAGGCGCAAGATCTGGTGAGTATGGCGGATGAGGGAGAGCTTCCAAACCCAACTCATGCCGCTTAGAGACGGTCTGTTGTGCAGTATGGGGTCGCGCGTTGTCGTGAAGTAGCAGTGGAGACGACCGATTGACCAAAGCTGGTTGCAGACGTGCGAGTTTCGCCATCATTGTGGTCAGTTCTTCAATGTACACATCTGCAGTAATGCTCTCGCCGTTTTGTAAAAAGCTATGATGAATCACACCAGCACTAGACCACCAAACTGTGCCCATCACCTTTCTAGGGGTCATTTTTCGTTTTGCACATTGCTTTGGTACCGAACCAGGATCTAACCAACTTGCTGAGCGCTTTCGATTGTCAAAAAGAATCCATTTTTCGTCGCACGTAACAATTCGGTTCAAAATTCCTTCATTTCTGTGCCTGTTAAGCAGCGCAAGGCAAGTCTCGACGCGTACGTTGCGCTGGCGATCGTTAAGTTCGTGGGGCACCCATCTATCAAGCTTTTTTATCTTGCCAATCTGTCGCAAATGGACCAATATTGTTTTGATGCTAACATCAAAAGCTGCTGCCAGCTCAGCTGTAGATTGAGATTCATCAGCTTCCACAATCGCCTTTAATTCATCATTGTTGACCAAAGTTTCCGGACGACCACGAGGTTCATTTTTCAAGTCAAAATTCCCAGAACGGAACCGAGCAAACCAATAACGGGTTGTACGTTCGTTTGTACAGTTCTCTCCGTAAACGTCGTTGATGTTACGTGTCGTTTGTGCCGCGTTGGTGCCACAACGGAACTCATATTCCATAATTACACGAAATTTCAAAGTATCCATTATGAGGAAAAATGTTGAAATGTAATGAAAATACAACGCTAATCAATAAACAAAAGACTTATATTGTAAATAGAATGTCATATTTTTAAAACAAAATTAATTTGAATTTAGAATTCATAGCCAATCAAAACTTTTTTTTGTTTGAAAAAGTCTGTACTGCAATACGGCAATTTCATAGGTAAAGACCTATTATTATATAAACATTAGTTTCGTCAAGTGAAGTCGTCGTAAGATTTTAATCATCTTGACAATGTAATTAGGTTCTCAAGATAATCGATGGAAACACAATGGACTCAACTCTCCATAGATATCTATTAGGAATTGTATACAAATTAGTCTTGTAGCTAACAGTTGCATGCAGATGAATTGTGCAACTCGAGGGACTACTATAAGTTAGGATTAAGTCATGATGTAAAAAAAAATATATCTGAAAATTTAGCAACCCACGGTTTTACTCAATTATTTGAGTTTTAAAGTTAGAGCTTCTCCTTTAGGAGTAAAACTTTGGGTTGTCTGGAAGAGATCCGCCCATTGTGACACTTAATTTTTAAAGTTGTGCTTGTAAGTTGTTCCTGTAATGTGGTGTTGTCTATCTATCCATCTTATTTACGCACGCTTGACTTGGGGAGTAAGTTGGTGAATGCGTGACGAGGCGAACGGAAGTTGAGAGGGAAATATAATTTAGTGAACGTAGATATCCATTGTGAACACTAAAAGGTTTAAAAATTACTTTAAAATTTGTATTATTATGTTGGCATGTCCGGTAAAATGTATTAACATTAAACAAAGCAAAAACAAAGTTATACCGGAGTTTTGGCGGGAAAGCGAAAAAGATTTCGTTACCGCATTGTATTATTTTCCTAAACTTGTGTTATTTTCAGTGTTAGTGCATAAAATTGGTGGCATTCTATTCGTTAAGTGCTGGATTACAGGCGTGAGTGTGGGAAAATGGTATAATGATGGTGAAACGTTTCTTTTCTTGTTGTTTCCAAATCTCCATAGAAGCTTCAAGTAAAGTTGCCACCACTTTACTAGGAGTATGACTTTGACTAGACTATGACTTGACTTGATGACTTCGACTGTGACTTGACACATATATGCGTGAAATATCATTAACTTGATGAATTATCAATTACTTGACACTGGCTAAATACACAAAAGTGTGGAGCCAAAACATTTAAAAAAAAGGTTATACCGGTCGATAGATAGAGCTAAAGAAGTTCTACTTCAGACGTGCGGTCACGACTGAAGTAGAACTTACCCGTTACACGGTGCAGGGTAAAGCACACTCGTTTTTTTTCTTGATAAGGCTGACTGAATTATTATTATTATTATCACTAGTAGTACACATAATAATTTTACGAAGGATCGTCTGGGGTGACCTGTGTTCAGCAGACTTTTCCGGCTGTTTATGAACGGTTGTCCATATGTATAACTTTTTGATATATAGCAGTTTTCATTGGTTGAAACAATAATTACAGAAATTTATTAAAATCCGTCTTTAGTAAAATTGGACAGTGAAACCGAAGTAGTACCCTTAATTTGCAGACAAAGTTACAACTGCTTTATACTTGTGACGTTGTATTCATAAGTTCCCTGTCACTTTCCATGCGGAGCTGGTATTACTATACAAATGGTGAGTATTGAATCAAATTTCTAGCTAACTTATATTTGTAGACCCCTTCGCAACCAGATGTGTGTTATATGTTTAAAACGAGAATTTATCTATCAGTAGCTCCCAAAAAATTATAACGATTTCGATTATTTTTGGATTAAAAGGCGACTTGATGGAGAGTACAATGAGATATATAATAATAATAGAAAAAGTCTGTTGAACATAGGATAGGTCTCCCCAGACGATCCATTGTAAAATTATTATGCCTACTACTAGTGATAATAATAATTATAATAATAAGTCAGCCTTATAAAGAAAAGTGTACTATATATATAATAATAATACATCATCATGATCAGCCAGAAGAGGTCCATTGCTGAACATTGGCCTCACAATAAAGGGGCCATAATCACCACGCTTGGAACTGCGTCTTCGTGACTTGCAGACTGATGAGAACGCTGCTGCCCATTCCTTGGACATTCCCTTAGCTGCAGATTTTTTTTTTATATTATCAATTGGAATCGGAATTTGAACCCGCAGCCATCCGTATTTAAAGCCAAATGCTTTAGACACTTACAAGTGATCTCATATCTAAATGTATCCTTCACCATTACAACCTACTTAGTTGGTTGGTCACCTATTGAGGAATTCTTGGGAATCACCCCAACCAGCATGGTTAAATTACATCATGACAATGCTGTTAGGATAACGTCTCTCAAATCAAGATTAACGATTTTAAGCAGCAACGTCTTTTTTTATGATAAGGAATGACGTGACGAGCTAGCCGTTCGCCTGATGTTAAACGACACGGCTGCCCATACCAGCTGCAGTGTCACTCGGAACTCTAAAGTATAGAGGTTCGCGTGACACTGCACTGCGCACGTCATGCTGAGACATCAGCACAATCTAGTAATAAGATTACTAAACTGTGAGATCAGATCATAAAGTCTCATTTGCCCAGTAATTTCACTAGCTACAGTGCCCTTCAAACCGTCTACCTAGCATAATCTACCGATTAATTTTTAAATTACTGACAATGAACATTGTAATCAAGAAAGAGATTTGAACCGTCCCTAAACTCTTTATAGACTAAAATAAGCTTCATAACGTGACAAGAATTTTCTTCTTTCTTTCGCACAACAAGTCAGCATTGCAATTCAACGGGGCAATGCTGCCAGCATGTTTGGTATGCTGCCTACTGATAGGCTGGAGCATTGGACTGTGTATAGGTCATCGCGACTAGTATATAGACCAAATTTTTTTTGGTTGTAGGTAGTGTTGAGTAGTAGTTGATATACCACAGATTAAATTAAATTGACATTAAAATATAAGGAATAGTAGGTACAAATACTCATACTTACTCACGTGAGACACATGATAAACCTAAGATTCTTGTTCAATGAAGTGGATCATGTCTTATGCATGAAGGTCTCTAGATCTCCGTTACCGTATTCTGACAACGTATCTGTAACAAGATTGATCATCATCATAATGGATATCTTAAGGCGTAGATTTTTTGATGTAACAAACTATTAGCTATTTGTTTGTCAATGTTTAACACTGAAATATTCATAGTATAAAGTATAGTTACTGAAATACCAATGCATTACCCATGGCCCATCATGTGATGCCACTTTTGGAGAGATTTCATCTACCAGCGTTTTGGAGAAAACTGTCTGAAAACTTTTTCAAACGCATTTCACTCTAGAGGTACCTGTATTCTCTTTATATCTGAAAAAATATTACTGAATCGAAAAGCCTACAATAGTATTTATACTATGAATATAAAGAAAAGGTGGCTTAGAAACGACCTAGTCACTCGATCATCGATAAAAGTAAGAAAAATACAAAAATATCCCGAATTTTTTGACAACTGCAGATTTTCAGTATGTTAGACGCTGAATTCAGAATATTTAGTTACCAAGTCCTATGTAAAAGTTATCATGCAAATACTATGTGATGCCGGCTTTTATATTATATTAATTTTATGACTGAATTGAATAGCCTACAATAATAATTAGACTACGGTCGATTGACCGCTTGATTAATTGATTGTTTGACCGGTTGATCGGTAAATCAGTTGATCGATTGATCGGTTTATCTATTGATCGATTGATTGATTGATGGGTTGATTGATAGACCGATAGATCGACAGATCTCTATACACACCTACAGTACTGTAATGCATTTGGGTTACCCATCAAATGGTAAGGCAGTGCCTATCTGCACTAAAGGCTATTAAAATACAACTTAGCTAAATGACACAGTATACAATTGTTAAATTTGTGTAAACTTGGCAGTTTTTGGCATGTTGACGCGAGTTTGACAAACGCACGCGTAACCGTGGGCTAAGGATATAAGTGTGAACTTGTATCAAAAAATGTGCTTAAAATTAAACGTATCGGTAAATTTCCTTTAAAATAAACTTGAAGATAACACATAATATTGTTTTTAGTGTGAACTTAAGAGCTGTCAAATTTTTGTACAGGCGGTCAGTGTCATATAAAACCGATATAGGGTAAAACTTGGTGTAACTGGCCGCTATTAGTCATTGGCCACTATATACTACATTTGCATGAAATAAGACTTACATTCACGTAACGCCATCTGTGATCATGGTTTGACATTACCTTATCTATAAGCTTTCATGTTAGTTCACAATTTGTACCGTATGGAAACTAGAACGAACTTTTTTTTATGTTAAGGAATGACGTGACGATCTAACCGTGCGCCTGATGTTAAGCGACACGGCTGCCCATATCACTTGCAGTGTCACTCGGAACTCTAATATATAGTTTCGCGTGACACTGCAGTGCGCACGTCATCCTGAGACATCAGCACAATCTAGTAATAAGATTACTAGACTATGTGATCAGGTCATAAAGTCTCATTTGCCCAGTAATTTCACTAGCTACAGTGCCCTTTCAACCGGAACACGGCAGTGCTTGCACACTACTGCTTGGCGGCAGAATAACTGGCAAAGCGGTGGTACCTACCTAGACGAACTTTGCAGAAAATTCTTACCACCTAGTAAAAACTAAAACGAACTGGCAAGTACACCTAAAGTGGCCAGGTATTAGATGGTTTACCCTCGCTGACAATTTTTGATATGACTGATGTAAGTTTATCGCTATTGTAGGTTTTAATGTGTCTTAGTTTTGACGCACGCAACGCCGGCTTTGATCACAAAAACAATATGATTCCCAGTGCACGTACAAACCAAGGCAGTGGACGAATTGTACTTGAAAGAACGGAAAACACTGTTTGATTGTTTCCCCTTAATATGTTCGGAATATACAGGTTGATATACCAATGCATAAATAATAGACAGGGTGTATTAGGTCAAATTTATTGGATTATTTTGGGAAATACGTTTATACCTTTATTATCTAGTAAAGATGTTCGGTTACGTGAAGCTTGCAGGTGGACAACAAGGAAATAATAAATACCGATGTCATAATGGGACTTCTCTCCATGGCATTGATATTTATAGGGACAGGCGTAATGCTATTTGAAGAACGAAATTTGTCTTATTTTAACTAATTTAAATTGATATAGGTAGATATCATTGAACCATGCATGGCACAAAAGATCATAACAATAAATTCACATCATAAGTTTAAATTAACGACCGAGAGCGTCTATTTGAAATTTACTGAATGAACATTTCTTACAATGGACGCCGTACGATGTTTAGTTAGTTGCAAAATAAGTTGAATATTGAATTTGCGATTCTTTAGTTGCACAATTGTGTATTCAGTAATGAGGAATATTTCAAAATTGGCCTACTCTCACAATCTGTCTACAAAACGTGTTGGTGTTTATTCAATCTGTCTATAGAAGGACGATATCGCATATGTCAAACTTAGAATAACTAAATAAGCCAGGTATTGAATAATATAATGTTATGTTAATATTCCAAAAAACCAAAAAAACTGTTATGCTATGTGTATCACTGTGTACAATAAATTACCATCGTCTATAAAAGACTTGCCTGGCTTTTAGAAAAGTCTTTTTACTGTATGAATGACTATCTAATGTCGAATAATTAATCATTTATATATACTAGCGAATTATTAGTATTTATTCTAAATTTAATGACATAATAATAATATAATTAAATTGAAATTTATTGTAAATGTATACCAATGGGATTGTTCAATGTTAAATAGATAATTAGTTGATAAATGTATACTAATGATTGTTCTTAATTTAATGGCAACAATAATATAATGTATTTGAATTTTGTAAGTGTATGCCAATAGAATTATTTTAGTTTATTTGAAAATTGTATTATATTCAGTACTGACCAAACTTAATTTTCACATGTCACAAATATGGGCTAAATGGAAGAACTGCATACTAAAAACCTGACATCTACATCTATCTCCATTTATGTGAAATAAATTTCATTTCATTTCATATGTTTGATGTAATAAAATGAAGAGTAGCTCAGATTTATTTTCATTCTTTTTACAAGTACTCTACTTAAATATAAATCCGAAGAATGAAAAAGTATTTATATGCCAGAAGAAAATTAAAATGCTTTCACTATCTGTCTAAAATAAGCAATTTAGCATGGTTGCAAGTTCTCCCATACCAGTGTTGAACAGCTTGCTCTATGGTAAACCATTATCATATAGACTTTGGTCATAAACGTAGCACCAGACGCTAACATTACTGATTGCTGATAAATCAGGTGGTATTTTACTTTATTTAAATAGTCGTTTTTTTTAATTATTCCAAGTATAAAGACTGAAACTGCTCAAGGATCGACATGCTGTATGACATAAAGGTGGTTTTAGAAAACTTAATTATCCACAGATCCGACGTCTCGGACGATATGTCTAGCTATTATGTTATGTATTTTTGCACCTTCAAATTTTTTTATATATTTTCTTAAGGACTGTTATAAATTTTAGAGGAAACTTTAGTAAAAAGCCGTTTTTTATAATAATAATAATAATAACGCCCAACGATCACATACCATACATAGATGTTGGAACCTAACTAGGATTCCCTGTGTCTAGGGATCCAGAAACTACGAGGACCATTGTCCTACAACACCCAGACTAAGAACAAGTATTTGTGCTTTTTTGTGCACAATTACTTGACCTGCCGCGGAAATCAAACCCGCCGCCTCCGGGTTATCAGCCGACGAGCTCAACCACCACACCACAGAGGCTATCTATAAAACTAGTGTTAAAACATTTCTTTTACTAATTTAAAGAAATTAATTTTAGAGCAGCCTGTAGATAATGCGGTTTTTATGCATAGATGATAAATGAAATAATATGAACGCACCAGGGACAAATTAGATGCTTAGAGCACCACGTTGGTATAAATAGAGGCATATGATTACACTAGCCTCATAAGTCACTCTCGGCTTCTTGTGATTACAGTCCACGTGAGGATCTAATGGTAGGTCACACGATTGTCACAGTGTATATGTGAATCGGACTTAGTTGTATTAAAAATACGCGGTAAAAGCTGAAATAAGGATCTCATTAAAGATTAAACTGTGTTTGTGTGCATTGGAGTTACATCTCTGTGTAGAGTGAGTTAAGGGTTAGCGAGGTCGGGAGCTGCTAGGCGATCATGTAACTTGATTGCAACCAATAGAAAGTAAAGGCTAGTATTTTGGCCACGCGTTGCTTCGACGAGACGTTAATTACATTATAACGAATTTCCATTTGAAAAAACAAGAAGAATATCTTCGAAGTCTATGATCAGGTAGGCGATCATGTAACTTGATTGCAACCAATAGAAACACAATTTTGTATGGATTTTACAGTTTCATTACGCAGTTTATGTGCGTAGTTTCAAGGGAAATATTCAAATTATGTATGAAATTCATCTTGTTGCATTAAAATCAAAGTTTCGTGATTACCCCCCTGTTCAACGTATGGCGCGGACGTATGATGTTACGTTCATGAAATATCGTTCATAATAATCTTTCTATTTGCTCTGTTAAACTTAGATACAGATTTTTTTTTTCAAGTGGACATGGCTCAATCCAAAATTATAGTCGATTTTGATTTAACTCAAGTGATTTCCCATGTTAATTCTACTTATTATTGATATATGCCCTATATGAATTATATAAAAGTATAATGTGTATTAATCTAGTGTATAAACTATCTCCATTCCAAATTTCATTCAAATCCGTTCAGCCGCTGAAGCGTCAAGAAAGTACAAACGCACACTAACTATCGCTTTAAAAATATTATTGTGTGATACTAGCAGCGCCTCACGGTTTCATATGTGGATAAATATTATACTATGTGTTAATACAGCGCATAAGGTATCTTCTTTTCTAATTTCATTCAAATCTGTTCAGCCGTTGCAGTATCAAAAGTGGGGAAAAAGTGGGAACAAACACACACACCCACCCACACACACGCACACACACACACACACAAACACACACACACACACAAACACACACTTATTCAATTATAACAGTGTGATGTGACAATAGATACCTTTCAATGAAGACATGCTTTGATCGTCAATTTTTATTAACAGGACGATATGAGTGATATTTAACGAAAAGTTCATCGGGCCCTCAATTTCATTTTATGATCACGTTGTCGCTATTTTATCCCTACGTAGCTCTCATGTCTTATTTTGATTTAAAACAATGGTCTATTATTTTATTGTGATCAACTGTTACGTATCCTCTATCAACGCAAGTCGTTATATTGTTTCTTAAGGTCTATTATCGTCTATACATTTATACTAATTATTATGAGGAAGCAGAGTGGTATAGTATTTATAGCCTTGGAACTACCAATTTGATGTTTTTAATTAGCTCGAATTGTTTACGACTTACGATTATAAAATGTTCGCCTATCATTATGCTTATTTATGGCATCAGACAAGGTTGTGGTTTTTTATATATTATCAGTGGCAAATAAGCAGATGGACAACCATATCTGTAACACCAAGAGGCGCTGATGATGATGCGTTGCTTACCTTTAAAAAGTGTATTGGCTTGAGTAATCCTGTGACACAACTACGTTTTCCTGTAAAAATAAAAATAAAATAGCTTCCATCCACACTACGCTCGTGTTATATTTGGCACCACCCATTTTCAACAAAAGTTTCAACCAGTAGTTTAGACCTGAGATTAACTAGGTAAATGCAAAGCCACAGATTGCATCTAATTTGCAATAATTTTGTCACAATCAGTTGACGTCTTCTGAGCAACGCTGATTTCTACAGACAGGGTACTATTTCTGGAAAAATCTATTGAAATGGAATGAAAATGCAATTCCTTAAAAACCTTGTCACAATTAACTATTTTATTTCTTTTCTAGTTTACAATGAAGTACCTTCTGGTGCTAAGTTGCTTGGCAGTAGCGGTGTTAGCTGAAAAGTATACGAATAAGTATGATAACATCAACTTAAATGAAATACTGGAAAACAAGCGTCTTTTGAAGGCATACGTCGACTGTGTGCTCGATAAAGGAAAATGCAGTCCAGAAGGAAAGGAGTTGAAAGGTAAGGAATACCATAAAGTGACTCAATGGAATGACAACGTAAAAATAAGAACAGAAAATAGGCATCATTCTCATTTCAATATTTTTTTTTTATACTGAACTCCACAGACACCTGGGTCCGTGCTTTTTGTTAGATTATTTTTTATATTTATTAATTAAGCCTATTATTTACATGAACATATATATAATACAGGGAGGACAATACAGCCCATAACACGTAAACATAAGTACTTATTTCTAATTGTGCGTACACCACCACCATCATTTCAATATTTTATTGTCATAATTTTTTTTATTGTAACCAAAATCCAAATATAAAATTACAATAAATACATATAATGTTACAACTAAAAAACATTATTTACAAATAATAGGTCATCCAACTCACCACCGCGTGGTAAAGTTCCCAGAATTAAAAAGACTTAACTTCTAAACGAAGTATGTGCCAGCTCTGGGAACAAAATAACTAATTAAATAAATAAATATCTGTGGATACACAGTGACATTAAGTCCAAAACCAAGCAAAGCTTGTTCTATGGGAAACAGCTGTTACAATACTTAGATAGTTTTTTACTACTTTCTTAGTTAAGCAGTCCCCATTTTAGACCACGTCATTGCTTAATATAAGGCGAGATCGCGGTGAAATACTATGCCTAAAAAGAATAATAAAAAGGAAAACAATATAAATAATGTTAATATCATCATATAGGATTGTAGATAATGTTTCCATGGTAAGTTATCTGTAACAAGTCTCTAGGACCAGCGGTTTAGGCTGTGCCTTGATATATGTCAGTCAGTCAGGACTGACATTTATATGTGTCTTGTCACAACATTTATACTTTTTGTTCGACACGACGATACTGGAAGTTAATGTTAAACTTCCTAAACCCATTTACCTCCGATCTCTTGTTATGTCATTATCTTGATAGCGTCTTGAAACTTAGACCCATCATTAAGACTCTGTAATCTTTTGTAGGAAAATAAAAAGCATTGTATATAACTATCTGCCATATAAATGAGTAAACGCATTTCCGCTAAGCGAGCAGGTAAATATTTTTTATCATTCTCATTGTCAGTTCCGGGTTGAAGGGCTTTTTTTGAACGGGGTAATACTGTTGGTCTCTACCGACCTTTGCCGGTTGAGAGGGCAGGCGCTTAAGGCGTCAAAAGTGGGAGGCAACTAGCTCAAGGACACCCCTGGGGTGTGAGTTTCGGCTTTGGCCGTTGCCACGATAAGAGGATTGAGAGGCCACTGGAAGAATGGACCCTATGGACAGTCCGGGTTGAGGGGCATTGTAGCTATATACATTGAAATGTGGCACAGCGAATCGACATTGCAATTCAACGGGGCAATGCTGCTAGCATGTTGGGTAATTGGGTACGCTACCTACTGGTAGTGGGCTGCGTGGGTGCATTTTGACTGTCTATATTAGTATATAGTCTAAATGATTTTTTTGTAGTAGGTAGTATTTAGAAGTAGTTGTCATATCATTGTAGTATTTAGTAGATATTGTATATTGAAATTACTGGGAAAATGAGATTTATGTTCGGATCTGACAGTGTAGAAATCTTATTACTAGACTGTGTGACGTGCGCAGAGCATTGTTCCGAGTGACACTGCAATTATGGGCGGCCGTGACGGGTATAACATCAGATAAAAGACTAGCTCGTCACTTCGTGTATATTAAACATAGTACTGGCCCGATAGCTCAGTTGGTAATTATCCTGCCTTCTGAACTATGGGTTGTGGGTTCGATTCCCACCCAGGACGAACATGTTTGTGATGAACATAGGTGTTTGTTCTGTGTCTGGGTGTTATAATATATTCTATGTATGTATTTACAAACAAAAAGTATCTAAGTATTGTATTAGCTATCCGGTCTCCATAGTACAAGTTTTGCTTAGTTTGGGGCTAGAGGCGCTGTGTGTAATGTACACAGATATTTATTATTATTATTATAATGGCGCAAGTTTGAAGTGCATAAAAAGGTCATCGATACTCAAATTTGCAGCCTTATTGTGCAGCGTTGCCTTCACGCTTATTAGGTACTATCATTAATCACTGTCACATTTTTTATTTCTTGTTTTTTACAGAGCATCTGCAAGAAGCCATCGAAACCGGCTGCGAGAAGTGCACTGAGACTCAAGAGAAAGGAGCCTACACGGTGATCGAATACCTCATCAAGAATGAGCTGGAGATCTGGAGGGAGGTCACTGCCAAGTTTGACCCTGAGGGCAAATGGCGCAAGAAGTACGAAGACAAAGCAAAGGCCAAGGGCATTGAAATCCCTCCTGAATAAGAACATAACCTCTACAGCTGTGATGTTATCCTAACCTATGTGAAACATGTCGTACTTAATTGTAATTTTATACTAATGTAGTTTTGTTTATAACTAGTAAATTTTGTAAAATATATTTTGCAGTATTTTTTACAGCTGCACCCCAAGACTTCACCCACTTAGACTAACCCTGCTATCTCTACTATGAGTGTATATTACCACACTCCTATACTTTTTAATCTGTTTCGAATGACAAATTTTTATATAGATGCCTCAAATAACATCTTTATACTTAACACCCTACATTGGGAAAACATAAGTTTCATAAAAATTCGAACCGAGTGGAAAATATTTGTGATAACCGAGTGTTTACCGGTCAGGCAATTCCAGATTCTGAACTGGGCTGAAATCTATCAAGATTAGTTAAAGCAAGCTTCTTATTTAAGTTGCTGGCTTATCGGCGTTTCGTAGACTGCATTTTGGAGAGTGCGAGAAGGAACTACACGATCTAATTCCCTCATCTCCTTTCTTTCATTGGACTACAAGACGCACAGAAACACGGCATCCATATATGATTGAAATTCCTTCAACCCTCACTAAGCGTTTTGCTACTAACTTTATAATAAGAACAGCTGATGAATGGAACAGCTTGCCAGTGGCCTTGTTTCCATTTAACTATAACCTGGGAGTTTTCAAGTCAAGAGTGGACAGGTATCTTCTAGTCAAGCATACCTCATCCAAGACACGTCATTGCTTATCATCAAACGAGATAGTGGTCAACTCCTTCGCCAATAAAAACTAATATATAATTCCAAAAAATGAATGCATGCATTCTTAACCTAAGTTGCATAGAGAGAAATGGCGCTCTCTCGTTTCGCAAATCAAGAAAAATTTTGAATCACTGAGCTATCGGATTTAGTTAAATATTCTTGACTGTAGTTGTTACTAAAGTTTTCATTGATTTTGCACAAAGCATTTTTGCAATCGATTCTCCTAAAGATACTTTCAAATTAGCACCATACATGCAACTAACTTTGTATGCTATTGAGAGATACATATTAGGTATTAATATAGATCGATGATTAGTAGAAAGTTGGCACGCCATTACTATTTATTAGTATCATTTACTAAATAGTCTTTTTGTAATGATAAAACGGGTCTATTCGCAAAACACAATTTTGATTAAATAGTAATTCACTGACTGGCCTGATAGCTCAGTTACTAGTACCCCTGCCTTCTGAATTGTGGGTTGTAAGTTCGATTCCCACCCAGGACAAACATTTGTGTGATGAACATAGGTGTTTGTTCTGTGTCTGGGTGTTATATTGTATTCTAATATGTATATCTATTTACAAACAAAAAAGCATATTGTATCAAATATCTGGTTTCGATAGTACAAACTTTGCTTAGTTTAGGGGCTAGATGGCGCTGTGTGAAATGTCCTTACATATTATTATTATTATTACTAGCATAAAAGGTCCCGGGTTAAAACAACGTCTTCATATATTGTTAGCAGCTTTATCTATTAAATTCTATAGTCCACTCATAATGTAATCCTAATCATATACTGCTATAGAATTCAGCTGACCGTGTCATGAGATATTTACGGGCCAACCGTAACATTATTATGTCATAATAGCACTATAATGTATAATTTTAGTGTCAATCCAATAACGCAATCAACCTGAACGCACGCCTATCATTTTTCCACAACTGCATCCGGCTGAATGGGTCACTAATACCAAATATAAATTTCTATGTAGTAGAACTAGTATCTATACATATAAAATGCTTTGTCCTGAATGACTGACTGACGGATCAACGCACAGCCTAAACCGCTGATCGAGCCCTGAAGCTTAACTTGAACCTGAAAGGGGAAATTAATTTTAGAACATTTTTAAAAAGTAGTAAAAGTAGTTCTTTTTAACACCACCTATAATTATTTATATTGGAATCCCTCTTGTGCCGACTTAAGATGACAATGTAAAAGAGTTCAACGAGCGTGATTGCTCACAAATTTCGGCAGGCGTTTGCAGACTTAAATCTTTTTTCATGATTAATTTACGAGGGTGCCTAAAATTTTATTAATTTATATTAAGCAATTATTTACATAAAAATTATTGTATTCATAAATTTATGTCGACTGCTTAACATATGCCCGTTAGTAATAAAGTTTGTCAGCTTTTAAGTTTGCACTTATCCCTCTACGACATACCTACTGCAATGCATTTGGGTATGTCACAGACGAATAACTGCAAACTTAGGAGCTGTCTAACTTTAGTACAGACGGGTGTAAATCTCCTGTCGCTTTATTTTCAATGTAAGTTACTATACTCTTGTACAGTGCAGTGTGCATCCATGAAAAGTTACTTAGTCCATTGAAATGTTACAATTTAAGGACCGAGTATTGCATTTATTAGAGAACGCAGTTTTATTTTTGGGACATGTGTGGGGGTCAATAGAAGCTTAACCTCAAGTTTGTGGGGTTGCCACCCTTGTCCCCCGGCCGCCATCTTGGAAAAAGGAGTAAAAACACTTTTTTCGCGATATCTCGGAAACTATGCATCTTCATAATAATGGCTAAAGAGTATATAAAATATAAATTCCTTACTGAAAATAATGGCCGAATGGTTTGTGGTACCTAATATTATGCTGAAATTACTTGCTTGAAATTCATAAATTCATAGCTTATTCATGGCATTCATAAGTTACTGTTTATTTTAACAAAAAATTGCAACACTCATGTCAGAGGACATAATTATATATGGGTTACTTTAAGTATATACGTACCAAACTTATGTGAGCAAGTAAATAATTAAATAAATTTAAATTGAAGGCCATAAGCTAATGACAGCCTCCGTGGTGTGGTGGTTGAGCAGGTCAACTCATAACCCGGAAGCGGTGGGTTCGATTCCCGCACAGGACAAGGTATTTGTGCATAGAAAAAAGCGCACATACTTGTTCTGAGTCTGGGTGTTGTAGGACCATGGTCTTCGTAGTTCTTGGGTCACAGGAAATCCTAGTTAAGGTCCAGGATCTATGTATGTGATCGTTGGGCGTAAAAAAAAAGCTTCAAATATGATTGAAATGTGATTATTTCAAAGCTTGATAGAGTTAAAGATTTCCTGAAGACCTGATATATTAATAGTATTCCAGTTGGGCGGTGCGTGGTTGATATTTGGAAATGTACAGAAAGAATTTCAGGAACCAAATAAAGGTTGTTTAATCTCTTTCTATTATACCTATCTGTATAGAATCTAGAACAAAACACAGAGGTTTTTCCATGCGTTGTCCTGTCAATCTTTAGTGTTATAATTGTCTACAAATGTGAATGAGCGTTTAATGTACACAATTAATAGGGTAATCATCAAACCATTGCGCAATGCTCTATTAACAATAGATGCAGTTATCAGCATCAATGTTCTACTTTGTCACAATAAAAGTATTGAGCATCTTTAAGAAAATTTTGTAAAACCGCTGGCATTTTCACTGTGACAAAAGAACCCAAACTCAAGGAAGTTTCTTGTTATTATTTCTATATATTTCTGCATACAATCGATGATGGTGACATCAATACGTTAACTGAGATATAAAATGTTGGTAGTTCTCTTAGGATATTCAGTTTCTTAAAGGATAAAGAAAAGAGCAGCTACGGTAATAAAAAGTAAGTTGAAGTGAAATTTGCAATTTGAAATATTGCTCTTTTTTATAGTTCTCGAATATAAATATGTGTATAATTTTTATGTTTCGCTTTTTTTGTGAAAATTAATAAAAACTAGGTACTAAAAATTGATGTTTTTAACATTTCTTCAAGTAGCGCTTATTCTTTATAATATAGTTTGTTTTTAAAATCCCTTTAAAGTCTGTATAGTAAAAAAATAAAAAAAGTAAGGCATACTAATTACAACTTCTTTTCCTTATTGCAAAACATTTTAATATAAACTTTAAGAACTTAAATAAGTGTAATTTTATCAATTTTATTCATTTAAAAATTGTTCATAGTGGCATAAAAAAGATATTTAAATAAAAACTTTTCACACTAAAAAAGTGTGTGGGGCAGTCTTTGGGAATTGCCGATAGAAATGAAAACTTTGTAAGAAAGTGTGTGTGCTTATTGGAAAGCGTGCGGTGACGATGAAGCGAGTTTCACGCTTTTGGTTCACCCAAAATGTACACATATACACAAAATATACTTATAGCTCATGGAAAGCGTTCGGTGACGAGGACGCGAGTTCCATGATTTTTGTTCACTCAAAAAGTGTTCAACGCGCTACCGAAATTTTTCACTTTAAAAATAAAATTTCAGGATGAACTATAGAATTCTGGCGGCTATGCTGTCTGTAGTAGCTGTTACTGCCGCAGAACAATATACTGATAGATATGACGACCTCAACGTCGACGAAATAATCGCTAACAGAAGACTACTGGTTCCATACTTGAAATGCGTCCTGGATAAAGGAAGGTGCACAGCCGAAGGAAAGGAATTAAAAAGTAAGTTGTTATGGTTGTTTGGTGAAGTTAACTATGATTGTAGGAATCAGACATAAACTCTATCTACTATTTTTCATTGTAAAAACCCATAATTAGTGCACGAGTTTTCGATACTCAAACTGAGAAAGTATGAACAAACAAACAAGTAAATGAGAAAAATATTAAGCAAGCCAAGTCACACGAAACCAATAAATGTATCATCATCAAACTAATCACCACTAATACAATAAAGATTTTGTGCGTGTGTTTGTGTGTGTGTATGTGTGTGTGTGT
This sequence comes from Ennomos fuscantarius, assembly GCA_905220475.3. Taxonomy (NCBI): domain Eukaryota; kingdom Metazoa; phylum Arthropoda; class Insecta; order Lepidoptera; family Geometridae; genus Ennomos; species Ennomos fuscantarius. Next base: position 8,034,315 of record HG992040.1, on the reverse strand, counting down.
GTGTGTTTGTTCCCTTTTCACGCTACAAACACGCAACATCTGAACGGATTTCAAGGAAATTTTGAATGGAGACAATGATATAATGATTGTGAACGATACTTTTTACTTGGCTAGCATGCTACATCTTCGATCGCATCGTCACTTCCCATCAGGTGAGAGCGCGGTCAAATGCTAGACAAGTTTGAAGTAAAAAAAAAATTTAAAAAAATCTGCAGGTGAAACCGCAGGGTGCAGCTATTTGATATAACTTTAACGAATAAGTACCTAGCTATATTTATTATGCATGTTCAAAATGTTATTCGTCATAACATATTTTTTTATTTAACCAGGAAAAACACTTGAATATTATCTTTATACTTCTTAATTAGTGACGAGAAATAAAGCCAAGCAAAGAACTGCCAAGGAAAAAATTATGTATGCAAATATTTATTCTTGCCTTTTCAGTACACATCAAGGACGCTATGCAGTCATCTTGCTCAAAATGCACGGAAAAGCAGCGTCAAAAGGCGAGGAAGGTGGTCAATTACATTAAAGAGAATGAAAGCGACTACTGGGAGCAAGTAAAGGCCAAGTACGATCCTGGGAACAAATACAAGGATACGTACGAAGCTTTCCTTGCTGCAGATGATTAAACAAAAGTTCAATTATTGTTATTCCAATCATAAATTAAAAATTACTGGTATTTTAAAATAATGTATCAGTTATCTGATCCTAATAGTACAATTATATTTCTTCACATCTTTCTCGATATAAGTATAATTACAATGTGTAGTTTTGCTACTACACGTTGTAATTATGCAATTAATAATAATAATGTTCATTAATCACAACCATAGTTCCTGGACCCTAACTAGAACTCCCAGTGTCTAGGGACCCAATAAAGGCATAGTAACAGTGAAGCTAAATGGAAAAACACATCAAGTTTATTTGTAAGACAAACTTGGGAATCCCAGATTGAATAGCGTATCATTATAAGATATATAATTTCATATACAATGTCAAGTAGAAGTCTAGAACGTATAGCTCTAATTCATAGTGTTTGAGTACTATCATAAAAACAATAATGCCACGAAGATTACATCATACCAATTGAGTTTCTTTTTAGTTTTTATCGTCAAAACTATAAAGTATTCGCGCAGTTGTTACACCAAAATAAAAAGAAAGAGAGGCATATATCTACTATCTATAGGCATATACTGTGTTTAATACGCAACCTTAATTCGTTAGTACTACTAGACTACATTATAGACCTCCTCGTTAGTTATGTAAATTATAATTTTTTTTATGTTCGTGAATGATGTGACGAGCTAGTCGTTCACCTGATGTTAAGCGACACGGCTGCCCATAACAGAACAGTGTCACTCAGATCTTCAAAATATAAAGTTGCGCGTGACCCTGCATTGCGCATATCATCCTGAGACATCAACACAGTCTGGTAATAAGATTACTCGACTGTAAGATCAGATCATAGTCTCATTTGCCCAGTAATTTCACTAACTACAGTGCCCTTCAGACCAGAACACAGTAGTGCTTGCGCACTACTGCTTGTCGGCAGAATAACTAGCAAAGCGGTGGTACCTACCTAGACGAACTTTGCAGAAAAGTCCTACCACCTAGTAACATCTTAATATATATAAATCTCGTGTCACAATGTTTGTCCTCAATGGACTCCTAAACCACTTAACCGATTATAATAAAATTCGCACACCATGTGCAGTTCGATTCAACTTGAGAGATAGGATAGTTTATATCTCAATCTATAATAGATATATATTAAATACCCGTGCGAAGCCGGGGCGGGCCGCTAGTATGTATATATATTGAAATTTTGTTATCTTAATTATATTGAAAAGAATCTGTAGCTATAAAGGATGTTTTGTAGAGCTCAATTGTATATTGCATAAGTCCGCCCACAGTCTTCCAGTTCAGTGTCATTGACCTCGTTCATGACGAACGATCGGATCATTTCGGCTAATTTAATCTAAACTATAATATTATAAAGAGGAAAGATTTGATTGTTTGTTTGCATCGAATAGGCTCTGAAACTACTGGACCTATTTGAAAAATTCTTTCACCAGTAGGATTCCACATCATCCCCGATGAACATAGACGATAGAATATATATATGTGTATATATAATACCCGACCAAAGCTGAGGCGGGCTGCTAGTTCTTTATATATATTACATATATCATACTTACATATTCATTCTGGATATAAAAATGGTAGATGAGTGTGTGTATTTACCTAAGCTTCTTATTATTTAAAAAAAACTAAGATATTAAAAACATATTTACTAGGAGCTTAATTATTTATTTAAGTATACATAAATCAACAAACGATTTAGTTTAACCCTCTGCTTGTACTTGTCTGAGCTCGTTCTCGTATCTAACGACGTATTTACGCGCGGGGTCGTACTTGGCCGTCAACTCGCTCCAGTATTTAGGCTCGTGGTTGATCAAGTGACCTATCACGATGCGGGTCCCTTCGCGCTGAGGCTCGGTGCACTTATCGCAGTATGTTTCCAGCGCGTCTCTAATGTGAGCTGAAATTACAAACAAAACGTTAAACTTAGTTAATTTTACTAACAATAAAATCATTAACAATCTGTTATACAATAAATATGCAATCATTCCAAGTTGCCATCGACACAATTTTATTCGTAAATTAAAGCAAACAAGTATGTAAATTTAAATAAAATGTTAAAACAGCTACAAGCTCAATATAAATGGTAAAAAGAATATTAAATAGCTAAGAACACTCAGCAACAAACAGGTCACCTGTTAAACAAAAAACAATCATGCTTTAGACGACATGACTGAAGTAAAATTTATTTGTTTAGCTCCATCTATCGGCCGGCATAACTTTGTTTTTGCTTTATTTAATGCTAATGTCGCCATCTTGACAATTGTAAATTGTCATTTTACCGGACATAATAATATAAATTTTTAACTTTGTTATGTTGACAATGGAGATCTACGTTAACTAAGACGTTTCAAATTCCGTTCGCCTTGCCAGCTTACTCCCCAAGTCAAGCGTGTGTAAAGAAGTTTTACACCAAAAATTAAAAACGGTGTTCCGTTCGTAAGCCATAAACAAACAAAAAGATACATATTACATATTTGACTGGCCCGATAGCTCAGTTGGTAGTAGCCCTGCCTTCTGAACTGTGGGTCGTGGGTTCGATTCCCACTCATGACAAACATTTGTGTGATGAACATAGGTGTTTGTTCTGTGTCTGGGTGTTATATTGTATGCTATGTATGTATTTACAAACAAAAAAGTATCTAAGTATTGTATCAGTTATCTGGTTCCCATAGCACAAGCTTTGCTAGTTTGGGGCTAGATGGCGTTGTGTGAGATGTCCACACATATTATTATTATTATTATTATTACTACTCTCAGTTCTATGGAACCGACTAATAAGATGATCCTATCGCATTATTTTTGACGGGGCTAATGCTCTTGTTCTCTACCGACCTTTACCGTCACCGGGTGGACCCACCCAGGTTTATCCTAGCGTGCAGTGCGGACGGCTAATAAGTACCTAAGGTAATTTACACGTCCAATATAACAAACATTCGACGTTTTTACAGAGATTATCATTATAAAACGCCGAAAACTAGTTTTAGAATTCAAAATACTGGGTGTTAAAAATTCTTATTTATTTTCTACACCAACCCGGTGACTTTGTCACTTGTAAAGTGAAGTAAAGTGTGACTTGTAAAGGTCGATAGAAACCTGTTCAAAAAACGGAACAACCGCGAGGGAAAAGCCATACATTATTAATATCAATAATCTAACATCGTTTTTGCTAACTTTGATGCTTGTTTTAAATTCTATTGGATTTTTTACGTATCTATATTCTTAGCTCGTGTGGGTAAAGTTTATGACAAGGTACTACCTAACGTTTAATACTAAAAATTAAAGTTGTAGCTCTGATTATGTGATATTATGATTAGCTGACATTAGTCGGAGTCTGTGTCAGGACATGCACACATTACGTTGTTTAACAATAACATTACATGAACCATGAACATATACAAAGAATGCATTCTTTGTATAAATAATAATAATATATAATATAATAATATATATAATAATAATAATTATATGTTCATGATTCATCTCCGTAGTGTATAGTTATGTATTAATTTATTTCTAAATTACTGAATAGTGATACATATAATACAACAACAGAAATTAGGAATACCTATTTGGAACATATTATTATTATTTTCTGACATAGATTAAATGTAAATTCTAATTTACTATACATTAGCAAAACTCTAAGAAGCCGCTACCAGTAGGCAACATGCCCAAAATGCTTGCAGTATTGCCCCGTTGAATGGCAATGCTTAGTCTGAAATTCTTGAATTTAAAAAAAATTAAACTGTCACTGTCAACTTACATTTTAGTTCCCTGCCCTCCGGCGAGCACTTGCCCTGTTCCAACGCACACTTAATGTAAGGTACCAGCAGTCTTTTGTTGTTGACGATATCTTTGACGTCTATGTTGTCATAGCGATCTGTGTATTTGTTGTTTGGCTTGGCTACGACAAAGGCTACCACGGCGAAAAGGAAGAATACTGCGACGGTCTTCATTCTGAAAAATTGTTAATACTTAATTTCACTTTGATTAAAAATACGTTTCTGGAGTTTTGGCGGGAAAACGAAAAAGATCGCGTCACCCCATTGTATTATTTTTCAAAACTTGTGCTATTTTCAGTGTTTTAGTGCTTAAGATTATTGGCATTTTATTCGTTAAGTGCTGGATTATAGGCATGAGTGTGGGAAAGTAGTATAATGATGGTGAAACGTTTCTTTTCGTGTTGTTTCTAAAACTCCATAGAAGCTTATAGTAAAGTTGACATCCTCTACTAAGAGTATTACTTGACTAGATGGCTTGGATTGTGACTTGACACATTTCTGCGTGAAATATCATTATTATAACTTAACTTAACAATTACTTGACACTGGCTAAATACGCAAAAATGTAGAGCCAATAAAAAATAACTTTTTTTGTCTTTTTTAACAACTTCATCATAGCCACACCTTGCTATTATACGATAAAATTATCGTAAAAAAAATCCTTTCAAAATATCAAAAACAGGTCTATATATCTACCATATGTCTAGACCTATATCTATATAATTTACCAGTGCGATTTCTGTAATTGTAACGCTTCATCTCAAAACTACCTTTGGGACATGATTAAGACACAAGATTAATGGACGGGTGTAATTCCGTTCACAATTCAAAATTTGACTTTATATTAACCTGTCAGCAGGCGATACTGCCATATAATCACCATCATGCCATATAAATCATAAATATCCAAACTTTTACTAAAATGAAATGAACTTTTTTTGCCATGCCTAAATTAGAAGTAATTTTATTTGAAAAATACAAACTTACCTAAATATTTGGATCGAACCAGGTGTAAATATCACTAGTCTACTTGTTCTCTTGTCCAAACGCACTGTGAGGTGGGATTGAAAATAACTTTTTTATATAGTGCGTAGGGCATTAACACCCAGTTCCCAAGAGCTAGACACAAACGAGTTTTTGGCTTCCAAGAACCTGTCTCAGAAAGACGTCATCTTTGGGACATTTTTACTGAGCGTCACATTCGTTTAATACAGTGGTTCTTAACTGGTGGTCCACAGACCACTGGTGGTCCCTGGAAGCATCCGAAGTGGTCCGCGAAGCCATCGGATAAATATTAAATAAATGTGACGAATCGACACTAAGACGCGTGGCGCGATATGCGTTTGGCTTTGAGTAGCACTGAACTAAGGGTTCATAAATTGGTTAAAAAAAATGCAGTCGCAAAAATCCCATTAAAATATACCTAAACTATCTGTATAACGTCCGTATAAAATTAAAATGATAATAATGTTTGCTTTAAATAGTTGTTTGCATGTTTTAATAGAACAATCAAACAACAACGACTTATAAATTTTCATTTACTGTATTTACTTCCAAACAGTAAATGATTCGTGGCAAAACAAAAAATTGTCGAATGGACCCTCATCACTGAAAGTTTAAGAACCACTGGTTTAATACTAAAGTCGGTTTTATAAATTCATTTGCGTTAAAGAACTTCTGCGAAGCAATAATGTGATGGTTACTTTTCTGATTAACAGAGACATTTTCAACTTATTTAACTTTGACAAGGCAATAAAATTTACATGTACTTCTCTTAGTACCTTTTAACTGTGCATATATGTGCGGGTTTACCCGAAATTGTTTAACAACTTTATGATTCATGTGTTTACCTATCCAAGTGAAATAAACTGAAGAGAATAAAAATTAGAGGTAGGACAATACCAATAAAGGACAATGGCCCGATTTCAATGAAACTAGGGCTGAACTTGCGTTTACATAGAACTCAATAGTCGCCAAACGGCAGGAATTCCTCGGAAGATTATATAATAATAGCTGCGCCCCGCGGTTTTACTCGCGTGTAATGAAACACGGTGATGGTGATGGTGAAAAATAGTTTACGTCCTATTCTCAGACCTATTAAATATACACACAAAATTTCATAAGAATCGGTCAAACCGTTTCGCAGCAGCGTTTTGGGTACAAACACTGTGACACGAAAATCTATTAATATAAAAGGCTTTGTCCTGACTAACTGACAGACAACGCTCAGCCCAAACCGCTGGACGTATAGACTTGAAATTTGGAGAGTGACTACCTTTTATGACGTAACCACGTGCTCAGAAAGGATTTTTGAAAATTCAACCTTTAAGTGGGTGAAAAGGGTAAAAAATCTTTGTATGAAAAACCTGCATTTCGAGACGTATCGTTTTGAAACTTAACACATACAAACAAGTATAGAAATAAAAGTAATGGTACTTTTTAGTTTTTTGAAATTCAACATTTAAGGGGGTAAAAAAATTGTTAAAGATTGTATGGAAATTTGAAATAAAACTACCGTATCATACTGAAATTTGGAATCTATAAAGAACATACGATATAAATAGATATGGGTTGCGGTGTTTTATGAATTACATCCCATGAAGGTTTTTTTTTGATTAAAAGGCTTTGTCCTGACTGACTGACTGACAACACACAGTCCAAATCGCTCGACGTATAGACTTGTTTGGAGGGTGGTTACCTTTTATGACATAAGCGCGTGAGACGAAATGATTTTTGAAAATTCAACCCTTACGTGGGTGAAAAAGGTAAAATACGTTTGTATGAAAAACCTACAGCTCGTGACATTTCATCAAAATCGGTTCAGCTGTTTCGGAGTAAGTTTCTAGAGTTCATGAAACTTTGATGATATGATGGACCTAGTAAAGCGCTCTCGATTGCCGATTTCGGTTTGGTGGCACACGCCAACTTTTCATTCTAAAGTGTCTGAATTTCGTTGTGAGCACCAAGATTTTTCACAGTTTTTTTATTATATCTCATCTCTGAAGTTCCTGGAGCTCACAAAATTTTCACGATATGAAGAGCCTGATAAAGCAAAATTATTATTTAATTTTAAATTTTTATTTTTATTTAATTTCTATTTATTGTATTTGAATTTTAATTGATGATTTTGTTATTTTCAAGTTTGAGCATTTTATTTGTTGATATGTTTTTATTTGGTGCCGATTATGATCCTAGTTGGTCATATAAAAAAAAATTAAAAAAATAAAGCACTCTCGATTGCCGATTTCGATTCGGTGGCACACGCCAACTTTTCATACTAAAATGTCTGAATCTCATTGTGAGCACCAAGATTTTTCACAGATTTTTTTATTATTTACTCGTCTGTGAAGTTCCTGGAGTACATGAATGATACTCAGCTGATAGGCTCAACAAAGCCCGATCGAAAGATGTTGTTAAAATTCGTTACTTTTTATATTGGTCAGGTTATCCTAAGCCGCTAACTTCACACCGACCTTACCTACCGACAAATATAATATAGCTAGCAATATATAGCTAGCAATAGCTCAGCAAATTAAAAATAACTCACATTAACAATCAAAGAAAAAATTATAAAAATTATAATTATGAAACTCTTTATTTAAAACAGCAAAACATATATATCACAAAATAAAATTACACTGTTTCTTAGTTCTTGAGGGATTTGTATTCCTCCTCGTACTTATGGGCGTATTTGCCTTCGGGGTCGTACTTGTCAGTGAGCTGTTTCCATTCCTCAGGCTTATGATTGACCAAGTACTTAATCACTTTGTGTGTTCCTTCTTTTTGCTTATCAGTGCAGAGTTCGCATCCGTTTTCAAGAGCTTCTTTCATATGCTCTGTAGAAAAAACAAAAAAAAGATGAGAACTTAAAGTATTATAATTCATTGTTCATGTGAACGAAGATTGTAGCTTATACATAAAATAAATACGTTAGTGAATGTTGGCACTTATTTGGCACCACGAATAAGCATTGCAATTCAACGAGGCAATGCTGCCAGCATATTGGGTACGCTACCTTCTGGTAGTGGAGCATTTGGACTGTCTATAGGTCATCGCGACCAGTATATAGTCCAAAATGGTTTTTTTATTAGTAGGTATAGTGTTTAGTATTAGTTATATGATTGTAGTATTTAGTTGAAAAACAAAGGCAATTTGCCAAATAAAATAAAATAACATTATCACCCAGATAATTCAGAACAAACATATATGTTCGTTACAAAAATGTCCACGGAAAACTATTCCAAGGGTTATAAGTAAGATGAATGACGTGTTTTAATTTTTATTTATTTATACAAAAAACTTGGCCGCCGTACAAAACATATCCACTTAAAAGAGGCAGGTGGCGGGTATTTGTCTGAATGTCATAAGGGACCATGAGGTCTTGTGGCCACCAAAATTCAAGATCACAAGAGCTTCACAATGGCAACCATTTTGAATGTTGTTTTTTTTTTATGTTAGTGAATGATGTGACGAGCTAGTCGTTCACCTGATGTTAAGCGCCTCGGCCGCCCATAACAGAACAGTGTCACTCGGAACTCCAAAATATAAAGTATCGCGTGACACTGATCTGCGCACATCATCCTGAGACATCAGCACAGTCTGGTAATAAGATTACTCGGCTGTGAGATCAGATCATAAAGTCGCATTTGCCCAGTAATTTCACTAGCTACAGTGCCCTTCAAACCAGAACACAGTAGTGCTTGCCCACTACTGCTTGGTGGCAGAATAACTGGCAAAGCGGTGGTACCTACATAGGCGAACTTTGCAGACGAAGTCCTACCGCCTAGTGTAGTTTAGAGGTCTGGTCGGGCTGACATTATCTTAATGATTTGCTTAGGGAGTTTATGACTCTACTTTATGAATATACATATTATCAGTACGTATCTCGCTGGAACCACTGGACGGAATTACAATACAAAGATACAACTTGTTATGATTACAGCAATTTTTAGAATAACTTTTAGGATATTTAATATCTTCTACGCGAAGCAATAAGGTAGTCGAATGGCTCACTTGCCGCTTAGTAAATAGGAGCGACAGTTATTTACTTCCTCTGACACTTTTATTAATGCTGTTATATATACTATAGGTATTTGTATAAGTGACAAGTACTAGGGCATAAGTTAAAATTAATTGAAGTGTCTAACAAAATTTTGGATACTTACTCTTAAGTTCGGTTCCTTCGGACGTACATTTGTCCTGCCCTAATAAACATTTGATGTACGCAATTAGTAGACGATCGTTTTCTAATATCTCTTGCACGTTTATGTTATCGTACTTATCCGTGTATTTCTCGTTGGGTCGAGCGAGTGCTACGGCGGCAACGGCGAGGAGGCATACTACGGTGACTGCCTTCATATTGATTCCTGCAATATAAAATATCTTCACGTCAACTTAGCATATTTTTAAGTTAATTTGACGATTGCTCCAAAAACATGGATAAATGTCTGATTTAGGGTATAAGACAAGTGTAATATAAAACTGTGAAATACCGCCCTGATAGTTACCATAAGGTAAGGTAATAACAGACGTGCGTTGTAACTTGAAATGTCAGCTCCCTTCGGACAGTTTGAACATATTTGACAATGTGCAGCTATACTTTTTAAAAGGCTTAAAATATTCACAACAACAGGGTAATAGGGTAAAATAACAATTGCAAATGATGGCCAATTGAATGAAACATGTTTGAATTAGTATCATATAAATGATTTTTATAACTAATAGATCACAGACATGTGATGCTGACAATGAGTAAGGACTGAAGGGTATAAGATATATGTATAAGCTTGCCACCAAGGTAACAAAATACAACAGGATAACAACTTATGGGTGGGTACAAAGGGTAGTCTTATCGCTAAAACGCGATCTCTTACTGACATCCTTTGGATGGACAAAGATGCACAAGATGACAAGATGGACAAGAGTGCTATAAAAGTAAGGGTGCTAAAATAAAATTAGGATAAACCGGCGCAATCGCGTCTATTACTGCCTGTAGCAAACTGTCATTTACACAGGCCAGTTTATTCTAGCCTTAAATGATTTTTTTTTTATGTTAAGGAATGACGTGACGAGCTAGCCGTTCGCCTGATGTTAAACGACACGGCTGCCCATATCAGCTGCAGTGTCACTCGGAACTCTAAAGTATAGAGGTTGTGACACTGCACTGCGCACGTCATCCAGAGACATCAGCACAATCTAGTAATAAGATTACTAAACTGTGAGATCAGATCATAATGTCTCATTTGCCCAGTAATTTCACTAGCTACAGTGCCCTTCAAACCGGAACACAGCAGTGCTTGCGCACTACTGCTTGGCGGCAGAATAACTGGCAAAGCGATTTGAAGACACGACCCCAAGGTCTATAAAGTCACTTGATCCTCGACTTATATTTACCTTTTAGATGTGTATCCACTGATTGTGAGCTTAGAACTGTGCTACTTCTGAGAACGTACGTGTTTATATATAAAATCTCTGAGCACAACAAAAAACAAAATGAATTAATGTTGAGTTGTACCGCGTCGGTAAATTATTAAAGTATTTTCACCACAAGTGTGGATGACGTCTATTGTTTACTCAGGGTCAAGGGCAACTTGATTTATTTTTGGAAATTCAGCATTTTTGTAGTATTGGGGATTTACTCGAGTTTTGTGTGCAATATATAACCGGATAGTAATTTTATAGGAACGATAATAATGGCTATGTTCAGCAGTTTGCCATGGCTGATAATAATTATAATGATGATGAAAAAAGAACAAAAAGTATTGACGTTGTCAACTTGGTATCCTGTCCTCCACATATCATTACATGAATTGTACCAGTCGTTGAAAAGAATCCGAAAATGGCGTTTGTGAATTTTGAACTTTTTTCCATTACCCGTGTATTTTTGAATTTTAATGTGTTATAAGGGTGGATTATTATTCGTTAAGTGTTCGTGAACGTGCACGAGTGTTGGCAAATGGTTCTAAGTTTTAAGCCCATGTCTTTTCGTTTTCTCTTCAAGACTTCCTAGAGCCTTTAGTAAAATATCTACCATTTTATTGTGGCACTTTGACATGACATAACTGCACAATAATTCCTCACTCGACATTGGCAGAATTTAACCGTTAAACGAAGAGAAGAAGAAGAAGATGATGAATTGTACCGTGGGGAATACTGCTATCCAATTTCTTGAAACCGGTTGTTACAACACCCGCGGGAAGAGGGGGTCCATCTCTTCCCGCGGGTGTAGTATACCCTTACATTGATACTATACGGCAAACTGCCCGGTTCATTTATTTTTACTTTATAACTAGTTGCGCCCCGCGGTTTCACCCGCGGATAAAAAGTATTTTAATTATTTGCTCATCCCGCGAGAACATTTCACTTTTCCGGGATAAAATGTAGCCTATATGTTAATCCTGTGTAAAAGCTATCTTGGCACCGAATTTCATCCAAATTCATTCAGCCATTTGAGCATGCAGGAGTAACAAACATACACACATACAAACTTTCGCCTTTATAATATATAAGTGTGATTAGTGTGATAACTTTCCATCATCATTCATCTACAGCAACATTCCTGTTCCTATTAAAACACTCCATCAACATATAGTTAAGAGCGATTGACCATAAAATCGAATCATCTAATAACTTCAATCGAGAAACTTCCGTTGGTAACTCGGTATGGGTTTGTTTACATGACCACAGTGAGTGGTACAGTTTGAAACATGCCGCCATCAATCAATAGCGAAGCCAGGGAGGATGGAAGCGAAACAATAATGTCCAGTTTGATTAACTTCTTTAATGTTTATATTCGAAGACTCTAGATTTATGTAATTTCAGAAACGTACTTTTTTTTAATACATATGTGTGGACATTTCACGCCACTTAGCCCCAAACTAAGCAAAGCTTGTACTATGGGAACCAGATAACTGATACAATACTTAGATACATTTTGTTTGTAAATACATACATAGAATACAATATAACACCCAGACATGGAACAAACATTGATGTTCATCACACAAATGTTTGTCCTGGGTGAGAATCGAACCCACAACCCACAGTTTTCGTCATTCATGGCCTATTCGTAATGATAGTGGTGAAAAATTGTCGTAGTAGAAGACAGGCTAAGCCATTTTGGTTAATACTGTTGCCAAAAAAATTCGGATGGCTCTACAATTCTGACATTATATAATAACAACTAGCCTGCACGACAAAAAAAGAATTTATAGTATGGTGATAATAAAAATTGATGGGCGTTATTATGATGACGACGTATATTTGTAAGACTTAGTTAATAATAGACTGCACAAAATTTTACTCTATCATAAAAACATTTACTTAGTATGGGCAATGGGAACTGATAAAGGATCGCTTATTACGATGTTCTTGTATTTACCAATGGAAAAGGAGTTAATCCAGATAATACAGATAGATTAATAATAAACAAGCTATACTAATATAATCGAACTGCAAACAATTTAAGGGCAGCTCTTAGTGGTGGCCCCAAAAATTCCGAAACCAAATTAGCGGGAGCATCGACCGGGACCGAAAATGGTTATAAGAATAAGAGTAATATATAAGAATATGTATAAGAATCTAATCAGTAACCTCAACTGGGCAGTGACACTCATAGATCTCAGTGATCCACATACCTCCTTGTTTTTACCATATGTTTCATTCATCCTCCCTCAGTCTTTATTATCTAACAAGACGGTAATTCCTCCTTGACTAAATTGCTTATGTATTCATTGCCATTTAGTCCGCCTACTAGCTATATCCAAACGAAGCTTGAAGTGGGTATCAAAAGGTAAGGTAATTATAACGTGCATAATTATTCTGACGGAAAAATACTGGAATCATGATCGTCCTTTGTAATCAAATTACATTTTAGTTGTTATTTTATAGGTTCAACCACCATAAAATGAAAGAAAAAATAGAAGTTATTTATTAAAAAAACATAGCAAAAAATAAACAGTGTTGCTTGCCACTTTGCTCATCTAAAGTTATAAGCAGGCTTGTTTTCAGCATAAAGTAGTTTGCCAAGTTTTAGGTTCGTATTACAGAATTATGCTCAGTCTTCAATTGATGCTCAAGTAGGGATTTCATTCTCTATTTCATGGTTTTGTGAATGAAATCTCGTCTTGAGCAGAGATTTACGACTGAGCGTCGTTCTGTAATACGAGCCATAGAGTGAAAAAGCTAAATTGTTTTTGGGACTTATAGTAGAAAAGAAGTAGAGACGAATGAAACGTCCTACTTTTGTTGAATTCGCTTTAAAATAAAGTCTAGAAAGTATATCAAACTCAGCTTTCATAGTCACCTCTTCTGAATTCTTTATTTGTATCTCATTGGCGCAAAAAACTGTGGGCAACTTGGAGCTAGTAAAAAAAGCTTGTGGATTCTTTTCCAAATTCCAACTAATTGCCAATGCCCTGCACAAAAACGAGGCATTGAGTTGCAATAACAAATTTTCCGCTTATAGATATAATAACCGCCTTAATAACTAAGAGGGCAAACTCTAGTGACGTGAACAACGTGCATTTGACGTCAACATATAACCAGTTTGTTAGTGAGTCAACAACGCGAGTGGTGTCTGTAATTTACCATGCATCTAACAGAAATTGGTTTGTTTATAATTGTTAGTCGTGAAGCCGTTGTTTACCTACATTATTAATGAAGTAGACAAATATAAGGTTATTACAGAAATTTCCAGCTTCTAAGTACAGATATGGTCATGTTTGCTCTTGCATAATCTACTGTGTGTGCTATACGTCCAAGACGAAATTGAGGTCCCGTCAAGTAGGCGTGGTGACAGAAGACAGCATAAACTCTTTTCAGTTGATAGCGGTCATACAACGGCGCGAGCGATGTCTCTACTGGTTCGCCCTCTACGCAATTTGGCCTTGGAAAGCCTCACATACTGACTATTCATCGTAGGGTAAACTTTCAAGCCAGCGGCAGTCTGACGCTTGTCTCTTCCGGAAGCGGTATCGGAGCCAGATCCGCTGCTTCTGAAATTCTTCCTCTTGCGTTCTTTTCCAGCCTCGAGCGTTTTCTTTATTTATTTCTAATTGAATGGTGGCGTTTGCATTTATATTTATACCTAGCAAATTGTATTTATCAATTAGACACTTCAGGAAGAAAGTATCTCATGTGATTCATCACATAACTAACTAAAAAGGGGACCATGGAGAACATATAAAGTCCAAGAGCACATGAGATAGACATAATCAGCTAGAAGCTCTAGAGCTTGAGATTATGACTAAAAATGAAAATGAGCAAGCGCATTATCCAGAAAAGAAAATATTCAATTTCTTAAATCACGCCTACAACAGAAGCCTTGTATCGCTCACGTAATGCATCAAAAATGTCAATTTCAAGGTGGTCAAATACTTCTACTGATATTAACATGTTATGTTATAATCATGCCAAAAACGCACGAAGTAGCAAAGTAGTGCGTAATGTTAGTATTTTTTTTTTCATCTACCCTAAAATGTATGATTTGAATAGAACTGTATATTTATAAACTTTGTTAAATAATATTAGTTTTAAGAGGCGAGTTGCGGAGGCTGCAGGTGGAGGATGCAGAAGAGAAACTAATATAGATTTAAAATCTAATTTAATCTATATTTGACGTTCAAATATTACACGATGTACGTATTTTACTAGTCCTACAAACTAAGGTGGTGCTTCCGGCCCCAAGGCCGGGACCGGAGTATCTTATGCCGTTCGAACACACGTGAAATGGCATAAGACACTCACTGCTGCGTCGGCGCATGCCTGGATGGCACCAGTCGCGGTGCGCTATGGTACGATGACATAACAGGCGCCTTCAGCCTACAAAACAATTTATATTCTTAGAATAAATTTGTAACTTAGACACTAACGCTAAGTCCTACAAAATAAATGTAATCTTATGTCAATAAAGAAATTTCAAAATCAATCAATCAAATCAATATGCAACAAGAAGAACGTTGCAGAGAGAACGGACCCTTGAGGTACCCCTACGGTAATTGCCGATTGTTCGGACGAGCAGCCATTGATGACGACTCGTAACTATCAATCTTTCAAGAAATCTGATATCCACGCAGATAGGCCGGTGGCCGTATGATGGAAGCTTGTTAATAAGGCTATCACGCCAAACCGTGTCAAATGCATTTGAGACGACTAAAGACACGGCAAGCGCTTCCCCAAACTTCTCAATGGCTTTGCACCAAATGCGAATGGCATGTGATGAGACATCAATGTTGCCAGTAGACCGATTTTGGCGAATCCCATATGGGATATCGCCAAAATCGGTAATCAATATCGGCGGTCACAGATCACCTAGGCAATCACGTAACTTGATTGCCACAGACAAAAACACAACATTGTATGGTTCAATACGCAGTTTATGTGCATATTTACCTACTAATGGAAACTTTCAAATTAGGAATGTTTTTTTTTGTTGCATTGCAATCAAAATTCGTTGATCATTCCCCTAGGTCATTTGCTTCAAGGTATGCCAGGAGCTTGTTGTTCAGTATACAATATATGCCTATTCGGTATCTTACTTCCTCAATAGAGACGACACGATCATTAGCTGCCTCAACGACTCACCAGACCTCGGATCATTAGTTTTAAGTACCTACCCTTTAATTGCCTTCGTAAACAATTCTTATGACTAACATTAGTTATATTGCAATATAACTTTTTCATGTCTAAATATATAGAACTCAAAGGTGACTGACTGACTGACATAGTGATCTATCAACGCACAGCCCAAACCACTGGACGGATCGGGCTGAAATTTGGCATGCAGGTAGATGTTATAACGTAGACATCCGCTAAGAAAGGATTTTTCGAAATTCCACCCTTAAGAGGGTGAAACGGGTGGTTGAATTATTTTCCCATAGGCCACGCCGTGGGCGAAGCTGCGGGCAGAAGCTCGTATATCATACGACTTTTGATAGATTGGCTGATCTCAAAATAAGTGTGTTCTATGCTGAAGATGATGAATATAAAAATAATATATAAACCTGATAACGATTTGACAACTAACTTAAAACAAAAATGTTAAAACAAAACTATAAATGTTTTCAAGTTGCCACTTAAATAATTAATATATTTATGAAAGAATATTAACAAATTTTTTTTTAACAATTATACATAAAATAAAACTGACCACAATATAAACTCATCTGAATTGTAATGTCATGAAAATGTAATATACGAAATTTTAATCAATGTATAATTTGCTGATTTAATTAAAGATTTGAGAGTTTATAATACTTTAGCTTAGGAAATGTGCAACGCCCATTTCCTAAAGTGTAACGCCCTCACAGGGCTCATACAATGGAATATTTGTAACTAAGTACTATTTAATTTAGTTAGACTAAGAAATTATGTAAAATAAGTAAATAAATAAAAAGACAAGAAAAATACAAATCATAAACAAAATCAATCAATAATTTATTTTCACAATCTATTTAAAATCCTACAGGAAATTCGTTATCACAATTTTTCCTAACTTGGAGAACATTTTGCTAGAGTATGGCTGTTTGGTATAACTATGGATGTTAGCCATTGATAATTTTGAACTTATCATATTTACGAAAGTTTTAAATCTAATATTTTGATAACAGTTTTGTATTTCAAGTCTTTTTCTACGCTTATACTACTCAAAAATTTGTACCTACAATATAATCAAAAACTGACCTCAAAAGATGAGGCTAAAACAAAAGCTAAAAATATTTTGTTTATCTGTCTGAATTCATCATTGAATTTTAGTTGGTATAACATTGAAGGATATTTTAAAGCTATTCCGTCCCACCTCTTTTCTCAAGCTTGGACAGTTTTTAGTCTATCTTCGTATTTCTTGGAGAATTTTCCAGTGGGGTCGTATTTGCTCTTCAACTGTTCCCAGACTTTTGGTTCTTTCCTGATGTAGTGACCAATCACTTTTTCGGTGCCTTCACGCTGTTTTTCCGTGCATTTAGCGCATTCTGTCTCCAAGGCCTCCTTAACGTGAGCTGGTGAATAAAAGATCAAGGTTATTATAAATTGACTTCATCTATACATATAGAATATAAAAAATATTTTTCCGTTATTTAGACTTAATTATAATATATAACTAATCAGGTTATCAAAATAATATTGTCTAAGTATTTGAATAAATATATAACTTAACAAAAGAGAAATTACATCTGTAAAGTTTCTTTTTGCTTATTTTTACAGATGTAATCGAAGAATAAACGATTCTATTCTGCTTTGTGCCGCACATTCAAACTTTTCTATTAGGGCATTTGACATTAAGCACATTGAAATTTTATATGCTTAGAACAATAACTGAAGTTAAGCATTTCAAGTATTCTGTGTGTATAATTAATGTGATGAAATAAGTATATTTTCAAAAGATCCTTTTGGCTATGATAACTCGGTTAATCAATGCAAAAGATGTTAATTTAATATTTTGATACGTTAGATTAATGCGTTAACAGTATTTTATCAACTTACATTTAAGCTCAGCACCCTCAGGAGTACACTTGCCACTTTCAAGTAAGCATCCGCTGTAACCATTTACAAGCCTTGTGTTTCCAAGGATCTCATCTAAGTTGATGTTGTCGTATTTATTGGTGTACTTGGCATCTTCAGGGCGGGCCAGAGCCACGGCAGCCAAGGCGAGGAAACATAGGACGGCACCCTTCATATTTATCTGGAAATGTACAAAACAATATTAAAAACTGGAAGATGCATCTGTCAATGTTAATCATTACGCGGTTAATAAAACTCTCTTATAGTTTATTAGTCAGATCAGTAAAGTAGGTAAAAATTGCTTAGTTAGTATTATATTATCTGTGTTACAGGTAACGGAGCCAAGTGGTCAGTTATATATTTTAAGCCACCCGATGACTTCTTACTTTAACTTTTTTTTACTTTTACTTTTCTTTCTAACGACTGTTGGCTTACGACAATATCTGGGATCGATGGCTTAACGTTCCCTCAGAGGCATGGCAGCGCTCAATTATAAATACATTTTGTAGCGGTCACCCATCCAAGCAGTGACCGTTGCTTAACTTTACCGATCGGTTAAGAACTGCAGCTTAGTCAACTATGAACCGCACTATGAAGGCTGCAACAGCTGTTAAATTCTTTACTATAATATAATAGTAAAAGCTATTCGTACTATGTGCATATAACTTTATAAGTAAGACCGCATAAATACAGAAATGATATGCTTAGATAGGTACGTACAATTATAATGCCCAATGTTGTTGCAAAAAGCCAACAAGACCGTATCTAACTTAATTACCGTTTTTGTCCTCAGCATAAACCGCGTCAAAACATCGTCCGCGTTAGGTTTTCCGATTACAGACAAAACAATTGCCATAAAAGTCCGCAGAAAAAAAAGATTACGTAACTGGAGTTATTGGGCGAATAAAGGCATACACATATGTAAATAAACAAATGACTAAAACATATCTAAAGGCGCAAGTTTGTAGCGACTCCACGCGACAGCAGTATGCGGCGTGTCGCGGCGACATTACTGGTTTCTTTGTATTTCTGTGAAATACTTTTCATGGCTAGCGACACGTCGTCGCGTCACTTGTGGGCATTTTACAAAGAAACAAAAACAGTTGAGTCGCGGCGACACGTCGCTTACTGCTGCTGCATGGGGTATGCTAAGAACTTGTATCTTTACTCGGCACGATGTACAATAACATGAAAATTTATTATCAGAAACAAAAGAAAAATTAGGTATACTATATTAATGGCACTTTTTAGTTTCGTGATTGCCGTTTTTTAATAAGTGGAGTTGTATTGCGGGCAGTATTATGTCAATTGTATTATACTGTCACATTGACATTGGGATCTCAATGCATTTAACAATAAATGTAAACAGTGACCTACCTTTTAATAAGGAACAGAAGACCGGTTGTCACCACACAGCAGAGCGTATTAATTCGCACACCTCGGTATACCAAGCTTATATATACAAAGACTTGAATAGTGCTTTTCCACATTATGAAAACTTGTTTTGCCATTTATGACGTAGGTACGCACAATTCTACGAACAATGTCACTTCATCAGTAAAAAAAGTTTAGTTATAGTGGCAAAATTTTGGCGTATAGTACATGGTCACGATGTCTTAGTTTAATGGAAATATTGTGTGTTTGGGTATGCTTGTCGCCAGTGTACCCCTGGTTGAACGAAGTTTGATCAAATTACATAACAAACACAAACATATACTATATATATATACATATACACATACATAGATCCTGGACCCTATCTAGGATTCCCTATGTTTAGGGACCTAGAAACTACGAGGACCGTGGTCCCACAACACCCAGACTCAGAACAAGTATTTGTGCTTTTTGCTATACACAAATACTTGTCCGGCCATGGGAATTGAACCCGCCTCCGGGCTATGAGCCGACCTGCTCAACCACCCTACCACAGAGGCGGCTATATTTTCAAGGATTACTTTATATCTGAGTACAACGAATTCAGCCTTCACTTTTTTAGACTGGTGATGATAAGTATACTGGCAGCGCGTTTTCAAGATGCGCAAGGCATTCTAAGCCTGACTTTCCTAACAACAACTATTGTATTAAGCGCTAGTCCAACGATCATATCACATACATATACCCTGAATTCTAGCTAGAATACTGTGAATTTAGACCCATGGAACAATATTTGATGGGTCAAAATATAGAGTAGGGCATGCCACGGAAGTACAATAAACTTGGTACCATGGTCCCACAACACCTGAATAAGTACTGGCGCTTTTATGTATGCAAATACTTGTCCTGCCATGGAGTGTGGCTCAGCGTGCCATGTATTTTTTTTAACCAACGCACCCTGTTTTGAATTCGGTCAGCCTTGCGCCAATGACTTTTCGAGTGTGTCATTTGCACACGCTCTTTACATTGAAGGAAACCATCGTGAAAAATTGGCATGTTCTAGAATCACAAAAGTACGAGGCTTTGTCCCTACACAAACTTGAACTAGGCCAGTGTAGTAGTTTAAGACCCACACAGGCTACATTCGAATAAAGCTAGTATCTCAACAGTGAGTGGGACTCTAGCAATATAAGCTCTATGTCTGATGACATAGAACACAAGCTCATCCAGTACTTATGTGTTTGTTAAGCTAGAGTAACTTTTAATAACTTCCTATAATTAGGTTTCGTAATTTGAATCACTAAAATGTTATTACAATAAAAACGCCAATTAGCTAAATATCTGAACCTTCATAGATACAATCTCGTTATTCCGCGAGGTTCTAACATGTTGTAAATTATACTAATCTAACAAGCAATAAAATAATAATTACAAGTTATTTTGGTGATGTACTAGGCGTAGGTCATCTATAAATATGTTTTTAGGTTACGTTTTGAACGGTCTAATACGTTATTTGATTTTGAAAGGTATATTATTGGGTAATACAGATCAAAACAATCATAGCTTACTTCAGCCACAGTAAGTAAATTAAGGATCAAATAGGAAACTTTACGGATAATGTGACACTTTATTTTAATCTATATCTCTCGGAGCCTACGTATATAAATAGGTCACCTATAAAAATGCCAAACCGAAAAAAGATAAAAAATGTAAAGTACGAGTATATAGTTAAGGATTAATGAGGTTATACGAAATGCAGAGGTTGATGATGATGTTTTTTCGTGCTAAGAAATGACGTGACGAGCTAGCCGTTTGCCTGATGTTAAGCGACACGGCTGATCATATCGGTTGCACTGTCACTTGGATCTCTAAATATAGAGATAGATATATCTTCGCGATATATCTATATATCGCGAAGATATGATTATTGATATTGATATATAGATATTGATAGATTTTCGCGTGAAACTGCACTGCGCACGTCATCCTGAGACATCAGCACAATCTAGTAATAAGATCACTAAACTGTGATATCACACTTCACACTAATATTATACAGGCGAAAGTTTGTATGTGTGTTGGTGTGTATGTTTGTTACTCCTTCACGCTCAAACGGCTGAATGGATTTGGATGAAATTCGGTACTAAGATAGTTTATATACTAGATTAACAAATAGGCTACATCTTATCCCGGAAACGTGAAATTTTCCCGTGAGATGAGTAAATAATGAAAATACTTTTTATTAAAATTTGGCATGCAGGTAGATGTTATGACGTAGGCATCCGCTAAGAAAGGATTTTCGATTATCGAAATTCCACCCTTAAGAGGTTGAAATGGGTGGTTGAATTATTTTCACATAGGCCACGCCGCGGGCGAATCTGCGGGCAAAAGCTCGTATGAAATAATAGATTATAGTATCATGTATTTTTAATTTACGGTGTTGACGGCACCAGAAGACCTTCCAGTCGACGTCTAAAAATTTAGCGCTGACTCTATTTAGTAAATGTATCTATATTAGCATTGGTGAAAATATAGAAATATTACAATATAAAAAAACCAGAGTTAATATAAACACGAGAATCTAGCCTAAAACCTTGATTATATTTTTTTCATTGCCACAAAAACTTTATAGGTATTAACAAACATATTTTTCCTTGTTTGTCTCTGAATGATACTCCGGTATTCAAGGAACACAAGATGCTAATACAATAACCATTGATTCGACGTAAAACGAGGCACTATAAAACCATAATTACTCCTATAATTAATTTTATAGGTTATATATATGACGTTGATTTCGTTGGACTAGTAAACAACTTCAAAAAAGCTTGGTTTTCTTAGTAACTATTATTTAAACTGCGGTAAGTCAGGTCATAAAAAATATTATATCATACTGTTATATAAAATAAAAATGAATAGTGCACAATGTTTACATACATAGATCACGTGAGACCATGGTCCTCGTAGTTCCTGGGTCCTTAGACACAGGGAATCCTAGTTAGGGTCCAGGATCTATGTATATATGTGATCGTTGGGCGTCATTATTATACTTATTATTATTATGTGTACTAGGACTCCCTGTAACTAAGGACCAATCAGGAACTACAAGGACTATGGTCACACAACACCCAGACACAGAAAAAGTATTTGCGCTTTTTTTCTGTTCACTAATACTAGTCTACGAGGACTATGGTCCCACAAAGCCCAGACACAAAACAAGTATTTGCGCTTTTTTTCTGTTCACTAATACTAGTCTACGAGGACTACGGTCCCACAAAGCCCAGACACAAAACAAGTATTTGCGCTTTTTCTTCTGTACACAAATACTCGTTCTGTCGCAGGAACCGAAGCCTGCGGGCTATGAGTCGACCTGCTCACCCACCACACCACACAGGCTGTCTCATACTAGAAGAACATTACCTATAAATAAAACTAGATATGGTTTTTAATTTCTTGTGGTGTTTTTTGCACTCTCTGAATAAGACTTAGCAAATGAAAGGTGAGATAGTTTAGCTTTGTACATAAAAACTTATTATTTGTTCTTTACCAAAGAGTATTGTAATATAGTAATGTAGTATGTAATAATGCCCGTATGCACTAAAGTTTGACAACTTTTGAGTTCACACTATGTATATATATATTTATAGCACACACTAGTTTTTTTTTGGAAGCTTAAAATAAAATTACTTTGTGATAATTTTAAGTAGGTATCTATTTTCTTGAGAAGGGTTATTTATCTTTTTTACCTAATCTAAAATAAATTAAAACGTTTATAAATATTTTTTTTTATTTAATAAAATTATACATATATAATTGAAATAAAAATTTTATAGTTATTTCGTACATATCTGCACTATTGTTGTTAACATTTGCAAGAATGCGAAAATTTTAATAATTTCATCTATGTATACGATACTGCGGTGTATACGTCACTAAAGTAACTTCCAGGATTCAATTAAATGAACAAAAAGACTCGCGAAAATTTAAAACTGCAATAAAGCGCTTCATCCATTAAAACTAATGTCATGTACAAACACACAGACTTGTAATGTGACTCGTATTTCGATATTAAGGCTATAAATAAAGACATTTACTTATATTGATTTACTTTTATGTTTTTATTGTAAAAGAAAAATTTTAATCATGAAAGGGAAGTTCCCGCACTCATTCGTCCCTAAGGACACATTTTACATGAGCTTGTCACGGTTGCTTATGTATAGGTAGTGTCCTCTATGTATCTCAAGTCCAAATTTACATCAAATCATCATCTTAAATTTTTTGTTCCTATTTATCTATTCTTTGTTTTTTTGTGTGTTTGCATTGTTTTTATTGTCGTAAGCATGTAAAAATTCCGCTCGTGATTCAAATTTTTCCTTTACTTTAACCATTAATTTGTTAGTTACGCTAAGCTAGTGCTATAAATCATAAATGTTTAGTCGCTCGTCATAAATCATGTTTACTATTAATTATGCAGATAAGTACCATTCTGAGAACTTTACGTCTGACTTTAAATGAACTTGTTGATACAATTCATCAGCACACAGATTGAGTCATTGCTTTCTGATATCAATTGACATCTCTACAGAGGAATTATTATTTAGCGGAATTTAAAAAAAAACTTTTGATATTATTAGCATACTCTCGGAAGAACTGATAATGTTTTTATATCACACAGCTACATTTATTTTCCTAAGCTAGTCATGTTTTGTAAGGATTTTATTTTTATTATTTTTTTACTTCGGATTGTTTACACGAAGCAAAGTATTATTACAGGTATTCCGGAAATGGTGAAACTTTCAATTCCAAGAGTAAAGAAATATCGCTCAACAGAAGCTCGATGGTTGTAATAAAGTTTGCACTCGAAGATAATCAAATTTTTACGTTTCACAAGAAAATCTATCTCTACGAAAAAAGATACAACTTTCGGATTGGAAAAGGCTGTACTTTCAAAGCTAAAAAAGATATATATATCTATACCACATAAGGAAAAACTAGTAAAAAAATAGTGAAATTGCGAAAAAATATTCCGTGATAATTATATTGATGCCCGATAAGTGAAAAAAAACGATACACAAATATTGTATTTTATGATCATGTACATTATTCACATAAATACTAAACTATCACACTATCACATCACACTAATAGTATAAAGGCGAAAGTTTGTATGTGTGTGTGTGTGTATGTATGTTACTCCTTCACGCTCATTCGGCTGAATGGATTTCGATGAAATTCGGTACCAAGATAGCTTATACACTAGATTAACATTATAGGCTACATTTTATCCCGGAAAAGGAAATGTTCCCATGGGATGAGCAAATAATTAAAATACTTTTTATGCGCGGGTAAAGCCGTGGGGCACAACTTGTAATCTATAAACGTAGAGGAATTAAAAACAACTAAAACATAAAATAACAGTTGTTGGAGGTCAAAGTTCCCAGAATGCTTGAAGCATGGAAATAATTATAACGTTATATTTCTATGCGGAGCTTGCAAGCATTAACATAATCTTCTGGTGAAGAATTAAAGTCGCTATTCTAGTCTCCTGAATCCTGACGCTTCCACCTAACGTTTGACCAAGCCCCTGTATATTTAACACACACAGCGAACGGCCTCGTATTATATTTCTAGGTGTTCTTTCTCATATCTATTTACATCATAGTATTTAACCTTTTTGTACGTACGTCTAGATTAGATTAGAACTTTTTTGTGTTCACCTACCTCTGGCTTTATAATAGGTACCTACTGGTTTATAGATCTATACGTATAAAATTCAAAGTCCTGAGTGACTGACTGAATGACTGACTTATATATCAACGCACAGCCTAAACCGCTGATCCTAGAGGTTTTAAATTTGGACGATGTGTTCTTTGTAACGTGTAGGTATCCACTAAAAAGGGTTTTTCGAAATTCTACCCCTATGAGGGTGTAATGGGTGGTTGAATTATTTTCCTATAGGCCACGCGGGCGAAGCCGCGGACAGAAGCTAGTTGGATTATAAAATCAAAGATGTAATATAAGATATGCTTATTATTAAATTACTATATCCTGCTATTTCATCCGCGTAGACCATGTTCACCTGTCTCATAGGAACTACACAAATTTTGGTATAAATATAATAAATATTTGTGGGCATTTCACACAGCGCCATCTAGCCCCAAACTAAACAAAACTGATAGAATACTTTGATACTATTTGTTTGTTAATATATACATAGAATACAATATAACGAATAGACACAGAATAAATATCAATGTTCATCACAGAAAATATGTTTGTCCTGGGACAAACATATTTTCCTCCTGGGTGGGAATTGAATATCTGCGATTTTATTTTAATTATTATCATTCAAATTATGAAAAACTCTGTTATATCTCGTTCATATCTTCGTCGTACGTAGGCGTGGGTCCCCGTGACGTCAAACAAACCAGTTTCACTAGAAGCCGATTATGAAAGACAAAAAACAATCCGATTGCGGGAAAAAAATCTCGGTTTATCATTATCAAGTTTATATTTAGATCTCTTGAGGAAAATACAGTACCTACATTAATTTATGTATCGCGGAATTGTCATGATAATTTGTTTATGAACCAGGTAAGGTCATACGCATAAACGGATGCAAGCATAATTGAACTTTATCGTGTAGAAAATATGATAACTTGTTAATTGTACGATATCATCTCTATAAGCTATGTGATTTCATGTGACACTAATATAATAAAACATGCCCTTGCACTTCTTGCTAAGGTCAGGTATTTTTCTGCTATGGAATCATTTTCCCGATCAAAAGTCAAGTTCAACTGCTACAGGAAATAATAACTAATTATAAAAACTGCTAGTGTTTATAAACAAAACTTTAGCTCTTTGTATGTTTGTTTGTATGCTGAATAAGTATTTTTCTGAGTATAAGTCTGAGTTATCCTAAATTTATCTCAAGTCAAATCATCATCAGTTTTTATGCGTCCACGGCGAAAGATACAATCGCCACATCACCACACATCACTGGCAGTACTTGGCGATCGCAGTGTTTGATAAGGCAGACTGAGATGAAACCTGCTGCCTATTCCCTATACATTCCCTTAAGGTACTATAATAATAATAAAAAAGATAATGTTGTTTATCACGCCCAACGATCACATACATAGATCCTAGAGCCTAACTAGGATTCCCTGTGTCTAGGGACCCAGAAACTACGAGGGCCATGGTCCCACAACACCCAGACACAGAACAAGTATTTGCGCTTTTTTTCTGTGCACAAATTCTTGTCCTGGCACGGGAATCGAACCCGCCGCCTCCAGGCTATGAGCCGACCTGCTCAACCACCACACCACAGAGGCTGTTGGAAATGTCTATATTTTCAGTCCCACTCTCTCTTCCTTTCATGTCGCCGTCTCCCTCCAGGGTCTGATTTGGTAGGATCAGGACCTACATAGGCATCCTAGGACGCTGGGCGGAGTCGTCACGAGACACACTGATAAAGTTAAACAAGCTAGTTGTAAGTTACACACAACTTGAAATCCATCTATTTTGGCTGTAGAACTACATTCCGTCACCTCTCAGAAAACAACCTATTTGAGCGTCTCAAATTTCGGCGAACGAAAGAGCTCAACGCAGACCGCGGTCTCTATTAACATCTTTTGGGCAGACAATACTCGGTAGTTATGCTTTGGTAAGACTATCTAACACTGTATTAAGCTTCATATAGTCTTATAAAATAGACCTGCAGAAATTCTAAAAATCAATCAAGTCTGTACTTGAACGTTATATTTCGGCCATTAAAAGAGTTCAACGCACGCCGCTATTATATAGTCTCCGTATATTTTTAAATAAGTAGTTAATAAAAGAAATGAGTGGAATATTTATGAACGTAGCATCATAAATTATAAAGATTAGGTAGGTACTAATTATATAGTCACTAGACTACTAATTATATAGTCCTAGACGATGTTATACGCTAGTACCTAACAATATTCGTACCAAAATATATCTACTGATTTTTATCACACAATCCTAATAACTGTGATAATATCAAACCATTTTTTATTAACCTATAAAACTGTGAGTATTTCAAGGTTAACTCATCAATAAAGCAGCCTATAACTGAATCCGTGTTTTGTTTATAAAAAAAATGAATACTCTCTTTTAACTATTTAAGAATTGAGTTTTTAAAAACCCTTTCTTATTACATACAAACGTAAGCCATCAAAATAAGACATCCTCCAAATATTAACTCTCTAGATCCAGAAGTTTGAGCTCCACATCGTCTATCAGTTACTCAGGTGAAAGTCTTTTATTTATTATTTAATTTATAATAGCTTACAGTTACGAAAACAATCCCTAATCCAATTTAATATCCTTTCAGCCGTGTACGAAACCAAAGCTTCAAAACCATTTACGTTCGAAGACTTATAGAAGATAATTTTTTTGTATAAGATGTTCTAAAGAAATTATATTCCTACCTATACCTGCACTATGCGTCATACAACTTCTAAGAATATTTCAATAAAAACATTATGTTATCTGTGACCTATCGTCCTGCATATTCAAACTTAAATAAAATTTTAATTATAAAGACGTAAAGTTGAAATGTAAACAACTTTAATGTGCTGTGTTTCATTTATCTGTAGACACAAATATTCGCTTATTTATCTATGGCAAGATTCTAGCTTAGGTATATTCTTGTTACGGCAGATTCTTAATACAACAGATTCGTGATACGTCAAATATTCACACCACAATATAACTTATAGATACAGATAAATAATATTATGTAGGTTATTTTTCCATTCGTGTTTTCTGCAGTAACATTTGTCACTGACTGTAAGTTGAGAAAATAGAGCTATGTAGGTAATAGGCATCAAATGAGAAGCGTTTTACCTATTACAGTAATGGGATGAAATCACATCTTCAATTTTGTTTTTTATATAAAAGTCAGTTCTGCAATGCGCTGTCTGTTAGTTCTGAAATCATTTTGTTTATCTGTGGACCTTTTATTTGCATCCTGAGGAAACGTCTGCAGTGAAGTAAGTAGCAGATTAACTTCTGATTGGAACGATTTTGCACTGTAAATTATTCTATAGTTAAACTAAACAAGTGCTACTTACGTACTTAGTAAATTAAGGTCCGTATTACAGAACGATGCTCAGTCATCGATCGGCGGTCAAGCAGAGATTTCATTCATAAATTGATCAATTAATAAATGAAATCTCTGCTTGAGCACCGATCGATGACTGAGCATCGTTCTATAATACGTCAAAGTCCACAGAGATGTGAATAGCTCCAGCTAACCAATACAGAAATATTTCAATCTATTAACAATTTCATTTCTATCCAGAAAAAACCTCATGATAATAATTTATTTCCCGTTTTACAAAGTTCGTTTTATACGACCTTCTTTTAATCAGTGCTCAGTGCGGGTGTTTCCTTTACGGTGCAAGAATTCAATTGTGTTTAGCTAATACGGGCCGCCGAAGTATTCCAGTTTTCTGCGTTTAACGTCCTTGTACTCTTCACATGATTGGCTAACTTTGCTAATTTATAATAATTGTAACTTGTTTTTAAATTATTAACAACTTAAATATCCTTTAGAGAATGAGGAATAGTTACATTACCCCTTAATAATAAATATTGCATAACAGTGGAATAATTTCTCAGTGTTTTATTTTGTTTTATCTTCGCCTATTCCAAATTCACTAGAGAAAAGCAAAACACGAGATAATATTCATCTGCTACACAATGTTTGTTAGTAAGTGACGGAATTGTGTTTTGATGCTCTTTATTGCGTATGAAATGAGCCGAGGGTAAAACCATGGACGTACACAACACCCAAACTCAGAATAAGTATTTGCACTTTTTTCTGTGCACAAATACTTTTCCTGCCGCGGGAATCAAACCCGCCACCTCCGGGCTATGAGCCGACCTGCTCAACCACCACACCACAGAGGCTGTCATCAGCAAATAACATAAAGGTTTATAGCTAAAATCAAATTAAATCTTAAATACTTAAAAGCGTTCTGCGCTGCTAGGCTTACTTCATAATAATTATAAGCTAAGTATAGAGATACCTAAATTAAACCAATATAAATACATCATTTATAAGTGGCAAAAACATATACCTACCTTTTCTTTTGTATACATTAATTTTGTCGATTATCTCATTGGGTGTCGAGCTAAGTGATCGCGGAGACTACAAATACCTACGAGTAGCTCAGATTCTTGTTTTGCAGACGATGCTTGCCCTCTATCTGTTCTGCATATACACGCTCATTCAAATTCAATGCGAAGAGATCTACACCAACAAGTACGATGAAGTTGACCTTGAAGAGATCCTAACGAGCGAACGGCTCTTGACTGGCTATGTCAACTGTCTCTTGGACTTAGGACCCTGCACGCCGGATGCTAAAGAACTGAAGAGTTAGTAAATATGTATATTACCTACGTATATTTATGATACCTCTTGAAAAATCAGTCCGAAATCTTCATAAATTATGTATGTACGAGTACCATTATAAGGTAAAGCATAAAGCTATATAAATTTATATATGCAATAAGAGTAGGATAGCACTGGGAGAATGTATTGTAAAATGTAAAAGGTTATATCTTAGTTACCAGCATAAAAGCTCAAATTATACTAGCATTTAGAATTCTTCGCACCCTCATTTTTCAATTGAGGATAATGCAGTTTGTATGCTTTGAATTTTTCAATAAAGACTCAAAATTTAAGCACCTTGCTTTAGTATAATATTAGTTTAAGTATGCGCATGAGACATGGGTTTGATGAATAGCACAACGTATAGATATAACTGTAGTTAGGGGCTATCGACTTAGAGTCCACTCCTCCAATAGACTTCTCGATCCTCGTCTCTCAGCTACGGCTCAATCCGAGGCTCGTATCACAGAAGTTTCTGACGCTATGCACTCTCAGAAATGCCAGAATCGAATAAAAATAGAAGTAATTTAATCAACATCGGTTAATAATCAAAGTTTCGTGACGTTGCACTGCGCACATCGTGAGACAACAGCACAGTCTGGTAATAAGATTACTCAACTGTGAGATCAGATCATAAGGTCTCAATTGTCAGTAATTTCATTCGCTACAGTGCCCTTCAAAACGGGACACAGTAGAGCTTGCACACTACTGCTTGGCGTCAGAATAACTGGCAAAGCGGTGGTACCTACCTAGACGAAGTTTGCAGAAAAGTCCTACCACCTAGTGAATTGAGCAGAAAATTGATGAAAGTGATTATCAATGTTAATTGAGTAGAAAAACAATAACGTAGGTCTAATTCTTGTTGTAGAAAATCTCCCTGACGCAATACAGAATGACTGTTCGAAATGCACGAAGCGCCAACAAGAGGGCGCAGACCAAGTCATGCAGTATATCATCGACCACAGGCCTGACGACTGGGAGAAGCTGGAGCAGAAGTAAAGTATTATGTTCTAATACTTAATTACCATAATTCGTTACTGTACTGAGGCACGTTGAGCCGTCATCGGTCCCGATTGCGTAACTCAAACGCTCAACGCTCAAACTCTCGTAACTCAATACTCAATATAACATATGTACTTATCTTATGTAAGTATTTACAGGTGATATTGATGTATTTGCGAAATATCCCCATTAGGGTATAACAACAGGTTAGGTGAAGACCGATCCATTAGAGTGTGTGTGTGTGTGTGTGTGTGTGTGTGTGTGTGTGTGCGTGCGTTTGTGTGGGTGTGTGGGTGTGGGTGTGTGCATTAGGTATGATTTCATACATTTTCTAGCATGCTACACCTTCGGTCGCATCGTCCCTTCTCATCAGGTGAGAGCGTGGTCAAATGCTTGACAAGTTTGAAGTACTGTAGAGCTGGCTAAGGCTACAATTTTGTATACAGACTGCTGGTAGTCTGTATGCAAAATTGTAGCCTTTTATTAAATTAATTTTAGCCTTCAATGAAAAAAAAAATTTATGTACCTATGTTTATTAATAACAATAAACTGGGAAGTCTAAATTGTTTCAACATTCAGTTTGCAAGATTAAGGAAAACCCAGTAAAAACCAAGACTCGAGAGGCCAATGAGTTGGTTGGCTTGTTAATTAACAAAAACAGACATGAATTTAAAGAAACTCAGTGTTGTAAATTAAAATTATTTTGTAAATACATAATTATTTTAAATGCATTTTTTTACTACCTAATAAATTTTATTTTTCTAATATGAGGCCACGCTATTCAATTGAATTTTTAAAAGTGATTTTGTTCTTCAATTGCGTAATTCATATTTGGAAATATTATTTATGCCTCTCTACATAACACTCCCATATACTTTGTTACTGGATATTGCTAGGCCGTTGCTAGACTGGCCTGATAGCTCAGTTGGCAGTAGCTGTGCCTTCTGAACTATAGGTTGTGGGGTCAATCACCCACGCAGGATAAAAAAATATGTGATGAACATAGGTGTTTGTTCTGTGTCTACAAACAAAAAACGTATCTAAGTATTCTATTAGTTATCTGATTCCCAAGCTTTGCTTAGTTTGAGGCTAGATGGCACTGTGTGAATTGCCCAAAAATATTTATTATATTTATTTATTTATACCTATCGTATAAAGCACCTGTGAAAAAAAAGTAGCAAAAACTCAATTTAAAGAAAAATTATTCCGTTGACCACGAGTCAAGACCCTGCCCAGTGCAAAAGATGTAGATTCTCAGAAATAATCTTTATTCAACCCACTATTATGAACAAAATGGCATTTTTCTGTGACAAGACGACAAAAAGCACCTTTTGAAATTATTATGTGTAACTTACAGTTACTTTTGTATCTCAACAAGTAACTGATTTTATGATTTTGCTATGTAAAGCAATCAGAATCTATGTTTGTTTTTAATAAAGCACTATTAGCTCGCTTAACTTGATGGCCCAAAGCCTCTGTGAGCAGGTCGGCACATAACCCGAAGGTGGCGTGGCGGGTTCGATTCCCGTGACAGGACAAGTGTTTGTGAATAGTAAAAAAGTGTCTGAGTGTTGTGGGACCATGATCCCTACCCACACACAGCACACAGGGAATACCTGTTAGGGTCCAGGGTCCATGTATATAATCGTTGGGTGTTATTTCATTCACAAACATTGTATAAGTTACGAGTACATCCAGTATAAAAAAGATAAGAAATTTCTAGGATTTGTGTTCTAAGGTTTCTTTTTTATCGATTCCGAAAATCAATTCAAACTTGCTCTTCTTACGGCAAGTGTATTGCTATCACATTTTCACCAACATGTCTTCTTGCCTTTCCCTACAGATATAATGAAGATGGAAGCTATAAAAAGAAGTACTTAGCCAGCAAGCAAGCCGACGAAGAAAAGTCAACAACAAAACTCGGCGAAGACGAAGAGGAGAAAGAATCCACAGAAGGGTAATTTAGATTAACTTTTGTATATAATAATCTGGTGTTTTTTTTTTTTTTACAGTTAACTAAAGTAGGTATAATCTTTATTCAACAGTAACATTAATATTTACAGGCACTCTGGTGATTGTTAAGATTAATAAATATGTAAACTTGCCTACTATAATATGATAAAATTATTTATTTACCAGTACCTAGGCATTATTATGCCAGGGTTCGCATAGGTAGATTAGAGTGACGTTACCATATGTTCAACTATTCGAATTCTCTTTTGTCCTTTTCTCTCCAATTTCCAAATGAAATTACCCTAAATAGTTTATTAGAATTTCATGCAGGGTTAGGAATTAACAAATGGAAAGGGAAAGGGAGGAAATACACAGTATACAATAGCTCATGGAAAGCGTTCGGTAACGATGACGCGAGTTCCATGATTTTTGATTACCTAAAAAATACACATATATACTTACACAGTTTACATATAGCTCATGGAAAGCATTCGGTGACGATGACGCGAGTTTCACGCTTGTTCACCTTAAAAAGTGCTCAACGCGCCTAAGAAGTTTTCACTTCAAAATTCACAAACGGGAAGTAGACCGCATTCATTCGTGCAAGGCGACAAGTTATTTAATGTATAAAATCTATTGTGATTTACAACCAAGTTAATCAACTTACGGGGCAGGCAGCAGCGGCACCTATTGAACAATTTTTGATAATCACCCCAAGCTGCATGGTGAGTTTGTAAGTGTGAAAGAAATATTTAAACCCCGAAAGGGGCTTCAATACGCGTTCATTATTTAAAGCAGTAGGTGCCTGCCGTTATCCATAGAGCAACAAAAACAAATCACGCTCACGCGCCTCCATCAATAGAGGCGAAGGTACGAAAATATGGCGCTAAGCGCACACACTAATTACAAGACTGAATATATTTTATGTCATCTGCACAAGTGCACCATAAGGTTTTACATCAAAACGTGACACGCTTGAATTGTCGGAGAATTGTCAAAAAGGGGTCTCAAACGGGGAGCGAGCGTAATTTTTGTTCCTATCCATACCGAGACGAATCAATATGGTACAAGCTCTGCTTTCTTGACTGTTGGGGTTATGGTTTCGATTCCTATCCAGAACAAACATAATCTGTGCGGAACATGAATGGTTTTTCTTTCTGGGAGGTATATTGTATATGACGGCGGCTACGTCCAGTTATAAACTCTATGCACAGCGATCGAGCACCGTAATTTACCCTGTGGTGGCATTAAATTTATTACAGTGGCAGCACCGGCAACTGTCATGGCGTCCCTACCTGTCTGGCTATATAAAGGGATCGATTGGTGTGCTACGGATCATTCTTGTTCCAGACACGGCGCGGTGTGGACATGCTGAAGGCCTATTGTTATATAGGTTGCAACCAACATACCCACAACCCATTTCTGCCCACATCAGAAGTGGGATTGCCCATTTCTACATCACTCTTCAAGCTACGCGAAACGTGACGTGACGTGAATGATGACGTGACGGCGGGTGATACTAATATCAAATTTAGTTGCAGGGTTAACCCAGACCAGTGAAAAAAAAAGAGAATGAAAGTTATGGTAAAAAAGTAATGATTCGTTAGAGAAAAAAACAATGAGAAAAAAAAGAGAAAAAAAGGGTAAGCAAAAGAAAAAAAAAGTAAAAAAAAAAGTGAAAAAAGAGAGAAAAAAGTAAGAAAAGAGAATGTTAAAATGATGAAAAAAATGTGTCTGAATGCTAAAGGGATAATCTATCCGGTCTAGCACTAATTGGTATGAGTTGGAATAATGATTATTGTTTGCTAAAGGGATATCTATCCGGTCTAGCACTATCCGGTCCATTTTTTTATAAATGAAGGGATAAGGTAATGTTGGAATGATAATTTTTGGTAGCTAAAGGGACATCTATCCGGTCTAGCACTATCCGGTCCATTTTTTATAAATGAAGGGATAAGGTATTAGTTTGATGATTTTTGGTTGCTAAAGGGATATCTATCCGGTCCATTTTTTGTAAATGAAGGGATACTGATGGTCCTGAAGGGTTAACCCTGACAATGACTGGCAGGTTAAATGCTTTTGACTAATCAAATTGAAAAGTAATCTTTTGACTTTGACTTCAAGTTTAACACAATTTAATTGCCAGGATGAACGAGCAATTACACTGATACTTATGTCCCTCACCAGGTATAAAGTGAAGCTAAGCGTACGAGGACGTACGCACGTCAGTATGGCCGTGACGGCGGCTACGTCCAGTTATAAACTCTATGCACAGCGATCGAGCACCGTAATTTACCCTGTGGTGGCATTAAATTTATTACAGTGGCAGCACCGGCAACTGTCATGGCGTCCCTACCTGTCTGGCTATATAAAGGGATCGATTGGTGTGCTACGGATCATTCTTGTTCCAGACACGGCGCGGTGTGGACATGCTGAAGGCCTATTGTTATATAGGTTGCAACCTACCTACCCACAACACGTTCCTGCCTACATATACATTATTATTCTAAGTACGTATTTACAAACACAAGAATACAAGAATTCTTCAGTAATCTATCAGTAATCTAGGTCCTAATTTCCCTTAGTATCCACCTACAAGCTTTCGTTAGTTTGGAGCTAAATGGCGCTGTAAGAAATATCCACACCTCTTTACGTATCCCGGAAAATTAAGAATTCCCTAAAGTGAATACAGAAAATCTAAGTTACAACCTCTAGTTCTAAAATCCATTTACCACCAGTAAGTCAAGGTACCTAAGGTATTAGAGCTGCAGCACTTACTTACTTCATCAAAGAGTATATAATCACTACGTAGTTCACCTGACTCAGAATATCGAAGCGTTACTCACGAATGCATATCGTTACTCCCGTTTTTCGTACTGACGGAGTATGTTTGATTTGACGAAGAAATACAACTGTTTTAGTTCGCGCATGTGCCATTGCTGCGTGAATTGATACGGTTTGCTGATACCTATACTTGTAATTTTTTTAATTAGTTCATGTTTGATAATTAATTTATGATTGATTTACAGTTTTCAGTCTACTTGTAGTTATAAACAACTAGATTGACCCGCCCCGGCTTCGCACGGGTGAATTAGTAAAACGTGGTTGAACGGGATAAAGAGTATCCTATGTCCGTCTCCTCGTTCTAAGCTACCTCCCCACCAATTTTCAGCCAAATCGGTTCAGCCGTCCTTGAGTTATAAATAGTGTAACCAACACGACTTTCTTTTTTTTTTTTTGTTATGGCTCCACACTTTTGTGTATTTAGCCAGTGTCAAGTAATTGATATTTTTCGAGTTAGGTAATATATATATAAAGTCAAGTCACAGTCCAAGTCATCAAGTCAAGTCATAGTCTAGTCTAATCAAGTCATACTCCTAGTAAAGTGGTGGCAACTTCACCAGAAGCTTCTATGGAGTTTTGGAAACAACACGAAAAGATACGTTTCACCATCACTATACCACTTTCCCACACTCATGCCTGTAATCCAGCACTTAACGAATAAAATGCCACCAATTTTATGCACTAACACTGAAAATAACACAAGTTTTAGAAAATAATACATTGCGGTGACACGATCTTTTTCTTTTTCCCGCCAAAATCCGACTTTCTTTTATATAATATATAGATTTACCTATTAATAAATCTAAATTTAGATTCACATTTTTAATTTGACACATGTCAAATATTTGTGCACAGGACAAATACTGTACTGTATCTGGGTGTTGTAGGACCATGGTCCTCGGAGTTCCTGGCTCCCTAAATATGGGAACCCTAGTTAGGCTCCAGGATCTATGCATATGATCGTTAGGCGTAATAAGCAACATTAACTCTTTTTATTATTATTAGTATCTATTATAATAAAAATAATACAGTACTGGAGACTTC
This sequence comes from Ennomos fuscantarius, assembly GCA_905220475.3. Lineage (NCBI taxonomy): Eukaryota > Metazoa > Arthropoda > Insecta > Lepidoptera > Geometridae > Ennomos > Ennomos fuscantarius. The sequence continues at coordinate 7,997,742 of HG992040.1, read as the reverse complement.
ATACCACAAATATGGAACAAGAATTAGCTATCTAATTCATATAAGTAATTAATATTACATTTTTGTTTTCACAACTACACCTGTTATAGGAAAATGAGGATGAAAATTTATAAAGAAAAAAAAAAGAAACAGATGAGAATGAAGAAAAACCACTCGTAAGTATTACACAAAGTTTATTTACTTTAAAACATAATTTAATTAATAATTAAAACGACAATAAATTATCTTCTATATTACGTAATAATGCCAAAACATGGTCATTCCACGTACATCTCTATACTTTACATGGTTTACGGAAAATGCTAACAACTCATATAGACAACTTCCGTACAAACGATTGTTAATAATACTTATATAGGTAAAACCTAATTTGATAAGTTAAGGAAAAAATGGTCTTATCTTTAATGCTCATGGACATATAAAGCCAAATGTATACGTTCACGACAATGCTAGATAGCGTAGCTAACAATATGGAGCTTGCGGGAGATAGGTACTTACCTACCCCTAAGTATGCTTACTCTACGTACCCCAAAGCTCGCGAAACGCACGCCGCACAGTGGTTCGATCGATTATTATTATTATATTATAATGTATGGAAAGCAACAATATGTATGGATATCTTGTGATTTTGGCCCATTTTCGTTCTGGGATTTATAATTTTGATGGTGTCATATCGTAATATGCTATATTTTCTTCAAAGACACTTGGTGCTATTTTCCTGCACTTTTTGAGATATGACGAAAAGTATGTGATGTATGAAAAACCAGGTCAAACTGAATAGATTGAGTATGAATAAACGATTTAAAATTATAACCGCTGTACGCCATCTAGAGTTACAAAAAACATCTTAAAAGTTGATTTTATAGTACCTATTGTACGTCATATTATAAATAGTACCATAAAATCTACTTTTGGTATTTCAAAAACCTTGCCCTTACTTAAAACTTTTTCAAATAATCCTTTAAACTTTTTTCGATTACTTTATTAACAAAGACGCAATTTTTTAAAGGGTTGATTTGATTCACAAGCCAGTCAACTCAGTTTCATCATAACAATACCTATTTAATGACGTGATTGTGCAAATAATATTACGGTACAATTTTAGCTGCATACCGCTTTACCCTAACTTTGAATCCTGGTTTCATGTACCGGTATTTCGATTTCAATATTTCTTCAGGTTCTCCAAGGATTTTGTACCTTAAATTTTCCTTTTTAGGAGCTTCTTTTGGGGGAATAGACTGTAGGGCTGACCTACAAGAATTTAAAACGAGAAATAATAAATAACGTTATAAATAAAACCAAGGTAAGCTTTAGTGTTTCTTCCCTGGAGTAATTTTATACTGAATAATTCAATAATACATCTTTTAATTTAACTTTTTAAGTAAGTAGTAGCTAGTTGAACCTAATAGCTATTTGATTTGACTTTTTTTCAATAACTGTTAGAGCCATTTGCTGATCGAAGATAGTCTTATCCGTATTTAATGAAGTCTTGGTAACTTATTAGGTACGTATTTAACCAAGTATCCTCTGCACTCTCTGGTGGCTGTCGTACCTGGTTAAGAACATCTTCCAGGCCGCGGGATCGTGAGCCATCATTGAAGCGACTATCTTGCCCGCCTTCTCCTTTTGGTCGTTGGTGCACTCCTTACAGTCTTCCTTGAGGGCTTGGATGAGGACGGCTGAAACGATTGTAAAGAAATAACTGCACTGGTGTACTTTTATGTGCATCATATATAAAGAGTAAATGTGTGTAAATGTAAATTTTACACGCACGCATGACGTGGTGTTTTTTTGTGTGTGTTATGTGTGAGAGGGTGAAGGTGTGTGCGTATGAGTTTTGTGTGCCGGGCCACAGAATAATGGTACGAGATTGTCCCACTTGCCCAATGGTGTATCGCAAGAATATTTTCAGCCTTATGATGATGATGAGTTTTATGTGACAGACTTCACCATTAATAGCCTGAAGATAATAGACATGCAACAGAATTAAGTTTACTCGTAGGTACTTTATCTTTCTGAAAAAAACTGTACCAGGCGACAGCGTTTGTTTTGTTCTGTCGCCACAGTTCTTGTTTATAAAAGTATTTCAGTCTATTGTTAAACTAACGTAGACTATTTATATTCATCATCATCATCATCATTAACAACAATCTGAGCGCAGTTTTGAGCGTCTGCTTGCCTCTTGCATCCATCGGCGTCCGGGATTTTGACCACATCGTCGGTCCAATTAGTGGGAGGCCAGCCTACGCTGTAGCGTCTTACTACACACGAAGTTATATAATGTGTATTAAAAGATTTTCTGAGAAAATGTTTAAATAGAGATACAACCACTTACTTTTCATTTCACCCATTTCCTTTGAACAATAACGGTCAACAGACATCAAGCACCTGACATCTTCAGACGGCAGCGGTGGCAGCGCCTCATTAATGTTATATTTACTCTTTGACAAGTGTTCCTTCTCGTATTTCTCCACCACTTCGTTGACGATTGTCATATCTTCATCTCCATACACCATTTTGAATCCCACGCTTTTCGCTCCTTCACTATTAGTCCGATCAATACCAGGAGCTGTTATTTCTGTTAAAGCAACCGCTAAAAGTGTGAACGTGTATACAATTTGAGACCACATTCTGGTCGACGTCTCCACTGAGTGTGAGGCGAAATGCTCTAGCCTCCAACGGCTGATCTCAAATTCTTGACCACTACATGTGATGTAATCAGGTGAAGCTAATTATTCAACATGCATATTCAACCACAACACGATTATGTTCAGGTGCCGACAACCTTTTAATGCTACTTTCTTGTGATGTAGGGTTCACCTGCAATCAATAATGGAATGGCTACTTTAAACTTACGCTTTGTTTGGACCTTCAAATCTTTAACTACGTTGTGGATTTTATTTAAGTAAAGATAAGGGTATTGGCTTAGAATACTAATACTACTAATCACTCACTCTTAGTTTGTACAGTGTTACCAGCTTTGTATGAAATTATTCAAGTTTTATACGCTGCTTAGGTATGATATTGTTTTTAGTTTACTACACGACAGCACAAATGTGATGCAGGATTGTTACTTTTATGTAAGCAAGTATATTTATCAATCATGTTTTTTTTATTCAAAGTATTGTTAATAGTAAAAGTGCTACTGCAGGGGCCGGCGAAGCGCTGATGCTTTAACGACTAAAAGTAGTTTCGACTAAGAGCGTCAGTCAAAACTACTTTTGACCAACCTGTTCAGTCAACTGTCTGTGTTTTTCTTGAGTTAAAAGTATTTTTGTCCGGTTAAGAGTTTTGACTACAACATATATAAATATATGTAGTCAAGTGTCACATAAAAAGGTTTGCTACACCTGAGAACGTATAAAGAATGTTATTCGGGGCGCGTGCGGCATCATTAAACAACCTTCGCTCTTATTCGCATACCAAACGGATATAAATAAAAATATTGTCGTTTCCAATGTCGATGTCATTAATTAAGGCTACCTCTTTTTGCGATATGCTATTCTAATAATATAATTTAGCTAGTCTTTCATCGGTTTTCCATTTTTCCCCGATATGTTGTATTTTTAAGGTACCGTACTTACCTCAGTTTAAATACAGGACCCTTGAAAGACACTCTGTTGTTTTATAATGATCAATTTGATCCTTTGTCATGAATTGTATAGCTCGGATAAACTAATTACATTAATTTCGGTAGAGCATGCCAGTTTGCGTAAGTACAAAATTTCTTCTGAACTAGTTACCGTAGTTAGTACCATAGTACACAGAAAACTAGGTGTACGACAAACAAAGACAATAAGTTTATAATAATCATAGTTTTATTTCACGATAATCTGAAATACTATAGTTTACAGTGCAACTACACTTTATTTCAGATCATCGTTCATAAAATTAAAAATAGACTTCACTTAAGGTAAGGTCGTCTAATTTTAGTCTTTACTTTTTAATGAAATGAAAAAAAAACGAATTAAATTCTACCTTGTATGGATCATGCCAGCGAGGTCAACTTTTAAATTTTCTATAAGAAATACTATATAATACTTAGGTAGTAAACTATTTGTGTAATTATTATTTATTGACAGAATCTGTGGTGTGGTGGTTCTGCTCAACCATACACAACCGGCTCATAGCCCGGAGGCAGCAGGTTCGATTCCCGCGGCATGACCAGTATTTGTGCACAGAAAAAAAAAGCGCAATAAATTGTTCTGAGGTGTTGTGGGACCATGGTCCTCGTAGTTCCTGGGTTCCTAGACAGCGAATCCTAGTTAGGGTCCAGGATCTATGTGTATGATCGTTGGGCGTTATTATTATTATTTGTTAGTATGCATACAATATCTTTTATTAAGTTATGCAAATCCAATTCATTTAAGTCAAAAAGGTTACCTACTTATATAATTTATTCATTCAAATATTCGGCCATGCTAAATAGTCAAAGGTCAATAGTAACGGTAAATTTAATAAGCAAGGACTTTTCGAAGTACCTAATACGAAGATAGTATAAAGAATCATCTGTATCGACGGTTTTAAGTAAATGAGTAGTTGGTCGTGAAAATGGTATAATGATGGTGAAACGTTTCTTTTCGTGTTGTTTCCAAAACTCCATAGAAGCTTCAAGTAAAGTTGCCAACACTTTACTAGGAGTATGACTTTGACTAGACTATGACTTGACTATGACTTGACTATGTCTTGACTTGATGACTTCGACTGTGACTTGACACATATTTGCGTGAAATATCATTAACTTGATAAATTATTAATTACTTGACACTGGCTAAATACACAATAGTGTGGAGCCAAAACATAAAATAAAAGAGCGGCCATACAATAAATAGTTATTGTATGGCCGCTTTGCGTACTGCGTACTGCGCAGGCATCCGCGCTAACTTCTGAGAGCTCATAAAGTTTTGTGCGAGCTATACCGTAGAAGCCGGCAGACTAATTACCTATACTTCGTTCGTGATAATTCCATGTAAAGATTGATTTTTTGATTTTTGAAATTCCTTTATTGACATAAAATTACATTTCATTTTGTAGGACTTAGCGTTAGTGTCTAAGTTACAAATTTATTCTAAGAATATAAATTGTTTTGTAGGCTGAAGGCGCCTCTTAAAACTAATAACACTTAACAAAGTTTATAAATATACAGTTCTATTTAAATCATAAATATTAGGGTAGATGGAAAAATAGTAAATATTAACATTACGCATTACTTTGCTACTTCGTGCGTTTTTGGCATGAAAAAGATCTCCTCCTCTCCATGTAAAGAGTACTTTTTTATTTTATACGTCATTCATTCATGTTGCATAGAGTATCTCTATGGTACCAGCATGCAATGACGAAGGTTTTTGTATCTGATTGACTAGAACAGTACATTTAGGGCTACTTTACCTATTTATTCTCCAAATTTATTATCATTTTAAATTAATATATTTCCGACTGTTACTCACGAAAGGTGCCGATTTCTCGACTAGCAGGGCTAAGATGCGCACCGTGAGATAATTTTGTCGTCTCTTTATCTCGCGAAAAATAGATATCTCGTTATGTCTACACGTGCTAACATGGCAGCGCAAGTAACTCATCTCGTTCTGTCAAACGAAGAGATAACTGGAATGTTTATCTACCTGTGGAACTTGTTCGAGCTTCCTCCGTAAGGATAATAGTGTTCTGTGATCCTCAGGAAAATGAATCACACTCATGAGAATATTAATACTAAAATAAATTATTATCATACATTTTTTATGTTCGTTGTTTGAAAATAGGTTTGGTTTGATTTTTATTATTTTCTTCATCTATTGTACAGTGTATGTTGTTATGATTTACTAGGCGCTAATACATTTTTTTTTAATTACAGTTAATGTATTAGCGCCTAGCATATATTACTTTTCATTTCAATAAGCACCGATATTTGTGAAATGATAAATTGCGAATCATCATGTGTGACGCCGGAGTTTTCATTACAATTTAAACCTAAACATACAGAATTTTTTTTTACAGTAGACCGATTAGACTCTGTGGCCTCGGTGATGTGGTGGCGCGGCAGGACAAGTATTTGCGCACAGAAAAAAGCCCAAATATTTGTTCTGCGTCTGGTTGTTGTAGGACCATGATCCCCGTAGCTCCTGGGTCCCTAGACAGGGAATCCTAGTTAGGGTCCAGGATCTATGTATGTGATCGTTGGGTGTTATTATTATTATTATTATTAGCGTCTAGTAAATCATAATAATGTAAACTGTACAATAGATGAAGAAAATAATACCTGCATATAATGTTTAATCAGGCGTAACTTTGAGGAAATACAGGAAATAAAACTAGGTGAGAAATTCCGGAATGAAGAGATCCGCACCTGCATAGCTCTAAAAATGAGTAGGTAATAGCGAGTTGAAATAGCAATTGGCTGATAGAGGAGATTAGAGGTAAGGTTCTTGAATGGCCAGGGTAACTACTAACCGAAAGACGTAAAGTAAGCTGCCCTCTCCATTGGACGACTTGGTCCTTGGTCCTTTGGCTGATCAAAGGGGCGTTTTATGGAGAAGGACACCTATGTTCAGCAGTCTATGATGTTCAGTAGTCTTCCAGCTGATGATGATGTTAAATCTCAAGCACTACTGAATTCGAACACATGACCCACCGATCTCAGGTCGACGTGATAATACCATAATGTGGTTTTTTTGATCGGATTAACGTTGACCTTTATAGCGTCATCAAGTGGTAAGAACCGGTATAAGATACCCAGCCATAGCTACAGCCTGTGATAGGATATTTCAGTGCTCTATGAAGCTACAAACTTTAAGTTCAGAATCTGTCAGTACCACTACTTTCATCAAGCACATTCATATGTTCTAGGACAGCTTCCTTCAGTCAGCTCCTGATTCTAGTGTACCATGGCGCCAACTTCGATCACAATCCGTGAAACCAAATACATTTATATGTCTAATATGACAGCATTTTTATGTCTAATATGACATAAAAATGCTATGACTCTTTAAGTTTTAGTTATTTTGCTATAAAAATTGTTACTTATATGCTAAAACGCGCAGAAAACAAAACACGTGTACACGTGTGTACACTACACGTTTGTGAATTATGTAAAGCGTTTACAAAGACTTTTTATTACAATAAGTAACGATATTTTTGTAATTATAAATGGCGATTCATCATGTGTTCCGACGGAGTTTGCATTACAATTGAAACCTGGACACACAAGTAGATAGATATGCGTCCGACATGTGTTTCATTAATATAACAATAGGATTGTTAATAAAACAATACAATTTTAAATTAAACTAATAAATATATTAAAATACTTATCACTTTTTTAACAGTTCCTCCATTATCTTAGATGCTACAGACATATCAAGCTTATTTTGAGATTTCTTAAACAAAATGCCTAGCAATGCCTTGAATACTTTCACTTTGCCTTCCTTATACTGCTTTACTAATTTAGGATTGTTTTCTAACACATCATTGCATTCTTTCGTTATTAATTCCGAATCTGTTATTAAGGACCAGCCTTTATCTTCGATTAATTTCGCCGGATTGACGTCACTATCCGATAACCCGATTAGTTCGTCAAGAACTTTCCTACATATTTCCAAACTGATTTTATTATCTAGCAACATATCTGTCAATTGTTTCATTTGACTAACGGTTATGGGACAGTCCTCGATATCTAGCTTTCTTTTGTTAATTACAGTCAATAGGTCATTAAGAAGTAGATTGGCGACTTTCGACGCGTTTGTAGATTCTGACGTCAGTTCTTGGAAGAAATCTAGCAAGACCGGTTCGTTGACGAGTTGTATGGCTGTTTCTGGACGCAAGTCGAACTTCTGCATCAGTCTCGAACGAGTCTCTTCTGGAAGCTCTGGCAGTCTATCTAGTATAAGGGGTACGCTTATAACATCTGGGTGGTCATCCCTGGTTTGCAAATTGACGCGCAGCGGCGGAAGATTGGGTTCCGGCATGAATCTGCGAATAAAACAAAGAATATGACTGGCCTGATAGCTCAGTTACTACTAACCCCTGCCTTGTGAACTGCAGGTTCTGCGTTTGATTTCCCAGGACAAACATTTGCGTGATGAACATCGATGTTTGTTCTGTGTCTGGGTGTTATATTGTATTCTATGTATGTATTTACAAACAAAAAGTATTTAAGTATTGTATCAGTTATCTGGTTCCCATAGCACAAGCTTAGCTTAGTTTAGGGCTAGATGGCGCTGTGTGAAATATCCACGCATATTTATTTATTTAATATCTAGTTAAAATTATTGTTTCCGGACAAAAACGAGTTGACAAAACTCATTAGCTTTAGACTATAGATATCTTAACATCGTTTCCGCAAAGCATGACCTTCTTCGAACTTTACCGCTTTACTTGTATTGTATATTTACAATGCTTCATTAGCCATATAATAAGTATTCAGCATATAATTATCGTTATTGATTAAACCGAGGACTATTGGTGAACAAGTAGAAAACAGGCAATTTCCGCCATTTTCATATACAAATACTTAACGGATAATCTTCTAAATATAATAATAAGAATAATAAGAATAAGAATAAGTTTATTTGGCAACAAATGTCAGTTACAAAAAAGGTTATTCATGTAATTTGGACGATTTAACAGTTTTGCTCAGGTATGTATGTATACATGTATGTTTTACTAGGTGGTAGGACTTTATTGCAAAGTTCGTCTAGGTAGGTACCACCGCTTTGCCAGTTATTCTGCCGCCAAGCAGTAGTGCGCAAGCACTGCTGTGTTCCGGTTTGAAGGGCACTGTAGCTAGTGAAATTACTGGGCAAATGAGACTTTATGATCTGATCTCACAGTTTAGTAATCTTATTACTAGATTGTGCTGATGTCTCTGGATGATGTGCGCAGTGCAGTGTCACGCGAACCTCTATACTTTAGAGTTTCGAGTGACACTGCAGCTGATATGGGCAGCCGTGTCGTTTAACATCAGGCGAACGGCTAGCTCGTCACGTCATTCCTTAACATAAAAAAAAAAAAAAAAAAAAAAAAAAAAAAAAACTTATACTTAAACATAAAACTGTATTATAAATATTTTTAACAATGTTATCTATAAAGTTATTAATAGATGCTTTTTTTCCCCCAATGCAACTACTCACGGTCGCGTTGCGATCCAAGCTAGGAAAAACCTGTGTTATGGCCTGCAAAATATATATAAATCAAAGGTGACTGACTGATATAGTGATCTATCAACGCACAGCCCAAACCACTGGACGGATCGGGCTTAAATTTGGTATGCAGGTAGATGGTATGCAGGTTATGACGTAGGATCTGCTAAGAAAGAATTTTTCGAAATTCCACCCTTAAGAGGTTGAAATGGGTGGTTGAATTATTTTCCCATAGGCCACGCCGCGGGCGAAGCTGCGGGCAGAAGCTCGTATTATATGTGTATACCGCATATTCTGTGCCGTGAGTACATTATTTATAAGTAATTGTAATCAACGATTACCTTTTTTATTCAATTGCCCTTTTTTGCAATTGGCTGTGTGGTTCATGCGGTGTTCGAATAGGAACACGGGAAGAGATGGCTTCCCGTAAGTGGTATAAAAGCCGGCTAGACAGGGAACGAAATGGGCAACAGCATTATACTCGATACATTTAATAAAACTCGATTATCACAAATTTCTCCTATGATATCCGTGGCGTTTTATGGGGAAGGCCTGTGTTCAGCAGTGGACGTCTCGCAGCTTTTGATGTAATGCAGCAAACAGCCTGCTGGGCGATCACGTAACTCGATTGCAACTGATAGAAACACAAAATTTTTCAGTTTGAATACACAGTTTATGTGAATAGTTAGTATGGAAAATTTTTCCTGTTGCATTGCGATCAAAGTTTCGTGATCACCCCCTGGTCTAAACATAAGGGAGCCGTTGGGTGGATAGGTTATATATAGAGCGTCCAAAGTAGCGTTTTATTAGAATGTGTTTATTTTCTAAATAACTCAATCAAGAATGACAAAATAACGTGAAAATAATTAAATACTCTGTTGATTTGTAGTAATAATAGTCTAATGTTCCAGTATGTTAATTAGTCAGTCATACATAGCATAGGCATTTATTACTTTTGATTGAGATCGTTTCTCACAAATCAAACCAGTCAAACTTTAAAGTGGACTAGGTATTCCTAGATTAGATCTAGACGCAATGTTAACCTATCAAATAATTAGCAAACTTATTTTATCTAAGATATTTTCTTTCAAGAACATTTGGAATAGTCCGAAATTGGGTTTCTAGTTTTAATACATTTCGAGTGAACAAGCACGGAGCGCGGGCGGTGTTAAGCGGCGAAAAATAATCGCACGGCGTGCCTGCGCAATTCAAGAGGATTCTCGAGTAACGATAATTTTTTCTCGTCTCGAATGAAACCAAATTTCTAGTTTTCTCGAGTTCGAGAAAACTCGAGCAGAAACCCTAGTGGTAAGTGACCCTTCAGGCGAAATGTAGGCTAGTTCGCTAAATAAAGAAGTTTATTTGTAAAGAACTCTACCTGTAGTCCTGTACGACTTCTTTGTCTCGCATAGCTACGGTGACCCGTGCGGTGGCGTCCCACGACCGAGTCTCGTTCACAATCCGACCGCCATTCTCCAATATACACTTCTGCCGCTCGATCTCGTGTTTAATGGCACCAGCGACCCCTCGGATTGAGCCTATGTTCTTTATCTGGAAGTAAGTTAACATAATCATTAAAAATGATGAACGGGATCGTAGCAATAACCTCAAAGACTTTGTATTGAAAAAAGCGGCCATAAAGAGTTTGAATCTTGTCTATTATTTGTTTTATTTATTTGAACACCAACATAACAAACACCAATTCATGCTTCAGTAATTAAATTAATAATAATATATAGCTAAGTGTCGATATGATTATAGGTGAAGACAGCTTGCGAACTTTCTATTAGAAAGAATTTTTTGATGTGAGCGAGTACAAAATTATAGGAAGATAACATAAAATCAATTTCATTAAATTTTTACAATAGAAATAGGTGAACATTATAGGATATATTAATATAAAAAGACTAAAATGTGCATGCAGATTGTTCAGAGAAAATCTTAATATTTATATGGTTTTCTCGAAGTAGCGATGTATATTGTTAATGTCAATATCATTTGCGGTTCTGTGCCATCAAATAAAGATCATGGGGAACTCTGAATTAACTACGAAAATTATGAAAGAGTAGTTAATTAGTAATTAATATAGGATCCTTAAACGTATCTTGGAAGAGAGTGAAGAAGGTCGAAATGAAAGCGTCTCTTTTACAGAGAAAACAATCGAGTCCCATTAGTGACATTTTCAATAATTATTAATATCATCATTATCATCATCATCATCGGCTGGAACACATGAACTTTTGAACATACATATACTTATATGCCTCCTCCACAGAACGCCACTTTAAACAACTACTCGCTTCTTGCATCCAATAGGTCCCAAATGAGGGGTGTGATCACGAAACTTTGATTGCAATGCAACAGGAGAAATTTCCATATCAACTATGTACATAAGCTGCGTATTCAAACTGTCAAATCTATACAAATTGGTATTTCTATCAGTTGCAATTGAGTTACGTGATCACCCAGAAGTCGTCAGTTCACCAAATGAGGGGCCGGCCTACGCTACGACTTCCAGTTCGTGATCACCATGTGGTGAGAACCATTCCTTCCCATTGTTTTATGGTTCAGCGAGCGATTTGGCAATTGCCATTTCAACTACGTCGATGCTGACATTTCTCCTGCGGCTCTCCGTTTCTGGAAACCCCAAGTTATTTATTCCAGTCCTATTTCATCGCCGATAAGCAAAATTATTTCTATACAATAATAAATGTAATGTTTTACATGGCAAAGCATATAAACATACATATAATATAAAATAATTTAACTTTAAAGTAAGAGTAACTATATTATTTTCTTTGAAAGCCTCTGTGGTGTGGTGGTTGAGCAGGTCGGCTCATAACCCAGAGGTGGCGGGTTCGATTCTCTCTGCAGGACAAGTATTTGTGCACAGAAAAAAAAGCGCAAATACTTGTTCTGCGTCTGGGTGTTGTGGGACCATGGTCCTCATAGTTCTTAGGTCCCTAGACACAGGGCATCCTAGTCAGAGTCCAGGATCTATGTATGTGATCGTTGGGCGTTATTATTATAATTATTTTCCATTTTTGTTGAGTACAGGTAATCGTATTTATCATGAAAAAGACAGCCTTGGGCAATTTGCTTTTTTTAAATCATTAGTATGATCTAGAAGATTCTCCACTGCTGTTAAAATTGAATACGTCATAAACGTTTGATATGAACCATAAAATAATAATTTAGAATGTCAATGTCTTGTGCTGCAACAGTTGCCAAACATACTATAAACTTACTAAATGCGTTGTTATGTAAGTACCGGTTTAAAGGTAGCGTTTAGTTCGCAAACTCACTGATACTATTTCGTTAACGTTGTTATTGAAGTAATAATCGAATGTTCGAGAAATAAAGCTGTGTAAACAGAATGCAAAGTCCTATTCTACTACCTAATCGTACATTTATGTAATTACAATGTGTTTTTATAGATTCTCTACACAAATAAGTGTCATGATCATAAAGAACATACTAAATCACAGGTATACGTTTATGTTACTCTTTAACTATAGTTATAATCTTACTTCCTATTCCTACTAATAATATAAAGGCAAAATATTGATCTTTACAGGCATATTAAAAAATAATTTAATAACTTAAAAGTATTGTACATGTTTGTTAATTATCCGCGCAGGTGTTATCTCTACATTACATATACGGGTAAGTATACGTGTCTCTACAAAAATTTTCTTCTCTACTTCGATTCACACACACGCACGCACGCACACGCACACACACACACACACACACACAAACACACACACACACACACACACATCCACATCATAGGGGGGGTTTGCCATAATCACCACGCTTGACAGACGGCTTGGTGATCGCAGAAGATTTTAATTAACCGAGGAGAATGCAGCCCATTCCCTGGATATTTTCTTAGCCTATATATATATATATATATATAGGTCCTGGCGGTGTGAGATTAGGACCATCACGGCCTTAAAAATTGTGTGCATGCACGTAATTTGCGCACGTGTGAAACCGCGAGCCGCAACTAGGTAGTATAAGTGCGATATTTGATACTTGGACACAAAGATCGGCTGATTTCCACAACATATTTAGGTTTTGCTTGATAACATAGCAATCTTTACTATTAGGCATTACAATTTTGTACGAATCCTTATTCTTATTTGCTATAGAACACTAAATAAATTTAAGCAATTATCTATACCGGTTTAACGACAGACGACATCACGGAAATATGTTAACCACAACGTTAGCATACTTATCACACCTGTTCTACTAATTATACGAATTCAACTCTTTTACCTCAACTAAAATGTTTTTGTCGATAAATAAACGTATTACACACAGAATACTTAAAAGTACACGTTTAGGTACTTGCAGTATCAATTATCACACTAATCACACTTCACATTAATCACACTAATATTATAAAGGCGAAAGTTTGTATGAGTGTTTGTGTGTATGTTTGTTACTCCTTCACACTGAAACGGCTGAATGGATTTGGATGAAATTACCAAGATAGCTTATACACTGGATTAACATATAGGCCACACTTTATCTCGGAAAAGTGAAATTTTCTTTTGGGATGAGCAAATAATTTAAATACTTTTTATCCGCGGGTGGAACCGCGGGGTGCAACTAGTTCTGTTATAAAAGAAACAACGCGCTAGATTTTGTATGTATATGGCACGAGGAACAATGGAAGCTAGAGCAACATTATTATAAACAATTGTGGAAACGAAGTAGCGAGTCACGCTAGCACAAATTGTCCAAAAGATTGTATATCTAGGACGACTATTTACGAAAAAAATTTTTTAATGTTAATGTCTTCGCATGTCTGTTATTTCATTATAGCTCGTTTTTTTTTTAAGTTTTGGTTCCACACTTTTGTGTATTTAGCCAGTGTCAAGTAATCGATAATTTATCAAGTTAATGATATTTCACACAAATATGTAACAAGTCACAGTCGAAGTCTTCAAGTCAAGTCATAGTATAGTCAAAGTCACACTCCTAGTAAAGTGGTGGCAACTTTACTTGAAGCTTCTATGGAGTTTTGGAAACAAAACGAAAAGAAACGTTTCACCATCATTATTCCACTTTCCCACACTCATGCCTGTAATCAAGCACTTAACGAATAAAATGCCACCAATTTTATGCATTAGCACTGAAAATAACACAAGTTTTGGAAAATAATATAATGCGGTGACGCGATCTTTTTCGCTTTCCCGCCAAAACCTAGCTCGGTTTTTATTAGATACTGTCACATGTCATAGTTTTATATTTAAATATAAGGAAACAAAAGAGTATCTACATTATAGGTAGCTACTGGGTAGTGCTAAAATTTAACAAAAACGTTGAAAAATCATCAAATAACTTACCTAAATAGATAAATAAAATGAAGCATATCCACGTACTTACTAATATTTATTTACAATCATAGTTGTTTTGTTTTTTGTTTCTCTCTAACATGTTGAAATAGTCAAAGATGAAACGAGATAAAACAGTAGCTATACCACTGTTACGTTGTGATTATTAGTAAGGGGGTTATGCCTGTTTGTACTAAAGCCTATTAAAATACAACTTAGCTACACTTAGCGTGATACTGCACTGGGCACGTCATCCCAAACATCAGTACAATCTAGTAATAAGATTTATAGACTGTAAGATCAGATCATAAAGTCTCATTTGCTCAGTAAATTCACTAGCTTCAGTGCCCTTCAAACCGGAACACAGCAGTGCTTGCGCACTACTGCTTTGCGGCAGAATAACTGGCAAAGCGGTGGTACCTACCTAGGCGAACTTTGCAGAAAAGTCCTACCACCTAGTAAATTGACACGAGTTTGACAAACGTACGAGAAACCGGGGGCTAGAGGTTTAAGTGTGAACTTAGGAGCTGTCGAACTTTAGTAAAGACGGGTTTAGTAAAGTTTTATTGTTTCAGGGGCACGATTGAGGTCGAATAGCGTCTCAACACGGATGTGAGTAATATTTTGATTCGTGCGTAGATGATTGTTTAAACATTTGCTACCAAATAGATAGCGATCGGGGTAAACGTGCTCTTGAGTGAAAACGGTTGGCGATTAGCAAACGTAACGTAGGTCGCTCTCTGCAAAGAATATTTGATAGTACACGTAGCCTCGGTGAAAAAACGAGAACAAAAGGTACGAGATGAAAAGATGCACTAAAAAAAAATCTAGATTTTTTTTGTATTGGCTCTACACTTTTGTGTATTTAGCCAGTGTCAAGTAATTGATAATTTATCAAGTTAGATGATATTTCACGCAGATATGTGTCAAGTCACAATCCAAGTCATTAAATCAAGTAATACTAGTAAAGTGATGGCATCTTTACTAGAAGCTTTCTTTTTACTTTTTATGATTTCGAATTTTTGCGCATACTGTTTCGTGGTGTTACGTGGTTGTATTTAGATTTTCTCTTATGCGTTAAAATACCTTATGTCCTTAATATTTTTTTTCTTGCTTTTTTTTTTACTTCAAACTTGTCTAGCATTTGACCGGGCTCTCACCTGATGGGAAGTCACGATGCGATCGAAGATGTAGCATGCTAGCCAAGCTTTCTTTCATTTTTTACTTATTACAATACTTAAACGCATAATGTTACATTTAGGGCTTCTCAGTCCTTGATTCCTTGCCAATGTCAAACTTCGTCGTCAGCATATTGCTGACATTTGACAGATCCTGACCATTGCACGTTGGATAATAGTTTACCTCAGTTCTCGTGGATAAGGGGTCCCCGGGACGCCGCAAGGAGACGTTAGCGTCGACCCGCAGCGCCCCTTCCTCCATGCGACCTGAGCATGCCCCCAGCCTCTGTACAATCAACACCAGCTCTTTCACCAGCGCCGCTGCTTCCTCGCCATCCTGGGAATGAAATATATGATTGCTTAGTTGTTTTCTAGTTAATATATAGAGGGTGATATGTTACAACTTGATATTTCTCAGTTCTCCAAACTCAGCGGTACCCGAAGGCGGCGGGTTCGATTCCCGCGGCAGGACAAGTATTTGTCCACAGAAAAAATGCGCATATACTTGTTCTGAGTCTGGGTGTTGTGGGACCATGGTACTCGTAGTTCCTGGGTCCCTAGACACAGGGAATCCTAGTTAAGGTCCAGGGTTTATATATATGATCGTTGGGCGTTGTTATTATTGTCATTATTATTCATTTATTTATTTACAACCTCAAATTTCTATTATTATTATTAATATCTCTTCCTGTGGGTGCTGTAAGAGCCAGCTAAGGGAATATTCAGGGAATAACCATCGTCATCAAGAAGCCTCCCAAGCATTGATGATTATGTTATCAAAACTAAACCTACAACAGTCATAGAATAATTAATAGCACATCTACAATGATGCCGATACAGTACATGCAACAATTGTGCATGCACTTTAAGTTTCATTAATGTATAAAGATTAAAGATGCAATCATCTAACCAACTTCAGAGGCAGTTTCATAGATATTGCGTTAAATGTAATATGTAAATTAAGTTACAGTATGCAATAAAATTTCATTTGTAATCATTCAGATTCAGATAAGAATGTGTCTTATCATTATTCTACAAATCAGTGAGTAGCATATAATAGATAAAAGTGCTGACATAGTAATAGTACTGTTTTCCATAATTTAAATAACCTCATTAAATCATGAATATGAGAACTGATACATATTGCACACTATAGTTTGATGCATTGTTGTATGAACTGTATGGATTTCCACACAATATAAGTCAGTGATTTAATTACTAAAACAATAGATGCTATGATACTGTTTGTTTTTACCTACAACCTAATGTAGAATGTCAAGGGAGATGACAAAAGCATTTTATTTATTTATTTATTGTGATAAAAACGACAAAATCAATTACAATTATCACACAAAGTATTTCATACATTAACAAAAAACAAATCAGGGCTATAAATCAATTACAATTAATATTATCACACAAAGTATTTCTTACATTAACAAAAATCAAATCAGGGTTATATAAATTAAAAAAGAAATCCAATGGGCTGTTACAATAATGTCAAATAGCATGACTTCATGCTTTGTATTTTGTGTCGTAAGTTATCAGTGAGTGAATATATTTAATTTTCCAGATTAACACTGGCGCAGTGTGTGTACCAATTGCACAAATAAAACAAGTCAATTCTCAGAAATCTACAGAATTCCAGTGAGTTATTAATAAAATACCAAGATGAGCAGGTTAATGGCCATAGCCTAGTCAATATATTTTTAGTTAGTTATACTAGTTTTATATAAGAAACTATAGGATGAGTCTATTCAAATCTACATTACCGTTCCTTCCATTGGGCATCGTAAAATATTAGCTTGAAATCTTTAGTTACAGTTGATAAATATTCTACTCTATACACAATAATATCAATCAAACATCATTTTTTTACAAAATTTTCTACCTAATACATTCACGGTGCCAAAACCGGCAACATATTTCTATAACAATTTTGTAATAACTGATCGCTTTAAAAATGTGTTATGCAGAGTGTTGCTAATATTGAAGAATATTTATTAAAATGCTTTAATCCTTTCCTATTTCTTCTATTATATATATATATATATATATATATATATATATTATTATTATATATTATATTTATATATATTATTTTCCTATTTAATTCCTATTAATCCTTTCATATTGGTATAGAAAAATTAAATAATTGACTCAAATTGATTGGAACTATTTTTGTTGTATCTTTTGCTGTCTTAGTTTCAATTTCTCACATCTATATAGCTTTTAATTAGTAAATAAGTAAGTTCTGGAAATACTAATAATAACTTACCTCAAGATCAGGTTCAAATACTAGTTCTATGAGGGGTGCTCCAGCTCTGTTCAGGTCTACGAGACTACGTTTGAGTTCATTATCATGCAATGACTTCCCACTATCTTGTTCTAGTTGAATCTGCTTGATTTTCGAGCTTTTCTTGTAAGGTTTCTTGTGGATGCCTGGTGTGAATACCTAGAGGACAAAGACAACTTTGCATAAAACCATTGAGTAATATTGTAACAAATAAAGGTTAAACGAAAAAAGTAAGAAAATGGTTCCACTATGAACTTAGCTGAACACGTAAACTGTCTTAATCCAAATTCACAACCCAGAATCATTTGTGGAGTACCTATCTGAGAACTTCATAATAATGGATTTGTCAATGAAAACTTAGCGCCGACGCGGCGAAGATTAAACTGCCAACAACATAGGTAATCTATGTGGAATGTCGGTTAGGTTGTAGGACTTGTACCTGAAAATTTATAACTCCATCATTCGCTAAAGGTGCTCGTTGCTGCGTAATCTGGTAACCAGCAGGTAGATCAGCATAAAAATAGTGTTTTCTGTCAAAACTGGATACTTCATTCACTTTGCAAGACAGCGACAACGCAGTTTTAATACCTAATTCTACACATCGTCTATTAAGAACAGGCAATGTTCCGGGTATAGCAGCATCGAATAGAGCTACACAATTATTAACTACACCACCAAATGTATTCTCAGCACCGGAAAAGAGTTTCGACTCGGTGTTCAGCTGAGCATGGACTTCTAGTCCTACTACACTTTGCCATTGTTTTTCAGACTCGTAGGAGTGGCACCGCCTAGTTAGAGATTTTTCGCCTATGTTTCTATAACGGCATACTTTCAAAAATCTCATTTTATTCTACACAAGCCAGACCATAGCAATATTAGCAATAGCAAAAGTAACAACAATAATAAAACAAAAAATTGAATCCAATCAGCTGTTGCTGTTTGCTTTACTCACAATTTGACATTTGGTTGAGCTGACGTACCTAATTTTGACACTGACAGTGACAGCGAAGTAAGGAAATATTTGGAAACGCAGAACTCATGGTAAAGTTTTGGCGGGAAAGCCTAAAAGATTGCGTCACCGCATTGTATTATTTTCCAAACTTGTGTTATTTTCAGTGTTAGTGCATAAAATTAGTGGCATTCTATTCGTTAAATGCTGGATTACAGGCGTGAGTGTGGGAAAATGGTATAATGATGGTGAAACGTTTATTTTCGTGTTGATTCCAAAACTCCATAGAAGCTTCTGGTAAAGTTGCCACCACTTTACTAGGAGTATGACTTACTAGACTAGACTATGACTTAACTTGATGACTTGACTTGACT
The DNA here is from genome assembly GCA_905220475.3 of Ennomos fuscantarius. NCBI lineage: Eukaryota > Metazoa > Arthropoda > Insecta > Lepidoptera > Geometridae > Ennomos > Ennomos fuscantarius. The sequence goes on along the minus strand of HG992040.1, from coordinate 7,978,460 downwards.
TGACACATTATATAATATTAATTAACATGAAAAATTATCAATTACTTGACATTGGGTAAATACACAAAAGTGTGGAGCCAAAAAAAAAAAACAAAAATAAGTATGTAATGCGTCACTCACCAAATTAATAGCTATGGGAATTCTTGTGTCGGTGTTGCTGAAGAACAGTTGGATCAAAATGACAAGTTTTAATTTATTAAAGTTTGATAAGTTCCTACCCCAATTTTTATTAATAAAATATAATCGAATAATTGCATTGAAGTTTTGACTTATTTACTTGCAATTTACAATCTATCTTACAACTAGAAATTTAAAATATCACATTTTTTTATATACTACATTTGCATTACGCGTAAAGCCCCGTTACAACTTCAAACATTAAAGAAAATAGATAGAGAACGATGAAGGCCAAAGTAGCTTCAGCAAGAGCATACATTTTCTTACAGGTATTTTTTTTTATAAATAAGGTATTAAAATTACGATTTATCAGACGCGCTACGCGGTAAAACGCTTTGGAGACGTACGACCGAGAGCACTGAATTGTGACGTTTGAGTTCACAACCAAAACAATTGCCGTGCCGATGCCGTTCTGAGAAACCTTGAGTTATTACGCGACCATTTTCAGTTGGGCACTAATCTGTCATCGGTGTAAAATGAATCATTTTGATAATCAACTGAACGTCACGGTCTTTTTAATTTGTTTGTGCTTTATACTAAACACACCCACCCACCTACGATAAAATTATGCTCGAAAAATCGTCACTCGATTTATTTATTGAATATTTATAACGCACACGCACCTATCGTGCCCTAATTATCTGCTCGGTTATTAAACTTTTCTAGAAATAGATTACAGCGAGACAAGCATAGTTCTCACTCTGCTAAACATTGGGGTAAATTGTAGTCCAGTGGCGCTCATTTAGTATTGTACTTTAGAAATAGATAGTACTTCGAAATCGTGACACAATTGCTAACATTACCTAGTTATAAAGATTTAGAAGTTTTTGAAGTAATACTTCTTTACGCACGCTTGACGAGTAACGCTTGGAGAGTAAGCTGTAGGATGCGAGGCGAGCGAAAGTTGAAGTTGATTCACGTAGATCTCCATTGTAAACATAACAAAGTTAAAAAAAAATATTATTATGTTGGTATGTACGGTAAAATGACAATTTACAATTGAAGTGTTGAGAATAAAAAGGGTTTAACTGTCAAATTGATAGTTTCGAGAAAATTGACTTTAAACTTCAACGGCCTCAGTGTAGAGTGCGTATTAAGTAATAGAAAAGGTTTATATAAGTTTCAGTTGCTTGAAAATGTAATAACTCTATTTTAAAATACAAAATATAGTACTAGTTCGTACAATTACTATAAAAATATAATAGAATATAATAAATATAATAATGTTTTTATGTTAAGCGAACTGTATTCCTGTGTCAGATAAACCGTTTTTAGACTCTCGAGAATCGACAATCTCGAGATTTAAGCCTCTTTTCGGTATTTTGAGAATGTATTATTGTAGATAATTTCACGCTGAATCCAACGATACCCATAAGTCATTTTGTGAAAAAAATCAGTTAAACCCTTTTTGTTCTCACCCCTTCAATTATTGTCAAGATGTCATTAACATTAAATTTGTTTACAAATACAAAGTTATACCAGCCGATAGATGGAGCTAACCAATGTTTAATTCGGTTGTGTGGTCTAAAGCACACTCGTTTTATTTTTATTTTTGGGTAGCTCAAAATAATCACTAAAATAATATGTAAAGTTGTATCATAGTTACAGAGAAAATAATAGTACAAAAGCTTTGAAGGACTAACTGACTCGGCCTGTCTTTACCTGGGTTATTATTTTTACGTCACGTACGCAATGTGAAGGTATAGGGAGTCGTTCCTTGCCCAGCACATTGGAACTGGATTCATGCGCAGTTTTCCTCTTAGCGGTCAACAACAGCTGCAAATTGCAGTGCCATATTTTATTAGGTAGATACACTTACCTACGTAGTAGGTACTCACTCACTAATGAGGCGATCACAAGGTTTCCCCATTCTTGGTTTACCGGTAATTTTTCTCATTGTGTAGTGTGCAGTTTGCAGTTGTGCACCATGAAAACTATGCAGTGAACTTAGTAGAGATAATCTATTCTATTACATATTCCATTCATATTATGTTCTTCGGTGGTCCTACGTACTCTTTGCTACATTATATATGTGACGTATATTAGCCGTAGTATAATGGAATGGATGGATGTTTTGTAATAATGGAATGTTTAGATATATAATGCATTACTTGCACTATTAAAAAAACAAAAAAATGGCAAAAATAATACTGGTAAGAAATATCTCAGATCATAGGTACAACATACAGTCAACAGTGCGTCACACAGGTGCGTCATCTTAGAAATATTATTGTAGATAGGTGTATTTAGTTGTTTTTGCAACTCAGTATAATTATTATATTTTTGTTTATGGCCCGCAAACTATTATTTCATATTATTGTTTTAAAAAGGTCATTGCCCTCTAATATTTTCTAAACATTATTGTGTTATTGCGAACGGACCCGCTTATTTTAGAATAAATAAATAATATTAATAATAATCAATTTATTGTTGATTTGGTTCCTACATCAGCGTCGTACATGTGCCGTTTTCTATACAAATAAATACCTAAGTGTGGCGTGAATTTGACGTCGATGTAAAGCTTATCGAAGGTCTGAACCTCCCAGTTTGTGTGATATCTGTTAAACATTTACGTATTTCACACACATTAAATGCACCACCGCGAAAATTATATTTCACGGAGCATAAAAAACGGATTATTACCGTAGTAGAGCTCTCGCGAGCGAATCAAGGCCGGACAAAGTCCACACATTTACAATAAAAATATGTAGACCAAGTGTGTGCGTCAACACTTTTGAATAAGCACACAATGAATATACCTTAGTATTGAATCTGTTTGTACTGTAAATACAAAAAACATTCTACACCAGAGCAAACGAATGAAGATATATTGTAATCTACAAACTTTTGTTGAGGTATACGTATTAGGTATCAAGTATATTGTATAGTTTTTTCCTTTCTTTGTTTATTCACATATATAATTTTACATAAACATAGCTAAAATATTAGGTTCTATAGGTTGCAGTTGTACTCTAGATTGTGGAGTAGAAGAATCTGCGATTTGATACAGCACCCCTACCGCGTAACCGTTCTGGGAATCGGCTTCGCATGCCATCCTGCACGCGCCAATTAACAAGTCCACGAGTGCGAGCAAGAGAGAACACGATTACGATCTCCACCAGACTTACGCGGTAAGGCCCCTGATTTTAATACTGCAATCTAGAGAGAGTCGAGGTGTAAAATATTGTATAGTAGGTATCAGATAATAAATACCTTGACACCACACAGTACCCATTGTCAAACGTTTTGAAAATGAAATATGTATATGTAGGTACATAAATACATATTGTACATGTGCGAGTGCGTGTTATTTAGCCATTCTTTTATTAAATAAATAAATATAAATAAATATTTGTGGACATTTCACACAGCGCCATCTAGCCCCAAACTAAGCAAAGCTTGTACTATGGGAAATACAATATGACACCCAGACACAGAACAAACACCTATGTTCATCACACAAATCTTTGTCCTGGGTGGGAATCGAACCCACAACTCACAGTTCAGAAGGCAGGGTTACTACCAGCTGAGCTATCGGGCCAGTCATTGATTATTAGGTATATCCTGGTGTTGAAAATGTTACAATACGATTTTTATATCACATTTTAGAGGATTTTGTTATGTGTTCCAAAATGTAGGTACGTATCCCATAATGTTTTTCAATATGTGTACAGTACACAAATGTATGTAGGTAGTATATTTTACTTTACCGAATACGCGGAGTCGTAAGTACTCTTTATTTATTTATAGCAAAATAATATTATCTTTTATATAGCATGTATACAGAGAAAATAGTTAGAATATGATCAGTAAAATGTACTTTGTATTTCTTTGTTCACACAAACATTTCTGAACGAATTCATATTCATTTATTCTGTTTCCATGTGTGCATATTGATCTTGCATTACAAACATTATTTATATACATAATACTAATAGTAACAATATGGACCCTGCAGGGCACTACAGATTAATATAGTGATTTACTGAATACGTGAATCTTGCTTCTGTCTAAATATATATAACTCAAAGGTGACTGACTGACTGACTGACTGACATAGTGATCTACCAACGCACAGCCCAAACCACTGAACGGATCGGGCTGAAATTTGGCATGCAGGTAGATGTTATGACGTAGGCATCCGCTAAGAAAGGATTTTTCGAAATTCCACCCTTAAGAGGGTGGTTGCATTATTTTCCCATGGGCCACGCCGCGGGCGAAGCTGAAGAAGCTCGTTACGTTATATAACATAATAGTCTAGTCACAGCATGAGATTACTGATCATTGAATTGTGTAGATATGACGTAGGTACTATGTAGTTTTTGCATAAGTATGTATATAAGGTTTTTTCATATTGCCTATTGTTTATCATAAAAAACATGCACATAATTACGTAAGTATTGTAAATAGGTGTTATAGAATAAATAAGAGAAGCTAATACCTTATGATCATTAGGTATAAACCAGCTCTACTAATATGAAGTTGAATTAATTAATCTTAAGGTTAATTTTAAAACGCATTTAATTTCCTGCATCCGGTTTTAAATTGCTTTGTTTTGTTTTGGAAAATTGATTTGGAATATTTTATGCAGTCTTGATTACGCTGATATGATATTACATGTATTTTTAGTTATATATAGCTAGATATTTTTCTGGCAAATAATAAATATACCTACATGCTAATTTTTTTTTTTACATTTTGGCTCCACACTTTTGTGTATTTAGCCAGTGTCAAGTAATTATACATGCTATTTATGTCTAATTACTTTAACATCAGTGTTGGGTGAGGTGGTATATGATTGGGACTCTCCGCCGATTTGCACGGCTCCACAAGTCTGGTGGGTGGCCTTGGTGAGCAAGGTCACCCATCCATAGGCGCGAAGAGGCCCGAAAGGGCCTGCCGCCGGGGGCGAGTTGCCTGGACTGCCAATGCGACCCCTTCTCGCCCCGGTACGGCGGACGAGGGCTCCGGGGGGTTTTAGTGGGTTTGAGTCCCATATACCCACTGCCACCACCCCAGTGGTGGCAGGGAAGTGCGAGTGCATTTCCCCCCCCCCCCCTAAAAAAGGTGGTACCATATGCTTCTTTTATTAGTACCTAATCACCATTGAGTTGGGTGGAACCTAACTAAAAATAAGCTTCATTTAACCGAATGTATAGGTGAGTACTGTTTACTTATGTTAGGAAAACTAGGCTGGGTTTCCACTTGCAAGAAAATAATCTGCAGAATTTTCTTGCAGGTGGAAATCCAGTCGTATCGGAAACTGAAAAGGTAAGTAGTAGGTAACTTAAAATATAGCCTCCTTAATAAGCTGTTTGACTATGTACTATTAAAAATCATCAAGCAAATATTATTTTCATGAAGTATCTTAAAATTAAATGTAATTATTATTGAAAAAAATACCGGTAAATAAATCACGGAGTAGTACGCTTTTAAGTTTCTAGAGGAGGCATCGTCTATCCCTTTCTCACAAACAGAAAACAGAGATCGTGAGTAGCTTCCTCACAAGTCTCACAACTACTACGAAAGCATCGTTTATGACGTATCATACCAAAGAGATTGTATCATACCATACCATAGAGGTACCACAGCTTAGTAATGAGGTACTATGGAGGACTGATAAAGTGTGAAGCCAAAACAAAAAAAAATAATAGAGCAAGTAGCAATAGATATTTAAACAATATATTGAAATACTTACTGTTAGGTACAGTTGCATTAACTAAGTGTGCTGTAAGCATACGGAGCGTTGACCCGATCATTCTAGAAGTTTCGCTTTGCATGTCGTTACGCGTTCGGTGGAATATGCGATTCGAACTTGAAGACTGGCTAAGGTCCCTATTACAAAACTACGCTCAGTCGTCGATTGATGCTCAAGTAGAGATTTCATTCGCTATTTCATCATTTTGTGAATGAAATCTTGTCTTGAGCAAAGATTACCGATTGAGCGTAGTTTTCTACGGGCATTAGAGTCATAAAGTAACAATATATTATTTTTCTTTACAAATCTCAAACGTTTTAAATTAAACTTAAAACCCATTTAATAACAGATACTGTACAAACTTTATGGGCATCTCCAAGGCCTTTAATAGGGTTTCTTACGACGGCCTACTCATCAAGCTCCAGTCATAATTATGACTCCTAAGGATATCGGTTTATAGTTACGAATAGTCATACGTGAATTTTAGTCCAATCTCCAGTCCAAAGTCCATGGCAATCAAAGTTGTTTTTGAATACCTTTTCCTATTGTGAATATTAACGATTTGAATTGTACCTTGAGCTGGTGGTACTTTGGTTCCTACGATTCTAAAGCTGAACTAGCTCTAAAAATACAGAAATCCTATGAAAGGTTAAATATGGTAGTCATCTCTGGCATTGGTCGGCAAAATAAGCAGCTCGAAGCCTCGTACTCCATTCAAGGGTAGATACATAGAACATCCTCTAATATTAATCAGTGAAATTGTGAAATAATCGTTTTCTCTTCAAGACTTCCTAGAGCCTTTAAAATAAGACTAACATGACATAACCGTCCAAGAATTCCTTACTTAACATTGGCAGAATTATCACTAAAAAGCGATAGAAACCCATTAAACTGAAGTCGTTGAAAATAATCCGGAAATGGCGGATGAGAATTTTGTTTTTTTTTTCCATAACCCGTGTATTTTTTAATTTTAATGTGTGATCAGTTTGGATTATTATCCGTTAAGTGTTCGTGAACGTGCACGAGTTTTGGCAAATAAACTGAGGTCGTTGAAAAGAATCCTAAAATGGCGGTTGTGAATTTTGAATTTATTTCCATCACCCGTGTATTTTTGAATTTTAATATGTAATAAGGGTGGATTATTATCCGTTAAGTGTTCGTGAACATGCACGAGTGATGGCAAATGGTTCCAAGTTTTTAAACCTATTCAACGACCGTACCCTCTACCTTATTTCAATTTGTAACAGTGCAAGTGGAAGCGCCTCCCAAACATGGCTTCAGAACTTCGCCAATGTTTGAGTGCACTGACCCGGCAAACATAACTAAATCATATATGTAAATATGGAAGATCATTTAAAAATAAACACAGTGCGAAATGCAGCGCAAGGACGCTAGTTAAATGCCACAGAGGCTGCGATGTGATTGCGTAGTTTGACACACCCATTAATGCAGTAGAAGGTTGATGGTTATAGCAAATGGTGTACCGAGTCAAATTCAGCGGGGGCCAGAAAGATACAATTATTTCTATTTCTGTCTTAATTGAATTTAGCCGGTTTGATTTGTAATTTCTAAGTAGGTAATTACCTACCATAGAATTCGTTGCATTTTATAATATATTAAGAATAGTTACTAGAACTTCCTATAAAGCTACAACTTAAATATTTAGTTTTTTTAATATGATTTTGGTTCATCTCGTGTCTAGATATTGTCAGTCGACTGTGCATTTTATAAAATGAATTTAGTTACCTAGTTGTGAAAACTTTTAATTAGCCATAAGTATATTACGTGTATATATTATAATATATAATATTTAGCTCTTAGTTTTCCGAAGAAAATAATTTAAATAAAATAAAATAAACTTTTAACATGATGAAATCACAACAAGTACATACTTACATAAATTCTTTTTTAAATTTTCTAACACCTTGAAAGGGCACACCGCTATTACTCGTAGCAGAAATCTAGAAGAGAATTATAAGAATATGTCGTCTTTATAATGAGTTGGCATTAAAGAACAAAATCATAGCATAGTATTTGACCCCAATATTGGGAAGTTTGTCAAGTGTATTAGGACAAGACAGTTTCCTGATATGAATATAAATCATACATTACAATAATTATCAGATAATAATTATTTGATTTATAATAAGAACCAGGGTACAGACCCTGGTTATAATTATTAATCAAATAATGAATAGTGCGATGTAGTGCACAGGCACTTCATCGCTCTTTCCAAAGCTTGGACGCTTGGTCGATGCGACGCATGATCAAATTGCTGGCGCTTATTTAGCACAACGAATCAGCATTGCAGTTCAACCTGTCAATGCTGCCAGCATTTGTGTGCGCTATCTACTGGTAGTGGGCTGGAGCATTTGGACTGTCTGTAAGGTCATCGTAGCAGTATATAGTTGTTTTGTTTTGTAAATGTTTTTTAGTAGGTATAATAGTGTAGCTTGTAGTATCTAGTAGTCTTTTTTGTATTATTATAGTACTTATTTAGTTAAAAGAATAAAAGTACTATCCCTGAAAAAGCAGTCAACATATTTTATTTTACTGTACATAATTATTTTAAATAAAACAACAAAATTCATAATTTCCTGTTAAAATAATGAAAAACTACTTAATTATTTATATATGCATATATTAAGGTCACAATCTACATAGTTTAAAACTATTGGTTAGTATAAATAGCTTTGTGATTTAATATATAGAATTTTTTTTAAAGAACACAAAAACGCTACTATCTGTAAATCTGTAAGACTAAATTTGCCAACCAGCTGTCTTCATTGAAGGTGGGGCTCTTCCTTTCTACTCGTGCTTTAATTTCCGCAGAAGGTCAAGAATAAATCATGTACCTTTCAAAACATTTTTCAATGCACCTTTAGCATAATACAATATGAAGATAAGTACTATTAATATTTGGGTATAATTTGTATGAAGTTTATCATATTGAAACCTGGTACCTACCCAACACCCGTGGTGTTAGTGACAGAATATAGTGATAGTGATAAGTTGATTATATTGATCATATTTGTTGTGATTAGTCTAACTCCCGCGAACGCTAACTATTCGCGAGTACCTATTACTGACAGAGAGAGCGCGAAGAGCGAGCAAAGCCGTCTCGACTCTCCGTTTCAACTTGGGCATAAATTATTTCATATGACAGTCCGGCTGTTTTCTACAGGTTGCATTTCAACCGATTCTCGTGAATATTGTTGTTACTGTTTGATAATTAATACGGATTTTTGAAGATTTAGGGTTTTTAAACAAGGTGTTGGCGGGGACATGAGCATTAGCTCGATGTGAATGATTTTTGTGAACATTTGCTCGCTATGAGCAAACGCTCTCTACATCTGAGTATTTGTCTCGAATATACGCTCAGCTGCGCTCCATCTAAGTAATCAGTTGTTGTCAAAGTAGCAGACTTAGTGGTATGTTCTGCGTTCCTTTATCCGGTACTACTATCTAAAGAAGAAACTAGTACTTATGCCTATAGGTTTATTAATAAATAAATTCATTTCTCGCGATTTTACTCCATTTTACCTCGCTAAATAAGACAACACACGGAATTACGCAGAAGCACGAAACTAAGCCCAAAATCATCATCGCTTTGCGTGGAATCAATAATCATTTACTGTTCAGGATAGACCTCTTTTCTAGTACACCAACATTCTGTGCCAATCAAATTTGACCTATTAATATCCCACATGTGCGAGAAAAGAGATTTGGCTCCACATTTATCATGCGAACAGCCAAAGACTGGAACGCTTTACCGGCATCCGTATTTCCCGAAAACTACAACCTTGGAGTCTTCAAATCGAGAGTGAACAGGTATCTTCTAGGCAAGCGTGTTAAATCCTAGACCGCATCGTCACTTACCATCAGGTGCGATAGTGGTCAAGCGCGAGCCTATCAAAAAAAAATTATGGTCCGTATTACAGAACGATGCTCAATCATCGATCGGTGCTAAAGCAGAGATTTCATTCACTAATTGATCACTTTATTAATTTTTTATTGCATAAATAAATAATATACATCCAAAAATAGACAGTCCTGAAAACAAAAATTAAATATCTTAAAAAAATTACAAAGTTACAGGCATTTTAAAATACAAGAATAGAAACAGCTCAAGGTCAGTAATAACCAGTCGTCCATAGTACTTAATTACTACTTTGACGTCACAAACTATGACTTAATAGTAGCTGTTGGGGATAGAATTCAGAAACATTAGAAGTGTACTATTCCGTGATTTATTTACCGGTTTCACTATTTTTATCAATGATTACATTTATTTTTAAGCTACTTTATGACAATAATGGTGTCGATTCTGTATCGTATTCTCTAATACTAAAGTAAACTTAAAATATATAAAATACTCTTCTGATAAAGGGGAAATGAAAAAGACGGAAAAATGTTAATTTCGTTTAGCTTTAGAGTTTGCGACACAGAATCGACACCAATATATATATTACTTGTTCTTTTTTAATAGAAGTCAAATAGCCTATTGAGACGTATTCTTACCTTCGTGGACCACGTGTCTGAATACTTTGTGAACTTGTGGACACCCTAATAGAAAGGGAAACGTTACAACTTTGGTGACCTCTCCTTCGGCTCGTTGTATGAAAAATTACACCTGATTACGTAGTATGTATATCCGTATAATCAAGTTAGTGGTTTATCATTGGAAATACCAATATAGCAGCGTGTTGGACTTTGCCCAGACGAGAGGCCCCTGAGAGCACGCCTTTCTAAACTTGGAAATTGGAATTGTTGTCTTGTCTTTATCATTTCGAGCCTGTGCGGTGTGACTTCTAGTGTTCATCAGCGATTTTACCAAACTTTGCAAATCTTAAGTTGTCAAATATATTTAAGGCTTGAACTATACAAGTTCTGGTAAATTCAAGCTCTGAGCATAACAGAGAGACTAAAACATTTACAGCCTTATTAATAAACACGAACTAGCTTTAGACTAGTTACACCATCTTTTGTCTCTTTCGATCCAGCTAAATATTCTAGTAGCAAAAAAAGGACAAAAGCTGAAGTAACTAATCCGAGACTAATACCCGTTTATTAATAAGGCTGTTACAGCATAGAGTAGACATAAGTACTATACAGTACGACACATAAGTAACTTCAGAGCTTTTTTCTGCCTCAACCTCTATTTTATAGTAGGTTATTAGTATAGATACTCAGTAAATACTATCTAAAATATGATTTATTACTTACTAGTTGCGCCCCGCGGTTTTACCCGCGGATAAAAAGTATTTTAATTATGTGCTCATCCCGCGGGAACATTTCACTTTTCCGGGATAAAATGTAGCCTATATGTTAATCCAACATATAGGCTACATTTTATCTAGTAACATATAGGCTACATTTTTTCCGGGATAAAATGTAGCCTATATGTTGGATTAACATATAGGCTACATTTTATCCCGGAAAAGTGAAATGTTCCCGTGGGATGAGCACATAATTAAAATACTACCAGTGTATAACCTATCTTGGTACGGAATTTCATCCAAATCCTCAGCCGTTTGAGCGTGAAGGAGTAACAAACATACACAGATACAAACTTTCGCCTTTATAATATTATATATAGTGTGACTATAAAACAGGAGAATGAATTTACTAGTATCTATATACCTACCTAATTATGTATCATTATTTGGCAGGAAAGAATAAAATATCTTTGGCTGTCAAGTTATTTAAATTACAATGGTACCTACAAAAGTTATCAGAGCTATTATACCTACATTAGACTACATGGCATAGGTACCTATCCATGTTCCAAGCTTACCAGGACATGTATAAGTACCTACTTATTAACACATGATACTTATGCTCGTATTACAGAACGATGCTCAGTCATCGATCGGTGCTCAAGCAGAGATATCACTAATTTATCACTTTATGAATGAAATCTCTGCTTGAGCACCAATCGATGACTGAGCATTATTCTGTGATACGGACCTTAGAGGTGCACATGTACAAGAACTACTTTCAATATTGTTTTTTGTTATGGCATGAAGCTAGCCGTTCACCTGATATTAAGCGACACGGCAGCCCGTATCAGTTGCAGTGTCATTTGGAACACTGCACTGCGCACATCATCCCGAGACATCAGGACGGTCTAGTAATAAGATTACTAGACGTCTCATTTTCCCAGTAATTTCACGAGCTGCAGTGCCTTTCAAACCGGAACACAGTAGTGCTTGTGCACTTCTGCTTGGCGGCAGAATAACCGGCAAAGCGGTGGTACCTACCTATAGACGAACTTTGAAGAAAAGTCCTACCACCCTAGTGAATTTTTGATAGATATTTTTTTGATTATTATATTTATAAAGGGTCAGTCACTGGTTTTCTTTACCGTTTTGTACCTAGCACCTACCTTAGTAAATTGGTAAAATATTTAGGCACGAAGACTTAATAACTTCATAAACCACAAAGTAAACAGAGAATAATCCATAATAGCACTTAAATAGGTTAGCTGCTTAGTCATGACGACTAACTTTAATGATGATGATGGCAACGAATACCTACGGAATTACGGATAGGTACAGATGGATGGAATAATCCAGCCACGGTTCAAAGCAGAGTAGCAACAGTGCATAAACGTAAAATCTAAAGACAGCATAAGTGATATAACAGTGATGTAGAAAAAAACTTGTTTTAATTCTACCTCTTTAATAATTTTCTAAGTCTCTATAATAGGTTATAGGTACTAAGTACGTCCCTCTTTACTGTACTTTGTCTGAAATCAGTTAGTAATTCAAGACAAAGGCTTTAAGTTCAATAGTATACGCATTTATAGCTGTTAGCTCCTAAAAATGAAAATGAAACTTTTTATTTGACCTTATTAATACTCTGCGATCTAAAATATTGGTCGCATTCCTCAAAATCTTTAGGACAATAAGTAATTATAAGTAATGTATGTACCGCTTAAGCAACCGTGGCGACACCTATAGGACCTGTGTTAGACTGGTAAACTTTTATGTGTGGTTACAACTTTACAATTTGAAATCCATTCCTTCTGGGTGTTATATTGTACTAAGTTACTAACAACAAAGTAACATCCTTTTCTTCAGAAGGTAAATTATGAAGCTAGCATTAACGCCACCTTCTGGTTTTTTGCTATACTATTATGACCCACGTGGTTGGATTATTTTTTTTTACCATTCATCAGGCGATGAGTTAACGCAATCATAATATAAATGGATAGCTGAACCTATCATGCAGAGGTATGATAATAGCTTTAGCAGTAGTAATATAGATGGCGCTGTACCGATGTCGTTAAAACTATAAGTAAATGTACCGCTACTTTGGCGCCTTCAACTCGTTCTCGGGTGACTTCTCGCTCGGTCTCGGTAATAGTGCGGCGGATAGCAAAGTATGTACAATACTTTCATGATTTTTCAACTACTTTGCTACGGTAGTAGGATCGGGCTATATTTAAAAATATGTTGAATCAAAATGTGTCTAAATAGAGAATTTACAATTCTTAATAGAATTTCAGATTTATAACTCAAGAACGGCTGAAACGATTTGGCTGAAAATTGGTGGGGAGGTAGCTTAGAATCAGGAGACGGACACACGGCCGTAGCTAGGGGGGGAGGGGCAGGGGGGCATTGTGCGGAAATCACAATGCTCTATTTTAAAAATACCAAAAACTAAAATAAATTGTTATAATTAAAAAGTTTGTTTAGAGTTTGAGATAAAAACAATCTTAACTCCATGCTTGCTTAGCTCCATGCATCATGTTCTGGAATGTTCTCAAATAGTATCTAATAAAGAAGCCCATAGTTTGATTAACTGGCAAGATAAGACACCTTAGCCAACATAAGAGTAACAACTTATTTATGATGCGCGAGCTCAAAGTCAAAGTCATTATCAAGCCCATAGTTTGACTAACTGGCAAGACAAGACACCCTAGCCAACATAAGAATAACAACTTATTTATGATGCGCGAGCTCAAAGTATTTTGTTGAAAATATGCTATTTTACATCTAAGTCAAAATGACATTAGGTAGGTAATTTTAAGTTATAGAACTATGCAACAGCACCAAGCTGTTTGCCATTTGGCAGTTTTTTACAGACTTCACGAGTCATCTCTTTGCATACTTAGTTTCTAAAAAACTATTTTTAACATTTTCAAGCCCCACGACTCTGCCATTTTGAAAAATTTCCAGTAAACCAAATAGAAAACTAAATTCCATGTACCAAAATTTCGCGAGAATCTGTTAAGAAATACGACCTGAAGAGTTGAAACCGTCATTCAAAATCATTATTGCCCAAGCTGAAACGAAGACGCTTCGCGCTCGCTCGGTTAAATACACAAAATAAAAATAGAAACAAATACCTAAATAGAACAGGCTCCTTTGTTGAAGTTGTGTTAATAAGTGGAGTAATAACAAAATCTACATTTTGATGAAGAAGGGACGAAAGATACATGTTATACCTACCTTCTTTATATCATTTATTCCTGTGTCTCTACCAAAGAAATAGGAATATAAAAAACGAGTGTGCTTTAGACCTCAGGACTAAAGTAAAACTTCGTAAAGCTCCGTAAAGTAAAACTTCATCTATCGGCCGGTATAACTTTGTTTTTTGGTTTATGAGAGGCAAGTAGAAAAGTAAAAAACGCATTATATAAAGTTTATTGAAAACACTAAGGTTTAGGATGGAGGCTTTACATCTGTGGCTAAATACAAAGAATTAATAGCTATGTCGGAAGACACAAATGCCATAGACTTGGATAGCGTCGCCAACGATAAAGTATCCATAACTATTCTATTAGCAACATGGTTTAGATTTGCGCCGCGTGACTGTGCAGTGTACTTTAAAGCCAATTTAATGACTCGTTCACAAGCAAGAGATTTTGATGTTGCACTTCTAGCCTCTTTGCCTGCTTGCTGAGCAGCTGTTTTAGCCAAGTTCATCATTAAATCTTGGTGGTTTGACATACCATTCTTGGCATATCTCACAGACATTTGTACTTCAATAGATGCAGTCAGAGCCCTTCTTAAGGCTACTACACTAGCTGCAGTCAAATATGCTACATCTCCAGCATAGAGAATTGCTTTTTTAGCCTTCACTTCAAGCTTCTCCAGCTTTTGTTTAATCTTTTTTTCATTAGCAACTTCGTCTTCTATATCTGGTCTATCTATTTCTATGTCAGCCATTATATCAGTGTTTAAGGCGGGTTTGTATATGTTTTCCTTAGCATCCAACCAATCATCTATCAATTCAGGAGCAGCCATTTCTTGTGGTTCTAGACCAAGCGTATCTACTCTGGCATAGTTAGTCATATTAATAGATTTTTCTAATACTATTGAATCAGTTTCAGTTACGTTCCGACCAGAGTTTTCCATGTCTAATACAGTTTGATTCAAAAATCCTTTGACAGGGTTACCGTCATGTTTGCTATTTAGAATATGAACGGATTTTTTGTTAACTCTAGATAATACTGAAAACGGAGTAAGTTTTTTTGGCTTAGGTAATACTTTTATGCTATTATTGATATTTGAACTAGATAATATATCTGTTTTATTTAATATTGCGTCATATACGGCAGTTGTTTTGAGAGGAGTAGGCGTGTGTGTTGTATACATATCTACTGTAGGTTTAGTTTCGATTGATCTCTTCTTTCTCAGAGACAAATCAACTGATTGTTTCTTAGATAACGCTGTCGCATACGTAATGTCTTTTAAAGCAGACACTATTGAAACTTCTGCTGCAATTTGAGATAGGCCATAAACCAGTCGATGGAGTTCGGGTTCTGTTGAAGCTCTGGTTAATGTTAATATATGACCAGACAACGTTCTCGATATGTAGTCTAAAATACGTCTGGTCTCTATTGCAGTCACGCCTTTAGTTTTACCAGGAGCTTCCAATGCTTCTCTTGTAATTCTCGTAATCTTGTCTTGGATTTCTAATTTTGACAATATAGCAGAAACGAGGTCTTTAGCCATTTGATACAGACTTTCTTCCATTACTGGATTTTGAGTCACATTCTTAGTTCCTTTTAATACGAAAGCGTCTAAATGGTTTAGAACTTTGTGCGGTGAGTTCATTGCGAAATTTTCGCCAACCACTTTAGAATTTATTTTTTCTCTGAAGTCATGAACGGGTGATATACCCGCAACAACGAATGTTATCTGAAATTCAAAATTAGTATAGAATAAATGTATGTGTAAAAAATATTTTAACACGGTCGTATTCATAATTTCGCCATTAATAACTTTTGTTGATTATGATAGAAACTACTTACATAAAAGAATAAATTTACTAAGATTCGAAAATCCATTTTTCTAAAAAAATGTGAAACGGCACACAGTCACATAACCAACTAAATGGTATTATTGATACGAAACTATTACTTTGATTGGAATTTATTTTTAACAAGCACTCGTTATACTAATTGTTTTTTATAAGGTACCTACGTTAGTAGTTTAGCTACCTTATATCATGAAGTCTATCCAGCAAAAGAATTATACATAGTTATTCTTCTTTTACTATGTTCTATTCTTCTATAAACAAATAATGGTCGATAAACGTAGTTATTATTACTTTCCGCAGTATACATATCATCGTCCTTCTTGTCGAATAGTAGAGACACATCTCTTTTACTCATTCCTTTTATTTGTTTTTTTCTATTTGCTTCTTGGGAATACCAGTCTTTTTCATATAGTTCTGTCTTAGTTTGTGAATTTCCTTTATGGTAGTAACTGTCAATCGTTACATGCGCTGTTGGAGCATTTTTTAATGAATCTTGAGGCACATTAATAGATGAGACATTATTCATCATTTCCATTACTAAAATTATTACACAAATTTCTTTACCACTAATCATGTTTAAATCTGGTACTGATGTATAATAATTGTAAGCCAAGACTACAAATCAGCTATTTATACAGCATCATCACTAATTATATGTAACGCGTTAATGGACACTAATCTTCATCCTTTAAACAAACAGCACATAATAATGAAATTGTCATCAACTTGTGAAATCTTTACACAGTCATAAAAAAAATTAAACAACATGTTCATATTTTCATAGAGATGTATTGTTGCTACATCAATATATATTTACATAACTTACTTACGATTAATCAAAGTTAAAAATAATTTGATACATTACACATTACACAAAAAGCTAAATCAATGTCTCTTGAGTTTTATTCTTTAAATCATGTTTGTATTTATGCGGCGCCGAGAGTATGTTTACTTGAACATCACCACCTGAAATCTTCAACCGAGGAATGCAGGCAGCACCCTGATGCGGTTACGGCCAGCTAGCGGGTGAGCGTCACCGAAAGGAGAAGCGTCGACATCGTCTACGGAAGGCAGAAGATCGCTCTCCTCTCCACCGATGTCACGGCGAGCTCTGTCCTTATTTTCAGATGCACCAACAGCCTTTGCCGAAGCACCAGATGCCGCACCGTCTTTTCCTGTAGCTGATGGTGTTCCCTCTTGCTTTGGCGCGATGTGCTGGATCACCTCGTCCCCAGCCGGCGCGCAGGCGCAGACCGCGAGCAGCGCCAACGACGCGACGACTAATATCGTTGAATGCATTACCGAAAGTTCCAATGTTGCTATACTTTTCACTTTTCAAACTGATACCGATCTCTACTCACGAACCAGCTTATATTGGAAACCGATACTGACACAAAGAATTAAAGTGATTGAAACAGCACATAAGAATAATGCGCATTATTATTTGTAGAGCAAATCTGACGCACGATCTTTATATACAGAAATTCTATAAACAGGCGTGCAAGTGATCGTCTCATTATAAACCTTGACTTGGGGCGAGATGCTAATGAATCACCAAATGCGGTAGATAAAGCTGATAAAAATAAAAGGCAACAAAGCGCTTGTTAGCACCTGGTCATTATGCTGTAAAAGCCATGTATTTGTATCATTATTTTGTAAGACGAGCGACGCTATTGTGATTGTAAGCTATTGCAAAATATTAGGCTAAGCACGCCATATAATAGTCGCCAGCGCTACTTATACGGAAAGGTTCAACACCCGACAATTTCCATATAAGTGCATATTTATATTTGAGTGTGATATCAAATCACAGATATATCTAAATTATTTATTTGTGTGCCGCTATACTCACGACAGAATCCACGCAGATCTGTCTTAATTATGAAACTTTAACGGCACTATAACGACGACCTATTTACAAAATAATAAAGGTCAAAGACCTAGTTTCCTAGCATTCTATTAGGTGGTAGGATTTTTCTGCAAAGTACCACCGCTTTGACAGTTAAAAACGCAAAGCAGTAGGCAGGCATTGCTATGTTCCGGTTTGAAGGGCACTGCAGCTAGTGAAATTACTGGGCAAATATAACTTAATGACCTGATCTCACAGTCAGTAATCTTATTACTAGACTGTTTCTAAGACAGTTATTATACTCTTTGGACTGTGCTAATGTCTCAGGATGACGTGCACAGTTCAGTGTCACGCGAGACTATACCTACTTAAGAGTTCCGAGTGACACTGCAACTGATAGATTGTCACGCAATCCATTAACACAAAAAAAAATTGCCAGTTAATAATAAGATATGTAGCATTTACATTTACAGATTCAATTTAATAACTTGGTTTCACATACTTGCTTAAAATAAACAGAAGATAGAATGACGAACAATAATTACTTACAGCTATATTTGGTTTGTTTTAAGGGAAAAAATAGAATTCGTTATTACGTTATGTGATTAATGATCTTTCGTGTAGAGCACAAAGCACATAGACATAAGAGCTTTAATAGATGTTGGAAATTGATGACAAAGTATTAAGATAAACGATTATATAAGTACCTATATTATAGTGATATGAGAAGAAATCCTAGTAGCCGTTATTGACGATAGTTATAGTTGTATCGTAAAACACCAGAAGACACCTTGTTATATTTAGGTCCGTATTACAGAACGATGCTCAGTCATTAATCGGTGCTCAAGCAAGATTTCATTCACTAATTGATCTCTTTATTAATGAAATCTCTGCTTGAGCACAGATCGATGACTGAGCATCGTTTTGTAATACGGACCTTAAAGTGTAAAGATTTCCGAGGTTAACAAATGTAGCGCCGTGTGAAATAACAATAGTATCTTAAAACTTGTTGTTACTACCAATGACACAGACAAATATTATTTTATGGAAAATTGCGCCTTAGTAGACGGTATGACGAAACAGATCCAAAAATAACAATAACATGGTCCGAGACGCCGCAGATAACTAATATTTTAGGCAACATGTAGCCTTACTCATCAATAAACGGAAGGATAGGCGTGTCACGTTCAAACTGCGTTTTCCACGTAACATAAACCGTTTATCACCGTTTTTCAATATAATCTACAACAAAACACATTCATGGTCATTATGTTATTGAGAATATTTACTGAAAGAATTAGTAGCACGGATACACAATGCGTCAATAAATTCCAATTCTGGAGATTCTTATTAGCACCGTGGAATGAAGGCGAGTATAAAAAGTAATGCACGTCGAAGGGCTGATTATAACCGAAACAAACGTAAGATCGTGCACTCAGATAAGATCAAGTTTTTGGGAGTGTTTCCCATTGTATTGCGGAGAAGTTCTCGAAGCCCGTCCAGATCATGGCTTCCACGTTGTACGCCCTTTTCTCACTTGCACTATTTGCGTACTGCATCGCATCACCAGTTCCAGAAACAACGGAAGCGGCTACAACGACAGATTATGAAGTGGTTCCACTATACGCAGTAGTGGAAATAATCGAGCAAGTACCACAAGTTGTCGCATTCGTAGAGGCCATAACGACGGAAGCACCAGAAGAAGCCACGCATAAAGTGGCGAAGAGGTCACTGATTGAAGACAGCCCTAGCAATGACTTACTAGATGGTTTTGATGGATTTAACAATGATGACGGTCTTTCGAACCTGGTGGGTCGTAGAATTAAGACCCTGCCTTCTTGGGTGGGTTAATAATCATTCCAAAACATGTATTATTATTGAGAGTAATTGTACCTATAGTGGGCAAAGAATGAACTAATAATAATAATAATTGATAAGCTAATTTTATGTACAAAACTTAAACTAAAATACAACCCAATGTATGTAATTGATACGTACCTACGTATTTGTAATGTAAGTACATAAGTTTTTAAGAAAACAAAAACTCTTTACATTTTATTTGAACGTGATGAGTTTTGATTGTGATTAGTTTACCAAAAATACCTAAGTATATTTTTGTATAAATATATTTTAAATGGATCATTTTTGTTTCGTTTATTAAAATCCTTACGTCTTTAGTGTACCCCAAGTCCGCACTAAGCGTTTTGCTGGGTCACTTATAGTCCGAAAGGCCAAGGAATGGAATGCTCTTCCAACAACAGTGTTTCCTTCTGGGTATAACCTGGGTCTTTTTAAGTCAAGAGTGAATGGGCATCTCATGGCCAAGCGTGCTCCACCTTAGACAACTTCGTCACTTACCATCAGTGAGATGTTGTCAAACGCTTGCCCATATTACCTTTAAAAAAAAGTTAAAATTTAAATAAATAAAAATTATTGAAATAAAACACATCAAAAGTTAGATAATTATTCAATATTATAATAATATAAATAATAATACGGATCATACCTTTTTTTGAGAATTTTATTTATTTTAGTCTCATATTTCAAAGCAGTAATATGTTACGTGATGACGTTATCATCCTGCCACTTAAAATTAATTTCTTTTTCATCGTCTTCTACTTAAACATCTTCTTCGACGATTTCTACTATTTCTTCTACACCATCACAGCCCAATACAGGGATATCAACAGTTATTTCTCGAAGGATGTGATCAGGATTGTTGTCCATGTAGTCGTGCATTTCCGGCGTAGTTTTTAATACTTTAGGACTTAAAAATAGCCCATCCAATAACCGACTGCTTACTAGTTTCAAAATGATGAAGACTAATAATAATAATAATAATAAACCCATATATTTCCAACAACCTTAAACAATAGTAATACTTAAACATTAATTTATCTCAATTGATGCTGGAACCCCAGACTGGGTATAGGTCTCCTCCAGTTTACTCCAACTCTCTCTGTCCCTTGCTTTTATTTGCCATTCTTTTCCTGCTGTGGCGACTATTTCGTTAATCCATCTATTCTTTGGACGTCCTCTGCTCCTTTTACCAATTGGTCCTTTCCATATCGTTGATTGTAATGTCCATCTTTTGTCTCTGTATCTTGTTAGGTGCCCTGCCCATCGCCACTTTAGTGTTAAAGCGTATTGCAGTGCATCTATAAGCTTTGTTTTATTTCTTATATATTCGCTTCTTATTCTCTGTATTCTCCTTACTTTCAATAGACTTCTTTCCATCGCTCTCTGGCACGTCACGAGCTTAGTTTTTATTTTGGTGTTGTATGTCCAAGTTTGACAGCCGTATGTTAGCGTCGGTAAAATACAGGTGTCCATTACGGTCTTTTTAAGGTGAAGAGGGAAGGCGCCTTTTAGAATTTCTTTTAGGGACCAAAATTTTTTCCAACTCATGTTCACTCTTCGTTCCGTCTCTTCTTCATCATTATTGTCTCTAAAGGTTATTTGTTTCCCTAGGTATATGTATTTGTTTACGTATTCCTATGAAGACTAAAGAGTATTAAAATTACTGAGAGATTTGTCATTCTCGGCATCCCAGAAAACATCCCTCGTGTCGACGATGCCAAAAACAATTATCTAGGTAGTGTTGCATCGTTACCTGCACTTTATAAGTGATCATTTTCTATGGGATTCACTCAGTACCTACTCTCAAGTCATAATGTGTTAAATAAATGTTTGTTTTTGTGGTTTAGATAACATAAAGATATTATATTTAGCCACGTACTCATAAACAAAGCCGACAAAAGTCTTGTGTCAAAAGAAAAAGCTGTAAAATAAGTATGCATAGCTTAATTATAATTACACCAAGATAAACTGGCCCTTACAATATTATTGGCCGTGGTGTGTTTTCCGGAGGACTTTTTTTTGATGAATTATGTGACGAGCTGGTCGTTCATCTGATGTTAAGCGACACGGCCGCCGATAACAGAACAGTGTCACTCGGAACTTACATAAGTTACACGCGACACTGCACTGCGCACATTATGGAGAGCAGTGCGTGCACACTACTGATTGGCGGCCTACCTAGACGAACTTTGAAAACTTTGAAAGTCTTAAAACAAAACTACTATCAAAATATTAAAATAACTATGTTTACAAGCCATTGATACAAATAAAAATAACAGAGACAAAGGTTTTTTTAAATCACTTCACAGATCCAGGAATCCAAACCTTCAAATGTAGAAAATAAACATCTGCATACTAGGTACACTACTATCTTTATATTTGTCATGCAACCCTCCGATCGTTCCGGCAGTGGCACTGTGCGGCACAGTTTTGGATAAAATAACAGCAAATGATCAAGATCCATCCAATAAGATTCGCGTGATGAATTTTCATACACAGACAGACATAAATAGACCGTCAGACAGACCAAAATTATAAAAACGATATTTTTGGATTCTACTTCATCAACCCTAAAGAAATGGTTTTTCTAACTACTCTTCTATGTAGACATTTCTTGGTAACAGTTTTACTATAAGTTTAGATATCGCCACTACTTCCACATGAATCTACTAGGTATGCTTTAAGCCTTAATCATTCTTAAAAGATTCTTGCTTAAGTTTCAAAAAGGATTTAAGCAGCCGGACGAAAGGTTTTTATACCATGGAATGGGAATCCAAATAATAATTGTTGAATAAACATCACAATGTTTGTGTTGTGCTGGTACCTTCTCGTCATTGAAGAGTGAAAAAAGTAATTGATTTTTTCTACAGCCTATCCCATTACCTTATTAAATCTCCATTTTATCTTATAAATAAATCTTGAATCCACTCGCAATCCAACTTGTCAAAATTACTTTATTTGAGAAAGTGTCGCTACCTATGTGACATGGTAAATATTTAACAACATATGAACATACCTATACCTAGCGAGTTCCTAATATCGTAGTTGTACTTGTTCTTCGAGCACGTTCAAGCTCTTTTTTACAGCTGGATAATACAAAAATCGGATCGTTTGTCACACAGTCACCAAAACAACACCAGACAGGTGCATTTTTAATATTGTGCAATAGTAAGCATATTGGACAGAATGAAAACTATTTTGTTGGCTCTCTTCATTTACCTGGTGAAATCCAGGTGCTTCCAGTTCCCAGAAGTAACATCATCGGTGTATTACGTTCCTGTTGTAAATATAGATGGTGTCAATGAATCAGTGGTGTATATTATGAATGAAAACAATACTGACGATATTTTACTCAATTCACTAATCACAGGGCTCTACTCAGATCAATCTATAACACTGCTGAGCGGCGAGGGATATAAAATTGCACCAAATAGACGTTTTAACAGACATTCTAATTCAATAATATTGACAGAAAATCTAATCTTGGATGAATTATACTCTGAAGCGTTCGATAAAATACTGAAATCGCATTGGTCTCCTGTATACATAATAATAACAACGAAAAACGGAAACCAGTCATGTGAAAACGGGACAGTTAGTCAAGTATTTCTAGAAAATGCGCAAGATTATATGAACACGATATGGCACAAGCATCAGATATTTCGAGTCATTGTCTCATTCCCTTACACCTGTCCTCAACATTTCATTATTTACAGTGGGCACAAGCCTTCCACTACGACACTATACGATAGAACTATAAAAGTAATAACTATCAAAAATAAGCAAGAGTTAAAGACAGCCATTCTGGTAAACAGTAAACCCCAAGAACTCACCATAGGGTATCCATTGAGAGCCAGTATTTTCTATAGATTTCCTACATCGATCACTCAGTGTAACATTATCCCATCACTCATGAAACTTAAACTTAAATTGTCTGATGGTTTCTGCGGTTTAGATGGGCTGATGATGCACGATTTTATGAAACATTTCCAATACAATTTGACAATACCACAAGATGAAAGGTGCGATGTATACGGTTTCGTGCATCCTGATAGAAATGTGTCTGGAAGCCTCGGTTGTATTATAAGAGACCAGATTGATATATCTTTTAACTCAAGATTTTTGGTGCCTTACGCGACGACAGACTTTTTCTACTTACACTACGTCACTGTGGATTCATTAGCTGTCGTTCTAAAAAGGCCGGGGGTTATACCACTTTGGCACTACCCTTACAACACTTACGGACCCCGCACTGGGACTGTAGTAGCTATACTAGTAGTCACAGTAGGTGTATTGATGTGGGTTATAGCACGGCTAAACAGGCAATCAATGGATCATAAACCACGATTGCTGCATGAATACATTTTGAATGCATTGACATGTACACTATTTGGATTTGTGATTGAGAGAAACAGCAATCATTTCAGATTATTAAAAGGAACATGCCTATTTTGCTCCATCATATTTTTGGCAGTATACCAGGTAGGTAAGACCAAGTAAAAGAAATAATTCTCTTTAGCATGTTCACTTCTTTGGTCAAAAATTAGGCCCTGATAAAACACTATCTTTTTCAGGGTAACGTAAACTATCAGTTTACAACACGCACGCGATACAGCGATCTAAAAACCCTACAACAATTGTTTCATTCCAAATACGTGCTGTACACATCACCTTCTATCCGGGATCTATTGATGAGCTCCGTGAATCCAGAAGACACAGCCCAAGTAGCATATCTACAACGCACTCGAATAAAAAACGAAAGCGTAGTAGGCATAAGTAATTCAATACTAATTATTATTATGTTATATTATCATTAAATCGATAGTTCATTGATTAGAACAAAGAAAACAAACCGCATGGCTTTATTTATTAACTTCCAGATTTCATCATCGAACATCCTGAAGCAGCAACATTGGAGAGAGAAGAGGACATCAAGATGGAAATACTCCTAAACTATACTGATAAAAACGGGGCTCCGATGATGTATGTGATTGACGAGACGTTTCATGTGTACTACATGTCTTACATCGCCAGATCTGGTAGGTCATTATTTTTTCAAGCACCCTTAGTTTCCCGATGTAGGGAACGTGTCACATCTTCTCCCGTTTTATTCCATAACAAAATTTATCAAACAAGCAGAACGATAAAACATTAGAATTTGTTGTAGATACTTAATCATTTTTTTACAGGTTTCCTTTTCGTTGAAGAGTCCCTTCGATTCATGATGCGAATGCTAGAAGCAGGTCTTCCTCACAAGTACTATGCTTGGACACGGAGTACTTTAAAATTAGGAGACACTAACTTCAAAATTGGACCCGAGCCAAGACCCTACAGCAAAATCGAACTTAATGATGTGTGCATAGCTTTCTGCGTTCTAGTTTTTGGTTGTTTCGTGTCAACTTGTTCATTTATTGTAGAGATTTATAAGGTCAAACTAACAAACAATGTAGTAATCACTTCGCAGTAGGATATTCCACCTTGTATATCGTAAGTTTGCATATCGAATACCTAAGCTGAAAGATACGTTAGTGTTTAATTTATTTTTGTTGTCTAGAATAGTTATTTCGCTGGATGACGTAGTAGATCTGCTGATTCTGTGATGCAAGCAAGTGCACTCCGCCGTTAGGCGTAAAAAGTGTCTACTAGCTTTGTTTTAGGTATGAATCTTGACATTTGTCCTATAATGAGCTTTAGCTTGTGGTAATAGAAGTTACCTAGGGTAGTACTGATTGGGCAACCTCTGGTACCTACTCGACTTCATACAGTCTAACTAACTGTAACACTTACTACTGAGCTGAGATTGTGTCAAAATTATTTCTGTTGCCACAAGCCAAAGATCATTACAGGATTTGGTCTCCTATCAGGGTCATCAGCTGATCACGCCTCCAAATTGTCAAAAACCATGCTTAAAACCAAAGACGTAGGTACTTCGCTAATAGATTTAGGTGACATTTATATATTTTCCCATGGTCTGTAGCATGCATTTCACGTAACTCGGAACCTTATATACTTTGTGTAGATAAACGGTAAATATTGTAAAGCATTTTCAGTTGGATAAATATGTGTGGTATTTTTTACTGACAATTTACGTAAAAATACGATGTAAGTTATAATTATGAACAGGGATGTATTATTTAATTTTAATGACTTTGGTTGCAATAAAGTACTATATATAAATAAATAAATACCAACGATCACATACATAGACCCTGAACCCTAATTAGGATTCCCTGTATCTAGGGACTCAGGAACTACAGAGACCATGGTCCCACAACACCGACCCAGAATAAGTATTTGCGCTTTTTTTCTGTGCACAAATACATGTCCTGCCGCGGGAATCGAACCGGCCGGGCTGTGAGCCGCCCTAGTCAACCACCACACTACAGAGGCTGTCAAACTAAAACATTATATAAAACACTAACTTTTGCCCGCGGCTTTGCCCGCGTGGGCTATCTCTCAGAAACCATTAATTTTTCGGAATAAAATTAACTTAACCCTCTCAATCTCTAGCGTGCATTGATCTCTCATAGCGGCATTGTTAGACTTAGCATCATATGACAATATCGCAAATTCTTGCCAATTAGCTACTACATGACTGGCAATTTCTTCCACCTACACAAACACATCCAATGCCCGTTCCTGAGTCCCTTACATTAAATAGGACAGGGATCAAAAGAGGCAAGCACCATCACCTACGATTGGTATGATGGTATGACTCACCATTTCACAGTTAACGTTTAGTGACTATCATGATGTTAAAGGACACGGCTGCCAATATCATTTGCAGTGTCACTCAGAAATCAAATACAAAGAACACGAAAAAAAACATGGAAATGTTAATGTTTATTAAGAAATGAAAAATTCCGCTCATTAACAAATCTGGACTTTATCAGTTAAACAAATCTTGAACCTCTCTCCCTTATCTATGCTGTGTGTGTGGTGCTGTGACATATGACATATTTAATGATAGAATAGGGAAAGTATTATGATATAATCGCTCTTGTCCATCAAGGAACCTGTCATATTCACCCCTTTTAAGTGTTATTAATATACCTATGAGTGTGGTCCCACAGTCGCCGAAACACCTTCGAATAGTAGACGTAGTAGCAATTTGAGTCACTATGAAAACTGTGTTCCTTGTTTTTACCATTCACTTGGCGGAAATCAAATGCCACCAGTTCCTGCAAGTAAAAAATTCAAAGTACTACGTTCCCATTGTAAATTTGAGAGGCATTAATGAATCATTAGTGTTTATAAAAGAAAATAATAACGACGAGACGTTAATCACTTCCATAATCATGGGACTCTGCTCTGATCAATCTATTCTAGTGATGAGTGGTGAAAACTGCAGAATGCAAAGAGAAAGTCTTCATAACAAAGACCCAAATTTAATTATACTGACTAACATTCTGAGTGTGGATGATTTAAAGACAACACCAATTAAATCTATACTGAATTCATACTGGTCTCCAGTATACATAATACTAACAGAGAGAAACGGAAATAAAACATGTGAAAAGGGAGTACTAAATGAAGTATTTCTTGAAAACGCACAGGATTTCATGAACACGATATGGCATAGGCACCAGGTTGTCCGAGTCGTCGTCTCTTTTCCTTACACCTGTCCTCGCCATTTCATTATTTACAGTGGGAGGAAGCCATCCAACACTACACTATACGATAGAACTATAAAAGTTATACAGGCTAGAAATAAAAATGAGTTGGAGACGGCTATTATGGCAAACAGTAAATTCGAGGAACTTACTAAGGGATATCCTCTGAGAGCGAACATATTCTATAGATTTCCTACGTCGATAACTGAATGCGACACCATCAATCACTACATCAAACTTAATCTTAATTACACTAATGGCTTCTGCGGTTTGGACGGATTGCTGATGCACGATTTCATAAACCACTTCAAATACAACTTAATAACGCCGCGATATAAAGATTGCGACAAATACGGCTACGTGGATCCTGAAACGCACAGCGTGTCTGGAAGCCTCCGCTGCATTTCAAGAAAAGAGCTGGACATATCATTCAACTCGAGATTTATGGTGTATTATAACACTACGAATAATTATTTTTACTTGCATTACATCAGTGCTGATTCTTTGGCTGTCGCTCTGAAAAGACCTGATGTCGTACCGCTTTGGCATTATGCTCACAACACTTACGGTTGTGGAACTGGGAGTATTTTATCAATTCTAATAGTAGTACTGGGTGTTCTGACATGGACTTCCGCGTGGGTAACTAGTGAGATTACTGGTCACAAACCACGAAAATTGTATTTTTACATTATAAACGCAGTGACGTGTACACTATTTGGATTTTCTATTGAACGAAGAAGCGACAGGTTCCGAATATTGAAAGGGACATCCCTTTTTTGTTCGATTATATTACTAGCGTTCTATCAGGTGAGAAATTAAACACGTGCTCAATAAGTAAATGCTTACACATTGTACCTTTTTTTTAATCAAGACTTGGCCTAGCGTTTGACCTATTTACATATGATTTAACCACAATCTCGCTTGATGGGAAGCAACGATGTGGTAGAAGATGTATCACGCTTGTTTAGTAAGCACCTATTTACTCTTGACCTGAACAACCACGGGCTGTACTTTTTTATTATTAAAAAAGAAAGTCTAAAACAACATACAAAGTTTCCATCACTCATTATCATTTCCAGGGTAATGTAAACTACCTGTTTACAACACGTACGCGATTCAGTGAAATAAGAACCCTGCAACAGTTATTTCGATCCAAAGTTGTGATTCACACGTCGTCCTCAATCCGGACTCTACTGCTCAACATTATGAACACAAACGACCAGACCCAAACAACATTTCTGCAACGTATGCAGATCAAAAATAGCAGCAAAGACTTAGGTAAGTACGTATTCAAAAATGTATTCTCTAGGTATTTTACGAGTGCAAAGAAAATAAAAGCAGAATTTGGTGAGTCGAGCCGTAAGGCCTGAAACTTCTATTGGACGATATAAGACCATGGCTGAAAAATAGGAGAGACCTGTATCTGGAAGTGGACTTAATAGCGGCTAATGAAGACATGGAACAGATAAACTCGAGCGCCTTGAAATTTAGGACAGCTCATATGCTTTCTCCGCATTTAACCTGGATGAATGCGGGAACAGGTTATATGTCGTATAATACAAAAAATAAACGTATTTCAGGGTTCGTCCTCAACCACCCAAACGCGGGCATAATGGCCCGTGGGGAGGATGCACAGATCGACATACTCCGGAATTTCACGAACGAAGACGGGAATTCGTTGGTGTACACGGTCGAAGAAGTCTTCCATATGTACTACTTGTCTTACATCTCTAGAACTGGTAATCTTCAATATTTATTTCATGAGCGACAGTTACAGTGGCGTATTTACACATTTGCCGCCCGTAGGCTATTCGATTTTTGCCCCCTAATTAACCTCTGCAATTCAATACCCCAGTTCACAATCATGTTATTACATTTTCTTTGTCAACGAAATTGCAGTATTATGATGTACTCTATCATCATCATTACAACCGCTTTCACTACTAAAATGTTGTAACGTTAGCAACTTACGTGTATATAATAAAAAAATTCAACCGACCAAAAAAGGCACGCCACTGAGCCCGGTCTTCGGCTCTGCTCTCCAGTTGTTGTCAGCCACCTTGAGTATGTCATCGCTCCATCTTGCCGCAGGGCGTCCTACACTACGTCTGCAGATTCGCAGTCTCCACTCCAGAACACGTCTACCCCAACGGTTATCGGTTCTTCAGCAGATATGACTAGCCGACTACCACTTTAGTTTACACGGTTATTCATTTGTTACAGGTTTCTTATTCGTCGAAGAATCCCTTCGGTTCATGATGCGCATGCTAGAAGCAGGTCTGCCTCACAAGTACTACGTTTGGACTAGGCGCACTTTAAAGTTGGGAGACACTTACCCGAAAACAGGACCGGAGCCGAGGTCATTCGAAAGGATTAGAATGACACATGTGCGCGTAGCTTTCTGTGTTCTATTATTGGGTTGTCTTGTGTCCTTGTGTTTCTTCCTTGTAGAGATCCATAGGGGTAAACGATCGACCAAACAATAAGTCTATACTCCCTTCAAAATGCTTTTCGGGCAAGTTCTGAGCGTAAACATCTGAAATAGAAACAGTAATTTATCTTGTTTTTTGTGAAAAAAATAAAACAACTCTGTCCAATGTTAATACTTACAGCATCTCTCGGCAATAAACAGGCAGCCTTACTTAAAAAACGTTAGTTAAATTTAATCAATGTTTAAAATGTCATGTTGACATCTTGCGAAAAAAGGAGACGGGGCATTTTAAGCATTGATTAAATTTAATTAATGTTTATAAATAGGAATAGTTTACATATCTATGTCTATTTTGTATAGGTTATAAGATTTTGTGCCTGATATACATTTGGCAATACCTAATGTAGCGAGCCAGTAGAGAAACATTGTGGAACACAGAGCAGCAACAGCATGATTGTGCATATCGCCAAATAGTTTTATAGTATAGCCAGTTTAGTATTATTATTATCTGCGGTATAGGCTTTGTTGTAAATTGTATTTTAAATAAATGGTTAAAACGATAAATAATGTTTGCAGTCATTTAGAATGATTTATTCCCAGCTTAATAAATATAATTATTACAACTTTGTCATTTGTTTTTCTCCTAATAAAATTAAAAATAAAATTTACTATTAGCATATTTATAATAGTAATATTGTCTTTTACATTAGAATTATAGAACATATAACTACTAAACAGACGGAACAAAAAATCACAGGCTTTAAACACCGACAGTTGACAAATTCCTAATTACACATATACATAAAAATTACCGCGTGTCTTGGGCGGCATTTAGTTTAAAATAAGACACATTCACACCCACATATCATTCGACTTTTTAAGAATTATCATTTGTTTTTATCACATGCCCGTTGTTTCCATTCAGTTGTTTTTTAATGTTTTGGCTCCACACTTTTGTGTATTTAGCCAGTGTCAAGTAATTGATAATTTATCAAGTTAATGATATTTCACGCAAATATGTGTCAAGTCATAGTCGAAGTCATCAAGTCAAGTCATAGTCTAGTCAAAGTCATACTCCTAGTAAAGTGGTGGCAACTTTACTTGAAGCTTCTATGGAGTTTTGGAAACAACACGAAATGAAACGTTTCACCATCATTATACCATTTTCCCACGCTCGTGACACGCGCCTCGGAGCGCGGCTCTCTCGCCGCTCGCCACAAGTCGGTCGGTCAAAGAACGAACGAACTAAAATCAGACGCAACCGATACCTAGTTCGCGTAGTTCGCACAAAGGAGCGCTCTTTTGAACTAGGTCGTTCGCGACCTACACAAGGCTAATTCAGTTGTTTGCAGCGCGACCGTAACAAGACGCGCAACTTTTTGCACACTTCGGAAACAAAAATCTCTATAATCATTTTCAAACAGTAAGTCATCAATGAATTTTATGGAATGTTAGCTATCAAATGTCACAAAACAATTTTAGTCATGTAAACGCCAACATTCGATTCTTTAAATACCGAGTAAGGTTTATTTTAGATAGGTACTTATGGAATGATATCTACCTAAAAATGCCTTCTATCATCCAGTTTATAAGTGACTTCATGTATGAAAAGGACATGATTTTACGCATTATTTATTTAAGAAATAAGTTATATAACACATACAGAATATTTTGGCTAAAAAGGCAAGAGACCGAGTATCTTTACATTACAAATTACGTGGCATATAGCTTATACTTGAAAAGTTATTGATTAGTTATTGCGTACCTAATAGTAAACTTGAGCATGTATACTCAAGTACATATTGTATTTGTTTTTGGCAATGGTTAATGCCTATCTGTTTTGTCGTACAAATGTTTTGTTTTACTTAACGTAGATTCGATTATGAATAAGAATTAATGTGATAAAGATAAATGTATGAATAAAGGTAAAAGTGGTCTTCTATCATCAAAAGAATCAAAAGTAACAGAGTCAATATTCATATTCATATTCTAGGCAAGATCACATACAGATAGAAAAAGGTTTTTTTCGGACCTGTGGCCCTTTTTGATTGATGTACGGTTTCCTGCTTCTAGAATACATAAAAGGGTACTAATTAGGTTCTACCCACTGCTTCACACTTGTGGTATCAGAATTATTTCGAGAAATAGGCGTTTTGTGAGCTGTTTGCCATATTAACATTAATCAAGTAACAATGAGCTTAAATTTATAAAACTACCCAGACGTACTTTTACAAAAAGTATTAAACACTATACTCATCCCACGGGAAAATTTCACTTTTCCGGGATAAAATGTAGCCTATATGTTAATCCAGTGTATAAGCTATCTTGGTACCGAACTTCATCCAAATCCATTCAACCGTTTCAGCGTGAAGGAGTAACAAACATACACACATTAACACAAACACACATACAAACTTTCGCCTTTATAATATTAGTGTGATCATCATCATTCCGTCAATCGTCACAGTCATCACACATAAGTAAAAAATGAGCTAAGACGCAGGCGGATACTAGTATCTCGATTAAATATAGATTCTGTCACAGAACTAGAAATAGTCAATAGTATGATTTTCATACAAATTATGATTAACAAAGCTAATTCGAAGTTAGATAAAATGTTACCACATCGTCACAACCATTTTACTAAGAACATTCTAGAAAACGCATTCACAATGAAAAACGCACAGATCAGAAAACCATTTGACCGCAAAAGCTAAGTGGTTGGCTTTGCACTTGCTATTGGACGTCTCAATATTTATAATAAATGCGCGCTTTGTGATTGAAATAGTAGCGCGATCAACTGGATTTCTCAACTGTGAAAAACCAATTCTTCTTTATAAATAACAGCTTACTATTGACAACGAACTATATCGTTGTACGATTTAAAAAGGCGTGCATTTTTAAAAGCATTTTCGTTATCTGCTTATTTTTCTTTAAATTCCAGTATCACTTCTGAATTAAAGCAGTTATTAATGTTACATAATCAATAGTAAAACTAGATATGTTGAAATAGTTCCTAAATATACCACTAGATGACGTGAATATTCAATTTAGCTGGGTTGTGTTGCACGCAATGCAGCAAGTCGTGACTAATAACAGTTTTCCTCACAACGAAACTGACAACGTTGTTAGCATATTCAAAAAGCCTGCATTTAGGCTTTTTTAAACGGCTTATTACCACGGCTATTGTTTTAACGTCTACGGCGTCGTTTCTAGTAAGTTTTTTTTGTTTGGTTTTGGCTCCACACTCTTGTGTATTTAGCCAGTGTCAAGTAATTGATAATATCTCAAGTTAATATCATATAATGTGTTAAGTCACAGTCCAAGTCATCGAGTCATAGTCTAGTCTAGTCATACTCCTAGTGAAGTGATGGCAACTTTACCAGAAGCTTCTATGGAGTTTTGGAAACAACACGAAAAGAAACGTTTCACCATCATTATACCACTTTCCCACACTCATGCCGGCAATTTAGCACTTAACGAATAAAATGCCACTAATTTTATGCACTAACACTGAAAATAACACAAGTTTTGGAAAATAATACAATGCGGCGACGCAATCTTTTCCGTTTTCCCGCCAAAAACTGAAAGTGAGAGTTTATTCATACTGTACTTGCAGTAGAGTATATGAAACCTGCAGCGCCACTAGCGGTAACAGAGGATTTTACATAAATATTTTATTAATCTCGATAGCATAAACATTTAAATAAACTTGATCCTTACCATTAAGCAGTTTGATCCCTTTCCCTTTTTGAAGTAAAACTTCTTTACGCACGCTTGATTTCGGGAGTAAGCTGGTTAATGCGAGGCGAACGGAAGTTGAAGTATCACGCAGATCTCCATTGTCAACATAACAATGTTAAAAATTTGTATTATTACGTTGGTATGTCCGGTAAAATGACAATTTACGATTGTGAAGATTAACATTAAACAAAGCAAAAACAAAGTTATATAGCGGCCGATAGATGGAGCTAAACTAAAGAAGTTTTACTTCAGTCCTGTGGTCTAAAGCACTCATTTTTTTGTGCAGTTTTTTGTTTCCTAGCAACACATAATTAGGGTACGAATATAATCATTCCATAATGTAAACGTTTGCTTCACATTTATAATGCGTAAATTTTTAAGGATATTAGCTTTAAAGCCATTATAAAATTAGGTTTATCTCTAAATAACATTGACTTATATATAATAATTCCACTATAATAATAAAAAAAATCATTACTTACGTATATAAAGTTAATCACGATTTTAGATCAATTTAGTGACAAAGATATTGAACACAAGTTTTGGAACGGAAGTGTGGACACACACCTATACAATGCCGTCTAAAATTGTATAATAAAAACCGAAAGGTGATATTTGTGGCAAGCATCGATTAAATTTAATTAAAGTTTATAAGTAAGGCCTTAAAAATTTATTCTGTAATTAACATAAATACAAAATAGCAAATTTATTATACACTAGCAACACTATTTTAATAGTTTTTTCATGTGTGAATTAAATCAGGTATTGTTCTATTTTATAATTAGAGGGTGCCTTCAAATTACCAAATTTCAAAATAGTCACTAAAATGTAAGTATTTTAGTGAGTTTTTTACGTAGTACTTATACGTTACGTTACGTTTATATTCTGTTCTAAAGCTTTCAAAATAGGGACCATTGTAGCTCCTAAAACATCAACTAGCGAAATTAAAACTAGCTCCTTCAACTCATTGAATTAGAGGCTCTCCCAATTTAGTTATGGTCGCATTCCGAAATCTTTTGCTAAAACATTTAGAGCTATATAAGTGTCACCACGGGTGCCTATTCGAAACCAAAATATAGCTAAAGATTTGCACACTGGGGATTGCGAGCATAGCTCAGCTCGGAAAGCAACATATCCAGTGAATCGGAAGGCGCAGCTTTAAATTCAACTGGTTGCTAAAAAATTTAGGAATTACAATATAAAATCTTTGTAGATTTACTTTAAGTGTGTTTTACACTTTAAAATCAGTTCCATGATAGTTAATTTATAATCTCACCATAACTTATTAATTTAGAATGTACTGTCATCCAACACCAAATCATCTTTAGGCAATTTCGAGTGACTTCACCCTTAACTTTATATCATCTGCCAACCTTCCAGCACGCGATTAGAAAGGCAAGCAGATAAAAAAGCCATCGCTATTTGGCCACCATGGAATTCTTTTTATTGGTGATCTTGAAAGAGCACCGTGAGTTTGAGCTGTTACTTGAGTCGGATATTGAGAGCGACTTGCTTGAGTTCTGGTCGGAGTACCAACCGCACATTCTTTTAACGGCGTCTTCCCATTGTGCCATCGTGCGCTCGTAACATTTCCGCACGGAAGGCCGCGGGTGGAATACGCAACCGATTTTGCGCAACGATTTCAGTTCTTGCTTCGATTTCCAGATACCTGAAATTAACAGCGTTTAATTAGACACGGGATTCAATTTTATTTGACACTAGTTGACCCGCCCCGGCTTCGCACGGGTGAATTAGTAAAAAGCGGTTCGAATGGGATAAAAAGCATCCTATGTCCATCTCCTGGTTTTAAGCTACCTTACCAATTTTCAGCCAAATTGGTTCAGCCGTTCTTGAGTCATAAATAGTGTAACTAACACGACTTTCTTGCGGCATAGCTTCAATATATCTAGACTAATTTTGATAGACCAACGGGCATGTCAACTCAGTCAGTCAACAATGACTGAAAAAAAAGTTTCATGGCCATTTACTTAACATGATAACAAAATTGAATAAAATGTTTCACCACAGAAACTTTTACACCACATTTCACCCCCTTAAGGGTTGACTTTTCAAAAACTGTGAAACACGTGAAGTTTTTTCTTTTTCTTGATAGACCTATTTGCAAAGTTTCATAACAATAGATATTTCAATAATCTGCGTCTATTCAAAGCTCTACATTATTAATTATATATTGTAATTAAGTGAACAGTTAATACCATTCGACAACAGAAGTTTTATAGCGCCATCTGTCATCGAGCGGCAGTATCATATCGACAAACAGTTAATTCTGTGTTTTACAGCGCCATCTGTCATCGAGCGGCAGTATAATATCGGCATACAGTTGGTCCTATTAATAAAAGTAGCCTGGGATAATAAACATTTACCATAATAAGTTTCATCAAAATCGGTCCGGTAGTTTTTACATGATTTCAAAGGGACAGTGTTTAGAAATTTTCTAGATGGCGCTGTTTGATTTTTTCAATGATAATGCATAGTTTCTATGGAATTTGAAGTAGTTTGTATGAAGTTCTGAATCTCGGTTATGATATTTTCTGTATGCTAAGCGCTATAAGGAAAAAATCTACATGTATTCCATAATGAACTCATTCCGAAGCGCGTAAGATCTGAAATTTATTATATATATAGATAGTATCGTTTTATCATCCTTCACTTGATTTTAAGCGATAATAATGCAAGTAAGGACTTCGTGATTTAAATAGAAAATCTAAGTGTCACCACAGAATACTTAATAATACAGGTACAGAAGGTTCATTCCACGAAGTCACTTAATAAATAGCGACTCTTTCCGCAATGCAATAAAGTGTATTTCAGCTTGCACAGCGCTACAAGCCAACCCTTTTTTTCTAGTCTCTCGGAAGTACGATAAAGCAATAATAAAGCTTAGAAAATATTGACAGCAAAACCAATAAAACCAACCTAGCTTGAGCCCTACGATATGAGCGCAGCCCAGTGAAGACATCTCAACGTGTACTGGTCGCTCCACTCGCAGCCCAGTAAGGTCGGATATCAGCTGTGCAATGAAGTCATTGTTGGATACTCCTC
Source organism: Ennomos fuscantarius (assembly GCA_905220475.3). NCBI lineage: Eukaryota > Metazoa > Arthropoda > Insecta > Lepidoptera > Geometridae > Ennomos > Ennomos fuscantarius. Next base: position 7,941,750 of record HG992040.1, on the reverse strand, counting down.
CATCTAACCTGGAATTAGCACGGCATAATAAATAATAATGCCAAATGCCTCATAAGTCGGATGTTCACCGTTGGACGTATTCAGGCTGATGATGATGAATAAACCGTCCTTGTTTTATTGTTTTTTTTTCCCCTACATTTTTGGGTTGTCTGGAAAAGATCGCTTTAAGCGATAAGACCGCCCATTGTGACACTTAATTCTTAAGTTTGTGACTGTAAATTGTTCCTACAATGTGGTGTTTCAATAAAGAGTTTTATCTATCTATCTATCTAATAAATAAATAATTAGAAGTGGGCATTCAATTCACACTGCACCAAACCTGGCCTGTTGGTAGCACTGCCTTCTGAAGTGTAGATTGTTGGTTCGATTCCCACCCAGGACAAACGTTCGTGTGATGAGCATAGATATTTGTTCTGTTTCTGTGTGTGTGTGTGTGTGTTATATTGTATCCTATGTATGTACTTACAAACAAAAATTATACAAGCATTCTATCAGTTATCTGGTTCCCATAGTAAAAGCTTTGCTTAGTTTGGGGCTAGATGGCGCTACGTGTGTGATTCAATATTTAAACCTACTACTTATCTGCCAAAAATATGGCTAAATTATACATTAAATGTCATTTTTTTTTAAACTCTTTATTACGTAGTTAGAATTTATTTCTGTTACATAATTAGCTACAATGTGCGGTTTTATCGTTAATTATAACAGCTAGATTGTTTAAGTAGAGTGTTTATTTTGATAAGAACTCTTTCTAGAAAATGATAATTACAGTTTCCTTTTAAAAATAAGGGTTAAACCGACACCAATCTTAAATTCATACTAAGAAACACTTGGATGATACTATTATTATCATCTCCATTTATGACATTTTCCAGTTATATTGATTTAAAAACTAAACTATACATCGATTTTGATAAAATTTCAATAGAGTTAATCATAAATATCCTATTTAAAAAATAAGAATTTTCCTTATTGGTTTATAAAAGACGGAGATTATGAGGTAATATGCACATTATGATTATGAGTCATGTTACTTGAAATAAAGCATTTTTATACTTACAATTTAATTAAGAATCGACACACGACTGAAGTAAAACTTTTTAGCTCCATCTATCGGCCGGTATAACTAGGTAATTTTTGCTTTGTATAATGTTAATATCAGTAATTTTTAACTTTGTAATGTTGACAATGGAGATCTACGTGAACCAAGAACTTACAATTTCCGTTCGCCTCGTTACGCAACTCCCCAAGTCAAGCGTGCGTAATGAAGTTTTACTTAAACATAAAATTGGGCCTTATAAAATGCAAGTTACTCACCTAATGCTAGTAAAACTGTAGTTGCTCTCAGCGCGAACGCAAGCGTAAAGCTGTGCCGTTCTGAAGGCGAGAGATTCCAACACTGCGCGCACCAAGTGAGCCTTCGTCGTCGACGGCTTCATGCCGATGAACCCTGAAGCGGCCGTACCATCGTTGTACGGAGGCTAGGGACATACACGAGGTATTTAGGGTTTGGGTTCCGGAAGGTCTCGTGTCTAAGTCCCGGGACTTTTTGTAATTTTAGCTGTCTCGAGTCCGGGGACTTTCGGCCGAAACTCGAAACGAGACAAGATTGTCGAAATTTTTTTTGTGGTTTGTTTTTGACTCCACACTTTCGTGTATTTAGCCAGTGTCTAGTAATTAATTTTTCAAGTTAATTTATGTATGTTGTATGTGTCAAGTCAAGTCACAGTCCAAGTCATCAAGTCAAGTCATAGTCTAGTCTAGTCCAGTCATACTCCTAGTAAAGTAGTGGCAACTTTACCAGAAGCTTCTATGGAGTTTTGGAAACAACACGAAAAGAAACGTTTCGCCATCATTATACCACTTTCCCACACTCATGCATGCAATCCAGCACTTAACAAATAAAATACCACCAATTTTATGCACTAACACTGAAAATAACACAAGTTTTGGAAAATAAAACCATGCGGTGACACGATCTTTTTCGTTTTCCCGCCAAAACTCCATTCTCGAAATTGTCACGTAGTGATTATTATTTTGAAATAATTGAAGGATCCTAGCGCCATCTGTTAGTTTAATGAATAATTACTTGGTCTTCTAGGTAATTATTGAGCACACAACAAAGGATGGTCTTAATATAAGGGCAATCAAAAAGAGCAAAGTAATTCCTGAAAGTATTACCCAGCGAGGATATTAAATGCCTAAGAATGAGCTGATAACATGAAAATCATGTTGATTTTTACAATCCTTTTTTTAATAAGACTCACCAGAAACTAACTCAATTAAAATTCTTAAAAAAAAAAGCTTAGCAGTCTTAATAAAAAAAATTAAGAAAACGTTATCTTTAAAGTCTGATTTGATTGTAGCCTGTCTCGTGTCCCGGGACTTTGAAACTGGGAATTCCCAAAACCCCAAAGGTATTACATTTGTAGACATTTTGGACAACGCCATCTAGCCCGAAACTAAGCGAACACGATAGTATATACAGTTCAGAAAGCACGATTGATTTTAATTGACATTAAAAATGTTCCGTTGTTAGCTTGACATTATTTACTAGGCACTGTAGCTAGTGAAATTACTGGGCATTTGAGACTTATGACATAATCTCACAGTCGATTAATCTTATCAGATTGCGCTGATGTCTCAGGATGATGTGCACAGTGCTGTGTCACGCGAAACTTTATATTTTGAAGTTCCAAGTGACATAGTTCTGTTATGGGCAGCCGTGTCGCTTAACATCAGGTGAACGACTAGCTCGTCACATCATTCATTAACATAAAAAAATTAATACCCCTAATCCACTAAACGCAGGTATGAAGTAAACGCCATCTGAGTCTGATGCCGCTGTCGCTATCTCAGCTGTGTCCTCCGGATGGTCAAATAAACCTGAAATAAACAAAAATTATCATGGGTTTAAAATTATAGAATTTCCAAGTTTCAATCACACCGTCTGGCACACTAAATCAAACAATAGGAAACTTAGGCAACATAATCCTAAATTAAACCGTGTTAAGCATCATACAAATGATGTTGTTACCATTAATTTCCGTAACAAAAATTCACACACACAAACTTTCGCATGTATAATATTGCTACGATTTGACTGTTAAAAGATCGACTCGTAGGTCCGTATTACAGAACGATGCTCAGTCATCGATCGGTGCTCAAGCAGAGATTTCATTCACTAATTGATCACTTTATGAATGAAATCTCTGCTTGAGCACCGATCGATGACTGAGCATCGTTCTGTAATACGGACCTTAGATGAAGAAACTACGAAGTTAGGTTTAGTTAAAGTAAAGAATTAAAGTTAAGTCATTTCCATTGCTCTTGACGAAAATGTACAGTTAGGGGAGTATATAGTTAGATATTTTAATATTGTTCTATAAGATGTTATCATTATCAGAAATACAACATGGAGTACTTTAAAAGGAGGGTTAAAAGAGTCCTACAGGGTAAGCAATGCATTGGTGACGCCTCCTCCGGCGTTACAGATGTCCATAGGCTACGGTGACCACTTCCCATCAGGTGGGCCGTATGCTTGTTTGCTCCAATTAACAAAAAAAAGATACTTACGTTAACTGACGCAAATTTATACAGCATTTTATTTTTACTTGTGCGCAGTGCAGTGACGCGCAAACTTTAAAGTTCCGAGTGGTACTGCAGCTGTTATGGGCAGCCGTGACTCTTAACCTCAGGTGAACTACTAGCTCGACACGTCATTCATTAAGATAAAAAATATACATGTTTTTACAACGATATTTGCATAATGATGTAAAAACGAGTGAAGGAAGGTTTAATTAACTGACCCGACTGACTGTCCTGTTAGCTCTGCCTCCTGAGCTGCCTACTGACCAATTGTATGTGTTGTGGCATGGCAGGGTATTTGTGGCATAGGTGTTTGTTCTGTGTCTGGGTGTCATACTGTATTTTATGAATTCAGTTTTATTAGTTATCTGGTTTCCATAGTATAAGCTTTGCTTGGTTTGGGACTAGAGGGCGTTGTATGAAATGTCCACAAATATTTATTTATTTATTTAATTTAAAATGATTTTTTAAGAAAACGGTAGGCATTACACAACCCAGAATAAACTAATTAATATAAACCAGTTGTCTTGATCTGTGACGTGATGTAAGTAGCATTCTGATAAATGCGGAAGCGTGATATAACCACAGAATAAATTATAGTATTGATGTATAGAAAGCTTACTGCGAAGGATTTGTAGATATTTAGAAATATCTCATTTCTATAGGTATTATGAATAATAAGATTATTTTTACAAACTTTGAGTTTAAATGCTGAAAATTGAATAAGATTTAATTATTACGTCAAAAAAAATGATTATACATATTCAAAACACGAAATGACTATATTTTTTACATTCAATTAAAATAAGTATATTTAGGTACCTTATAATATATTTAAGCTGTATGTGTAATTGTATATACCTATAATACAACATAAATATTAAGTTCAGTACTTTATTAAGATAATAGCTCAAAAAGAAATAACAATGTACAAAAATTATGTATGTGGATGAATATATGTTTGACATTCACGAAACTCATGAAAATTTTGTATGAAAAAATGTTTTACCTTTTTTTCGATTTTCTAACTTTTTTAATAGGTATTCTGCTATTCTGGACGGAGACAAATACAATAAATTAAAAACCATGAAAATTGGTCCAGTCGGTTCTCGAGTTATAAGTGTTCGAACAAACCCGACTTTGTTTTATACACGGTAGAATTTAATTCGTTCTTTTCCTTAAATGTATGTACTCGTTCCATGCTATAGAACGCTCGTATATAACTAAATACCAAAATTACGACACCTTATGAAATAAAACTTAAGTCTAGGTATTATCAAATTACTGCAAAATCAAATTCTAAAGAAAAGCCTGGCGACGTTGAACTATGCAGGTGTTTTATTACCTACGAAACATTTACTCAGCCAGTGCCCGCGCTGTGTGTAGCGTTAAATAAACTGTGGGAGCCAGATAACTGATACAATACTTAGATACTTTTTTGTTTGTAAATACATACATAGAATACAATATAACACCCAGACACAGAACAAACATCGATGTTCATTACACAAATGTTTGTCCTAAGTGGGAATCGAAACCACAACCCACAGTTCAGAAGGCAGGGATACTACCAACTGAGCTAACAGGCCAGTCAAGGCAATTATCAGGAGAAGGTTCTTATGAAAGAAAAAATTAAGGTTTAGAAAATTTTCATCACGGGTATAACCTCGGGACGTAGCTAGTTATGTATATTTATTATTTTCTGAATGACTTGGTATGTAGATTTTTATTCAATCCCTATTTTTATTATTGAGTGGGTACCTACTTTAACTTTACTTTTTTTGAGGGGGGAATGCCCTCGCACTTCCCTGCCACCACGGGGGTGGTGGCAGGGGGTATGTGGGACTCGAACCTACTAAAACCCCCCCGTGATCCGACCGCCGCCGGGATGGGGCGAGATGGAGACGCACTGCATTAACCATCTCGCCCCGGCGACAGGCCCTTCCGGGCCTCTGCGCCAGTTGGTGGGCAACCTTCCACCTCAGTTGCCCACCAGACGTGTGGGGCCATGTAAGTGCAGCGGAGAGTCCCCCGACTCTCCGCCACTGGCCCCACTACGGGGGATGGAGAAAGCGCTCAATAAAGCGCCTCCTCCGTCTCCCCACCCGTCTGCGCCGGAGGGGGTCAGAGTTGGTATTATCCTCCCTGACCCGCTCCGCGGCCTCCTTCTGCGTCATCACCCTCTCGCAGAAGGAGACCGTGGCCTGCCACGCACTCTCGCTGCCGAGCATGGCTTTCACCACGCTCGGCAGCGAGAGGTCCCGGCCAACGACCGCTGAAAGTGTGCGCCGCTCGGAGTCCCAAGCAGCGCACACCTCCAGCGTATGGGGCGCCGTGTCCTCTGGCGCCCCACATTCGTGGCAGGCCGGGGTCGCCTCCCGTCTCGCGATTTGATTGAGTGGGTACCTACTTTAATTACTACCTACCTTATGCCTTCTCTACAGCTACCTACACATTTGTGACGATGGCCAGAATGTAATTAAATGACTGCATCTTATGCCCGTATGCACTAAAGTTCGACAGCTCTTAGTTCGCATTTATCCCTCTATGAGGTACCAAATGCGTTGCAGTAGGTACCTACGTCATAAAGAGATAAGTGCGAACTCAGGGGCTGTCAAAATTTAGCGTATAGTCTCACTGTCACATATAACATTTCAAACTACAGATATAGTAAAATACGTAATAAACAAATTTACACGAACACGCAATGGAAATTCTATACGTGCTTATCCTTTTCAGTTTCGATTACATTCAGTAAAAGGTGGAGTAGACGTGACTTTTACTAGACTTTTACCCGAGGTGCAGTTAGACTAAAAATATATTGCCTTTCTGACTATAGTCCACAAATCCTCATGTAAGTTCGGGAATTTTGAAAACTTTCTACATGACTGTCTCATATGTTCCAACCATTGACTATTAATCCACTTGACCAATGATACAACTTTCTCATACGAAATATAGTAGTTGATTTCCACTATTAGCCTTTGCGAGTACGTCAGTTCGTTTTGAATTTCTGCGGAGAAATAGCTAACGAAAAAAACCCAGAATATTAGAAAAACGAGTTATTGCTCAGTGAAATTGTGCGGGGAGAAGAGCAAGACGTCTGGCTGTGCAAAGGACGGCGTATCATTCCATAAGTAAGCAATTTTCATATGGTAATTAGAGAAAACTTAGTACCTACATCTATCTTGAAATTAAAAACGAACATTAAGAAGAAGAAGCGGGAACCCGTTGATGTCTTTTGCTCCGTCCTACTCTGCTCTTTGTAATTTCGTATGACTTTGTCTCGTTTTATCCTTGTTCTTGCGTCATTATCGTGATCAGCCAATCGCAAGCATATCATCGATCAATCAATCATTTGTTTATTTGCAAGAATACACAATATACAATTTGGATACAATTTGGATACAAGGTCACATAGTATAAGTAGTGGTTACGTGCATTCAGCCTGCATGCAAGCGTGCAAATAATAGGTCTTTACCTATGAAATTGCCGTATTGCAGTACAGACTTTTTCAAACAAAAAAAAGTTTTGATTGGCTATGAATTCTAAATTCAAATTAATTTTGTTTTAAAAATATGACATTCTGTTTACAATATAAGTCTTTTGTTTATTGATTAGCGTTGTATTTTCATTACATTTCAACATTTTTCCTCATAATGGATACTTTGAAATTTCGTGTAATTATGGAATATGAGTTCCGTCGTGGCACCAACGCGGCACAAACGACACGTAACATCAACGACGTTTACGTAGAGAACTATACCAACGAACGTACAACCCGTTATTGGTTTGCTCGGTTCCGTTCTGGGAATTTTGACTTGAAAAATGAACCTCGTGGTCGTCCGGAAACTTTGATCAACAATGATGAATTAAAGGCGATTGAGGAAGCTGATGAATCTCAATCTACAGCTGAGCTGGCAGCAGCTTTTGATGTTAGCATCAAAACAATATTGGTCCATTTGCGACAGATTGGCAAGATAAAAAAGCTTGATAGATGGGTGCCCCACGAACTTAACGATCGCCAGCGCAACGTACGCGTCGAGACTTGCCTTGCGCTGCTTAACAGGCACAGAAATGAAGGAATTTTGAACCGAATTGTTACGTGCGACGAAAAATGGATTCTTTTTGACAATCGAAAGCGCTCAGCAAGTTGGTTAGATTCTGGTTCGGTACCAAAGCAATGTGCAAAACGAAAAATGACCCCTAGAAAGGTGATGGTCACAGTTTGGTGGTCTAGTGCTGGTGTGATTCATCATAGCTTTTTACAAAACGGCGAGAGCATTACTGCAGATGTGTACATTGAAGAACTGACCACAATGATGGCGAAACTCGCACGTCTGCAACCAGCTTTGGTCAATCGGTCGTCTCCACTGCTACTTCACGACAACGCGCGACCCCATTCTGCACAACAGACCGTCTCTAAGCTGCATGAGTTGGGTTTGGAAGCTCTCCCTCATCCGCCATACTCACCAGATCTTGCGTCTACCGACTATTACTTTTTCCAAAATTTGGACAATTTTTAGCGGGAAAAAAATTCAATTCCCGAGAGGCAGTACAAAACGCCTTTGAAGAGTTTGTTGTCTCCCGTCCTGCTGATTTTTTCAAGAAGGGCATCCATAAACTGCCACAGCGTTGGCAAAGATGCATTGATTGCAGGGGTGATTACTTTGAATAAAGGAAATAAATAAGTTCGAAAAAAAAATACTTTAACTTTTTTCAAACAAAACGGCAATATCATAGGTAAAGACCAATATTAAAAATAATATTTTTGTTACTACATTAGCATTTGTTATTACCTGTTAAATATTTTTTGACACTATAGAAACATTTGCTTAAAAGCCAGTCACTCAAATATTTTTTAAATATATTTTCTTCCAAACATTTAATTTCATTCGGCAAATTATATATAGAAAATGCCTACAGAATAAGTAATATGTAGTAGGAGTTTTGGCAGGAAAGCGAAAAAGATTGCGTGACCGCATTGTATTATTTTCCAAAACTTGTGTTATTTTCAGTGTTAGTGCATAAAATTGGTCGTATTTTATTCGATAAGTGCTGGATTACAGGCGTGAGTGTGGGAAAATGGTATAATGATGGTGAAACGTTTCTTTTCGTGTTGTTTCCAAAACTCCATAGAAGCTTCAAGTAAAGTTGCCACCACTTTACTAGGAGTATGACTTTGACTAGACTGACTTGACTATGACTTGATTTGATGACTTCGACTGGGCTTGACACATATTTGCGTGAAATATCGATAACTTGATAAATTATCAATTACTTGACACTGGCTAAATACACAAAAGTGTTGTGCCAAAACTTAAAAAAAAAAAATAGTACTCTGCTGTTACCTCGCCCTCTGCCCCCGCTAGTGAGTCGTGTTCGTAGGAGAAATTATGTTCACGAGCTATCAAGTGGCTTTATTATCTTTGGTTCCAACAATCTGAAATAACTCACCTATTTTCTGCGCCCATGTTATAATCGACGCTGTATCGTTGTTCGCACCTTCCGCTGAGTACACTAGTTCCTCCCCCAGTCTCCACCCGACCACCGGGTATAATCCGGACACGCTCGCATGTGGTGCAGAACCCGTATTTATGTTGAAGAAGGTACCGGTACCTATCGTCAGTTTTACGTCTCCCACATCGAAGCAGCATGAGCCCCACATCGACGCTGTCTGGTCTGCCATCTGGAAAATTATTAAGATTTGTAAATGAAAAATGGATCGTCGTCGTCTTTATTTAATTAGATAGTACCTAGTGTAAGTATTTGAGCACAGTTATACAGTAATTTTAGCACACATCAGTGCACACATCTCAGGTTTGCTAACAACGCTGGAATTTCTGGAAATGGAGTTTTCGGTTTATTTGATTTTAAAATATTTATTTATTAAACATAAGTATTTTATCATCGTGAATACAAAACTAAACTTTTTTTTTTATTGTTTGATAGGCTCGCGCTTTACCACTATCGCACCTGATGGTAAGTGACGATGCGGTCTAGGATGTAACACGCTTGCCTAGAAGATACCTGTTCACTCTCGATTTGAAGACTCCAAGGTTGTAGTTTTCGGGAAATACGGATGCCGGTAAAGCGTTCCACTCTTTGGCTGTTCGCATGATAAATGTGGAGCCAAATCTGTTCGCACATGTGGGATATAAACCATGTACCGGTGGCGCTTTTTCGTACATCTGGTTGTCTGATGGTGGAACGGTGACGCCGGAATCAGGTTATGCAAATCCAATGCACACTCTCCAAAATGCACTCAATAGAAGACCGATAAACTGGCAACTTTGCGTCTATGGTCGAGGCTTTGCAGTCGGGCCTCAAACAAGTCGCTACCTATACTACCTATACTCTTAGCACGCTTTTCGATAAGAGTCTAAGGCTTCCAGCTGGTATTAGCAGACCCATCCCATAGGTGGCAGCAGTACTCCATGCACGATCGAACTTGAGCTTGGTACAAATTAAGAAGCTGTTCAGGTGCGAAGTACTGCCTGACCTTAGTGAGAATGCCGAGCTTTTTGGCAGCTAGTTTAGCCTTTGACTCTATAAAGGACCCGAAGGAAACTAGACCTAAAAAACTAAATTATACCTAAGAATTTAAATTAAAAAGAAAATAAAACTAAACATTTTAAATAGTAGCCGTTGGTGGAGGGGAAAGTGCCCAGAATGCTGGCAGTATTACCACGTTAAATGGCAATGCTTATTTAAAAATTTTAAATTTTAACATAAGAAATCCCAAACCGAAAAATATTATCCATTCTAATCGTATTTCCGAGCAGGATTCAAATCATAGACTAACATTTGGATTTTTCCATGTTGAAGCGTTGTTGGTCTGAGGAAATACCTTATAGGATAAATATTTAAATATTCAGCACCAGCATTATTATATAACACGACACTAAAGGTCAAGAAGGTCAAAATCGTTACAATACGCCTTTGTTCTACAAAAGCAAAAATTAATAAAAAATAAGTAGGTATTTGCTCATAATGTGTTTTCACATCTCAGACCCAAACCGAAAACAATACGTAATTTGTATTAGTGTTTCATAGTTTTCCTGCCTTATATTTTTTGGCAGCAATCCCTTATATTCTAATCCACCTTCACTCGACGGCTATACAACAGAATTACAATAAGTAGATAATAATATAGTACCGTAGTCGTAATCCTCAATACATAATTATAGATTGTACACAAACACAACACGTTTATCTAAGAATTTCGAAACGCCGATTATTTAGCTTCATATCTGGGCAATCGGACCACGAGAAAGTAGGTGCTTTAGTAGGTAATTTGATGAGACTATGAATATTTGTAAGATAAATAACGGCTAAACTCACGTCAATTAATACGTCAAAATTACTCCGACCAGGTTTCGGTCATATTCGATGTCCTTTTGGAAGCCAGTTACTAACGAGTTACGTGCTGACGTTCGCGAAAGCCGCCGCGGCTTGCGTGTACAATACATAACGCATCAAGAATACCTACTATACGATATTAGGATACTTACATCATCATCAGCCTATATTAGTCCACTGCTGGACATAGACCTCTCCCAAGGCACGCCACTGAGCCCGGTCTTCGGCTCTACTCTTCCAGTTGCTACCAGCTACCTTGCGTATGTCATCGCTCCATCTTGCCGCAAGGCGTCCTACACTACGTCTACCGATGCGCGGTCTCCACTCAAGAACACGTCTACCCCAACGGTTATCGGTTCTTCGGCAGATATGGCCAGCCCACTGCCACTTCAGCTTGCTAATACGCTGAGCTATGTCGGTAACTTCAGTTCTCTGGCGAATGACTTCGTTTCGGATTCGATCCCTCAGAGATACACCGAGCATAAAGAGCTATGGAGAGAACTCCATAGCTCGCTGAGCGACCTTAAATTTGTGAACCAGTCCTAACGTGAGCGTTCACGTTTCGGCTCCGTAGGTCATGACTGGTAGGACGCACTGGTTAAAGGCTTTCGTCTTAAAACATTGCGGTATGGGCGATGAAAAGACACGACGAATTTTCCCAAATACTTACACAGCATCGTATAGGTATCGCATCTCCCCATATTTCCGGTAATGTGGACGTGAAGTGGTCACCCGCAGTATCGACCACAACTGGCAGGGCAGCGGACGGAATACCAAGCAAGGTGGTACCCCATCCCGCCCATTGCATCGTGAACGGGTCATAGAGCCCAGTTGCTGATGCCGACGACACATCTGACATATGGATTTTGCCACCTGTTGAATATACTGTAGTATAAAATTCTATGATATTTCTATGACAGCCTCTGCATGGTGGTTGAGCAGGTCAACTCATAACCTGGAGACGGCAGGTTCGATTCCCGCGGCAGGAAAAGTATTTTGGCACAGAAAAAAAGCGCAAATACTTGTGCTGAGTCTGGGTGTTGTGGGACCATCATGGTTCTCGTAGTTCCCTAGACACGTGGTAGTTAGGGTACACGGTCTATGTATGTTATCGTTGGGCGTTATTTTTATTATTATTATTATATTATTCTAGAATATTCCAAGAGGCGAACTTAATTAAAATATTTGACAAAAAGTTTAAAATATGCAGATGCGTAAGCCATGAATTTATTAAAATACACTATAATTTCCCAAAGTATACCGACTTAGGAAACCATGTCTGTTTCTGCGTCTCAACCGCGATATAACTTGTTTCCTATATTTAAATCTTGTTTATTTTTAATTCTAAGACCAAGACCGGTTTCTCATGCACATTGTTACGATTTAACATGCACAATGATTAGCTAAGGTAACTGCTTGTTGCTCGCTTACGTAAATCAAGGCTGAACGCGCTCAATGTGAAGTTAATTACATTTTAAGAATCGTTTTGAAGAATATAAAATATAATAGATATATATATAATAATAATAATATAATATAAAAAGAATAGAATAATATAAGCTATAACACAACTCATTATCATAATTGAAGGGGTGAGAATAAAAAGGATTTAACTGATTTTTTTGACAAAATGACTTATGGGTATCGTTGGATTTAGCGTGAAATTATCTTCAATAATACATTCGCAACATACCGAAATGAGGCTTAAATCTCGAGATTTTGAGTCTAAAAATGGTTTATCGGACACAGGAATACAGTTTGCTTAGCAAAAAACATTACTACATTTATTTTATTATATTATATTTTTACAGTAATTGTATGAATTAGTACTATATTTAGTAATTTTAAATAGAATTAAAACATTTTCAAGCAACTGAAACATTAACATTTTTATTACATAAACTTTTTCTATTACCTTATAAGCACTCTACATTAAAATGACGCCGTTGACGTTTAAAGTAAATTTTCTCGAAACTGTCAATTTGACAGTTAAACCCTTTTTATTCTCAACCCTTCAATTGTGTAGATGTGTCCAAAAATAGGTAGTTAACTATAAAATATAGGAATGAATAAGGTTAATATCTTTATTCCAGACTATTAGCTCCGCCCTGCCATTTCCTTAGCCATCAGAAACTCCTACATAATTTTGTCATCTTCAGCTTGTAATATCCACTTCTAGACATAACCCTCTCCCAATGCACGCCACTGAGTCCGGTCTTCGGCTCTTCTCTTTTCAGTTGCTGCCAGCTGCCTTGCGTATGTCATCGCTTCATCTTGCCGCAAGGCGTCCTACACTACGTCTGCCGATTCGCTGTCTCCACTCCACAATGATTATAGGCTCTTCGGCAGATATGACCAGCCCACTTCAGCTTGATTCATTGAACTAATTTTGGTAAATTTAGTACTCTGGTGATAGATTTCTTTTCTGGTTCGATCCTGCAGACACTCCGAGCATAGCTCTCTTCATAGCTCGAAGTAGACCACGCTTAACGTGTCATTACTGACAGGACTATCGTCTTTAGACATTAAGAGTCACAAGACATTATCACACGTTTACAGTTTTACAGTTTTTGTGAATCATTGCATTATTTATAATTTTTATATTATTGGGTGTGTACCTGGAATAAAAATTATCTACCTGTCTTTTCGCAGTATACTATTATTAATTGTGTTAGACTCTAGCTAGAGCAATAAGGTACTAAGCCATCTGTGGTAATAAGTAATACCTACCTATGAAGATGTAGGCAATTTTCAAATGGCTTTGAATTTTTAGACAAGCTCTGTTTAGCAGTGGTCTTTTGTACTTACCTGTAAGTTTATATAAGAGCCATGTGTCTAGTGTTCCAAACATTGCGTCGTTGTTTTGTATTGCGTTCTTCAATGCAGGCACGTTTTGCATGGCCCAACATAGCCTCAAAGATGTCTGCAAAGCATCAATATTATTATATCTCAAGTTACAAGTTATACAGGTGCATAAACTTTTCAATTGAGTGTGGATGGCCGATATTCTGTCGCCAAGCTGTGGTGCGGAAGCAACTACTGTATTCCATATTGAAGAGCACCGTAGCTAGTGAAATTTCTTGGTAAATGAGACTTTATAACCTGAGATACCTTATTACTAGACTGCGTGGATATCACAGGGATGACATGCATAATGCAGTGTCATGCAGACTTTATAATTTAGAGTGCCAAGTAGCACTGCAACTGGTTTGGGCGGCTGTGACGCTTAACATCAGGCCATCGACAAGCCCACGTCATACTTTTATATTTGAAAATTTTGGATTATGGATAAAATGCACATACCTGTGTGTTCATAAATTTGAAAACACTGCCAACTTTAAATCTTTTACTTCTTGTCAATAAGTATAAAATATAGGAGCTCACTCTTATGAACTGCAACAAAAGTTGTGACAATTTGTTTTTAATTTTCTATCATTTTAATTTAGTTTAGCTAACATTTCACTGTCATGCAGATGACCAAATTAATAACTAATATGTAGATTATTTTAATTAGACCCATTGTTTATAGTAATATGCGAGAGTGATACCTGTCCCTATCTCGCAAAACAGACAATGTGGAGCTTCGTCACAGTATGTGGAGTATCATAGAGCTATCATAGCTAACTGATGAGCTATTATGAAGTAATAATTTCTAATGTCACTGCATGTTTCAACTACCTCTTTCTATTCATGTATTTTCAAATGTATATAACTGTCTTTTGTGGAATATAATAAAATTAATTTATGCAATAAAAATATAACAGACAAATACCATATCTCTAAATATATTGACTGGCCCAATAGCTCAGTTGGTAGTGACCCTGCCTTCTGAACTGCGGGTTGTGGGTTCGATTCCCACCTAGGACAAACATTTGTGTGATGAACATCGATGTTTGTTCTGTGTCTGGGTGTTATATTGTATTCTATGTATGTATTTACAAACAAAAAGTATCTAAGTATTGTATCAGTTATCTGGTTCCCATAGTACAAGCTTTGCTTAGTTTGGGGCTAGATGGCGTTGTGTGAGATGTCCACACATATTATTATTATATATAATATAAGGTGACTGACTGATTGACTGACTCACATAGTGATCTATCAACGCACAGCCCAAACCAATGGACGGATTGGGCTGAAATTTGGCATGCAGGTAGATGTAGGCATCCACTAAGAAAGGATTTTTCAAAATTCCACCCTTAAGAGGGTGAAATGGGTGGTTGAATTATTTTCCCATAGGCCACTCTGCGTGCGAAGCTGCGGGCAAAAGCTCATTATGAATAAGTTTTATACAACATTATTATTATTTAGGTATGTACCTTAAAAGTAATGCTAGTATTCCATTGTTTGACTAGTTTATCTGCTCTCATATCTTTCCATGTTATAAACCTGTGGAATGGCTTGCCACTTCCTTTGGACCAAGTAAGGAAGGTGCTCCGTTGTGTAGATATGCCCATGCCTGTCATCTGGCCAGCGGTGAGACTTGCATCTGTCACAAAATATAATATTATGAATTGCTATTTTAAAAGAGTTCTCTGCAGGAGGACTAATCACTGTCTCTGGCAGTTTGTTTTAGGCATCCACTACATTGTTGGACAAAATTATTTAGTAGAGGTCATTTTCCACTAGATTCATGCATTTAGTTACATATTTATAACAAATGTAAAATAATAACAATAATAGAATATAATATGTGAATGATAAAATATTTTTTTTACCAATAATAGCTTTAAAAACTTACTTTTTAGAGATGTTTTCACAACTTCAACCACAGACTCCCACAGCTCATTGGGGTCTATTTCAACAAAACCTTGGCTTGGGTAGTGTAGAATTACCTGAATAAAAATAAAGTGCCTACAGTAACTGTTATACTATAAGTCTCACTATTATTAGTTAGCTTATGCTCAAAGATGCATAAGAAGCTTGTAGAAAGGGCTAATATAAAAATACCCTTCTATGATAAAATCTAGAATAAAGAGATCCACAAAAGAACTAAAGTCACCAAGCCTTCATAATTAGCATGTTGAAATAGCAACATGCAAGCTACATCATTAGCAGAACCAACAACCTGGGGCCTCACAAGGTAGACCAACATCATTGTCAAAACTGCAGGGAGCTATTGGATGCAAGAGGAAATTAGCTAGTCATAGTGGCACTCTATGCGAGGAGGCCTATTTGCAGTGATGTCTTCTGGCCCATGATGATACACCTACAGTCACCAATATAAAGACCTATATCACAAACTTTTAAATATTAAGCATTTTAGTTATTTTAAAGTAATATGCTAACAACTGTTAGAAATAGTGTGTCTAATTATTTAGTACTAGTTTAGTAGATTAAGTATTAACTAATTACACTTATAGGTAAACTTTAATCTTAAATATTTATTTTATATCGAATTATTTTTATTTAGCACTTACTTGATCCACAGCTTTACCCACAGTCTCGGCTCTAGAATCATAAATATACGAGCGAATAGTTGATGTGCCAATATCAAGAGTTAAAATATATTTTTCTTCCATTATTCTGTTGATGGAATAAAAAAATTGTATTAATGTATATAAGGCAGCAAACAACCAAATAAATGTAAAAACAACTGTAAAGTATGTACACCTCTGACAATTAAATAGTAAAGCTTTGAATAATACTTGTGAATGTGAAGAATTAAAATAAATCCGTAATATTTCCTCGTACGTATTTATGCTGCGCTCAAATGCGCCCTCCAAAAGTCCAAATCACAGAATAGTGTATGTGTATTTATTACTTCTCCTTCTCCCGCTCCAAATTAGGGATGCCCGATATGATACGATATAACGTAATATCGATATATATGTAATACACGATACATCGCTATTTAATACGATATTCAGGTTTTTGGCGAGAAAACGAAAAAGATCACGTCACTGTTGTGTAACAACGCGCCGACACCGCCTTCTTTGCTAACACGTTCGTATTTAGAAATAGCCTATTTACTTAAATGCTGTATAGGATCAATTTTTAAGAAGCTTTTATTAGAGAAATTATTGTATTAGATAGAATGGATAAATACGTGACCAAATTAATATATTTATTTAAAATGAAAGAAAAGAATACAGTACGGTACGGTTTATTATTGTGTTATATTATTACTCGTTGTTAGCAGATAAGTTACTGTGTGTTTTCTTTGTTGTATTTTTGTTTTTACTAGTCTGGCTCGTATCTTAACATTATTAAAGCTTTTAAAGTTATTTAGGAGTAGCCTTAAAAAATATGTTAACTAAAAAAAAAATGGTATTGCCAAGTCCATTTCATTAAAATAAATTCACACGATACCTTTTAACGAACCACCTTACGTAGACACATCTGGAGCAATTAAATAAATAATAACGCCCAACGATGGACTAACTATGATTCCCTGTGTTCAGGGACTCAGGAACTACGAGGGCCATGGTCCCACAATACTCACACAGAACCAGTATTTGCGCTTTTTTTCTGTGCACAAATATATGTCCTGCCGTGGGAATCGGGACCGCCGCCTCCTGGTTATGAGCCGACCTGCTCAACCACGACACCACAGAGGCTGTCGATTACTAGTTACTAGTACTGAATAGTACAGCAATGACTCCATCGTTCTTCTTATTCTTTGTTAAATGAAGCATTTTTTAGAATTTCGTATATATGCTACATTAGCTCCCTCAGATATAAAAAAGAATGTGAACGCTAGACGCGATTTATTCTAAATTGTTTTACTTAAACTACTGTGGTATATACGTTTAATTTCATCCGTTTCTTTAATATTAACTATTTAGGTAATTAAGAAAGAATTTTATAATCATTTAACATTTAAAAACAAAAAAAGAGTAAGGGGCGCTTTTCAGAATGTAACTTGAAATGGCGCGCTTTTTGAAGTCCCCCGTTTCGGTCATTCATACAACGTTTGCTATTATTTGTCTCTTTCTAGCATTATACTACCAGATAAATAGAATAAAGGCTTACTCACTAATGTCAAACTACACTTGTTTTGGCTGGAGTCGAATTCCGCGGAGTTATCGTGTGAACTCGACTCTGAATATCACGACGCAGAGTATACTCGCAGAGTCCGGAGTTCGATCTCACGTGAGTCCGAGCGGAGTAAACTCGATGCCTTGACTCTGTATGTCAGCCTTGAACTGTGACATTATATCGCATATCGATTGAAAAGTATGCGATACCGATGCAATGCGATATATCGATACAAAGGGAAGCTATAATATCATGTATGTCAAACAAACTCGATACAATTATGACGCGATGTACCGATACAAAACTCTTTTTTAGGCATCCCTACTCTAAATTGTCGACGATTAGGATTCTGTGGATCTCATAGATAACAGAGAGAGTGCACATCAGAATACGATTAATTACAATACCAAAAATCATAAATGGTTAATTCCGGAGAAATGAATACAAATACTATTCGTTAAGTGCTGGATTACAGGCGTGAGTGTGGGAAAATGGTGGTGAAACGTTTCTTTTCGTGTTGTTTCCAAAACTCCATAGAAGCTTCAAGTATAGTTGCCACCACTTTACACCACAAGTATGACTTTGACTAGACTATGACTTCGACCGTGACTTGACACATATTTGCGTGAAATATCAATAACTTGATAAATTATCAATTACTTGACGCTGGCTAAATACACAAAAGTGTGGAGCCAAAACATTATAAAAGAAAAAAGTAGACTCTAGGGATGCAGAATATATTTGGGTATCATTGGTTTTTAAGATCGCAATGGACGTCTCTAAGTTAATCGTCCAATCGAAACATGATGTTAATCTCTCGAATCGATCTTCTGTACATAGTATTGTCGTATACCGTATATAATTTATTGTTCATTTAAAAATATAGTAATCCCGGTAGCGGTTACATATTTGCGCCGTTTGGTGTTGAGACCCTGGGTCCTTGGGGGCCGGGAGCTCGTCGCGTTTTCAAAAGTTAATCAGAGCGCCTCAAAAATATCCTCGTTAACTTGGGTTTAACTGAAAGATAATGCTCTCTAGCATTAAGTTCGTTTATGTACCCACATTAGTTGTTTGTGTAATAAAGCATTTTCTATATATCTATCTATCATCAATACACAGTAACAAGAAAAATGAAAACAAAATTGCATTCATTGATTATCTTATCTTATCTCCCCTCCTTATTTGTTCTATTTGTATTTGTGATTTTACCAGAAATGACGAATAACAACATTATAATACCACGAAAACTTATTAAAATCAGAAAATAATAAATTAAAAACACAGCGATGAACAATGTATAATAAATATAATATGTAGTGTATAGAATAATATATAGAACAATGAATTATAAACCTTATTGAAGTATCATATTATTACGCATATTCACGAAACAATACATTGTAATTTTAATAGTAGTGAGATTTGTTTGTTTTCAATCTCGCTTCCTTGAGATGAACAATAACAAAAAAAGTAAGTCCGATAAATAGGATTCGATTTTCCTAACCTCCTAAATGATTCACTTGAATATCGTATTGTAATGAATCGAAACAAAGATAGCTAGATCGTATATATTTATATTTACTAACTTATTACAGTTTTCGCTTATGTATATTAATCTTCTATTTAGATATTTATAGGTTGAATATATCTTAGAGGATGTACATGAATCGATCTTCGACCAAATCGAGTGGTAATGTTCATCCCTAGTCTCTACCTGTTCAATTGACAGTTCGACAAGCGCGTTTTATTTCATGGGGCGCTGAAAATTGTGATGTAAAAAGAGAGAAATAAATATATACTGGCCATCATGGCGAATCCCAGGAAATTCAGTGAAAAAATTGCTCTACATAACCAAAAGCAGGCCGAAGAAACCGCTGCTTTTGAGAAAATAATGCGCGAAGTTTCCGACGCAACCAATAAGGTAGGTCTCTCGCCTATTTACTCAGACAATCGCTTCCTGGCCGTCAAATGTACCCGCCGACGTAAACAATAATCATTACAAAATGCGTATGTATTGCGACTCGGTTAGTTTATCTTATTATTTCAAATACAACAATAAAATATTGTGACCCAGGTTCTGTTTAGCTCTCAATTGTCATTGTCAAATGTGTTTCTGGTCTATTTAGATTCTACACAATAGCTAGTTAGTTGTTTATTACTAATGTTACATCTATGGAAACATCATTTGATATTGATATATTTTTGTATCCCAGTAATGTGTGTAAACAATTCTTTTGCATTACCAAAAGTACCCATTATTATCCTAACAATATCACTGATGTGTATTGAATGTTGTGTCAATAATATATATGGCACATGGTACTGGTAATTGAACAAATAAAATCTGAGAATAGTATATTTGAAAATAAAATAAGTGTTAGATGTTAGAGACACATTACAGGTAAATTCAGGTACCAGACTAGCAAGAACAAATCCCTCTCCCAAGCCCGAAGTAAAGAGTGTTGACACAACACTACGGCCCACGCAGAATCAGCAAGGCTTGGGCTCATTCAGGAGTGGCTCACTGCCAAATGTGGCTGCACCACAGGTTGAAAACACAGAGATGGAAAACATTAAGGTTCCTCAATTTTGGAATCTGTTTTTTCTATCATAACATAAACAAATGTATAATCTTATAGCTTTACAGGTGTGATCTGTGTGAAACAGTACAATAAATGTTGCATAATTATAAAATAATCTATGTGATGCAGTGACTAGATTACTCATTGGGGTTTTCCTAAATAAAATTAAATGTAATACAACAATAAAAAATTGTCAACACCTGTTGAGTTTTAAGGTGAATCATTTACATTCACTGGATGCACCTTCATGTTAACTATAAGCATTTCAAGATGGTGGGATTTAATTAGACTCCAAACATTTAAAAAATGTAAACTCTGGGTTGAATATAGCCCCTAAAAACATTATTGATTGAATCATAAACCATAGTTTGCATATAAATTAACCAATCAAAACATTATTATCAAGGTTGTGTCAATTAAGTAAATTGGAGCCATGAATAAAATCTTTAACTTTTTGAATGCATACAATAGAGTGATTTGATTTATATGTCACATTAAAAAAGTGGATTTCTTACAAGCAAAGAGATACCAATTGCTGTTAAAGATTTAGATAATTAATGTATAAATCAATAAATACTATTAAAATATTATCCAAATATCTTGAAACTGTTAACATAATTGTGTATCTATTGTAGTTTTGTAGTATTTGGTATCAGCTATATTTTTAATTTATGGTAGTGCTGCAGATATAAATGGCTGTATATTTTTTTAAATGCCTTTTATTAAGTTATACCACTATATCTTGAAAATCCTTGATTGTATGTAGCGATACACTTTTAATTTCACCTAAAAAGACAAGGAAAAACTTAATAAAAACATGTAATACTAGTACCTCTGGATAAGTGATACAATAAGTTTAAATGTACATAGCAAAATTCCAATCCACCATAAAAATTTATACAATGTATGTGAATGTATCAAATACAAGGTGTTCATAAAGTTATCACACTTAAGCGTTACTGAATAGGGCCTAATGTTGATAAATGATTTGGCAATGTTACTAAGAACATTGCTCATGCAACTTATATTTACATTAAAACATGTGTTCTAAAAGTTCCTGTTAACTTGTATCCACATCATCTGTTCACTTTATTAAATAAACAAGTCTAAATTTATTGAGAGTGTGAGAAAAAAGATTTTTATATTGTACTAGTTATTGTTAGTTTATGTGCTTGTTTATATTTCTATATGTGTTCTAATGAACTGATTATTTAACTAATAATTGTTGAAATGAGACATGAAAAGTAGATCTAAAATTTGTATGTTCTGCAATTTTATTACTGGATCAAGGAGGGAAACAGTGAAATCAAACCCAGCAGTAACAAGACATTAATATTGTTTATGTATATTAGGATGTGTGTAGTGTACATAATCTTAACAATATTCAATTTGGTAGAGACATGTTTGTTTTATACTTAGCTGTTGAATGTGGCATGTTTCCCTGGCACAATATGGTAGAGCTAGCTGTTACTTAGTCCAATTAAGAAAGTGATAGCCTGATAAGATGAGCTTGTAAGTTTTGCATGTTATCATTTTAATTCTAGTACAGTTAGTTTACCTAAAATTTATCCCTCATTCATTAAACATCTGATACATAACATTATAAGCGCCAAAACGAGACAAAAACATTATATGATAGCACAGCTATTAAATGAAAGGGGTAAACTTTTCGTAAGTAGTTCTTAATGTCTACCATTATGTTTATTTAGATTGTTGAGTTGTATAAATTTTTTAGTACACAATATATTTCAACCAATTACTTAAAATTTAAAATAAAGTTTTGTTTCCCTCTACAATATATTTTTGCCAAATGTATTTAATGTCAAATTAGCATACAAAAAATGTGCACAGACAATACTATAAGATGGATTTAGATTATATACAAATAAATATTTATACAACCTTAGCAAATGAGTGGACAAGAAACAATCTATTTGGATTCATTTTATATTATGTAGGTATGAATAAAATAGGCAATGTCATTCTGTTTTTGCCCACCATGTTTTTGTAATGTGTCTTAATTGGGTGAATATTGGTAGCATTAACGACGTAAATAAAATACTGTAAGATCAAAAAATTAATTAAAATGAATTTAATTTTCTATTATTGTTCTGCTTCAGAAATAAAGATCACTCGAGATTTAAATAGTTAACCTATACTTTTCACTCTCAATAGTCCTAATATAAAATTAACTTAAAATTAGTTAAATAACGCTTAATGAAATTGTTTCTCTTCACCTTGGTTGACTGGTAGAAAATGCTGTTAGTTAGAGTTCGATTTCCTTTGTCCTCAGCCTGAAGAGACAACGCTAGCGACACAGTATGGGATCGGTGGCGGCGGGCGCAGCGGTGGCACCTCGCCGTCTCGTTCCCCAGGACAACGTGGCAGGACCACGTCCTCATCCGTGGGGCCGATGCGGCGCCCGGCGGATAGAAAGCATGACACTAGCCCTTATGGAAGCACCGTCTACTTGAGGTATGTCAAAATTTTTGCATATATATCTATTCATATTTTTCTATTACTGTCTCACTTCCGCTGCACATAGACATAATGGTGGGAGTGGAAAAAAAATATTTTCTTACTTTCGTCAAAATATTTTTTCACTGACATATTATTATATTAAAGAAATAAATCCGCGTTAAAGCCTCTCGTGCTTTTTACGACGAATGTATAGTCACAAAACAGTTCAGGTACTCTCTGTGTTTTGTGGTATAGCCTTGTTTGAAGCAAAGCAAGTTTCTGAAATCATAAAGAATTATTCCAGAACTGGACTCTGATCGAATCTCATTTTTATATTTATTCTATGTCCCATTAGAACTATTGATTTTACAAATTATGCAGTTTTGTGGAATTTATTATCTACTGAGAACAACTTTTATTGTATGTACTGTAATAATTTGTATCATATGTGTATAACTATATAGTTCTCAGTAAAATATTTTTTTCAATCCGATATGGTGCTGTGGTCAATTGATTATTTGATATAACTAGTTAATTATGCCATTTAGTATACAAGGCCGCGCGGGCGGTAAAGTGAATTAAAAACTTGTGTGATGTTATTAGATTCTATCGTATTACGATTGCTGTCGGTCGAGCGGGTTTATCGTCAGTGTATTAAAACACTTGAAGAAACATAGGGTCTCTTTAAAAAAATATATTATACGCAATTATTTAAGTACCCACTTAAATGATAACTATAAAAAAAATTGCTTCCTTGATACAGACATCAAACCTTGTTAGTTATAACACTTTTTAAACTTTCGCGACTTGAACTCATATTGTAAAGATAAAACGGGTCTATTCGCGCACAAAAATTATCAAAACATAATTTTGACTAAACTATGTTTTTACTAAAAATTATGTTTTGATAATTTTTGTGCGCTAATAGACCCGTTTTATCTTTACAACTTGTTAGTTATGGTAATTAGTACCTGCTCGCCGAAATAATGATTAATAAATAGTATCTGATAAGTAAGCATTAGATAGAACAATATATTATGACTGTATATTTTAAAGTTTTTTAATACATTTAGCTAACATGACTAACTTCGCCGAGTGAACGTTTTCTGACTCATGTCAAAATGAATACAAGTTCCATTGTATGTTCTAAGGACCTCATTCATTATTAATAAATAATTGTTTTATATTTGGCTTTCACCAAAGATTGCTATATATGTTACTACGTGATCGCCTTCAAATAGTAACGTCCGGAACCCGAGCAGTCGAGCGCCCTTAATAAAAGTAAAGTTACTTTACGATTTACATAGTAACTTTTATTAGTTGTTTTATTTATCCTGTTTTCAGCGCATATACTGCACTTACAAAGCGACCTGGTTTTAAACCCAAATGTCTTAATATCTCTACCTTCAAATCCCGGATTTAAATAATTGAAGATGGTATTTGTTGAATTATCTATAAAAAAAATCTTCGTTTCCTATAGGCCTCGCAGGCGAAGCCGCGGGCAGGAGCTAGTGTTACATATGTCTCTTCCCATCAGTAGGGTCCTGTATTGTCCTGTTTGCTGCCTATAGCATTAAAAAGTACGCAAATGTAATTACATAATAAGTCAGTTTATTTAATGAAATTAATCGTCTAAATATAAAGTTTATTACCTGCATTATTTTACATATTACACATATAAATAAGTTCTGTGCGCAAATACGTGCGTCTGTGAACGTCACGATTTTCTGATACTCGCTCTCATAATAATAAATAATTATACGAAATGATGATTAAAAAGTGCCTACTAATTGAGTCCGTTTCGTTAGTGCTATTTTTAATTTTGACGTAAGTCGCTGTCCATTTTCTATTTAATTATCTGTATTACTTATGCATATCTGGGCTTGTTATATAAAAATAATTTATTAAATTATATATTTAATGTAATTCACTCACAATGTATGTTGTTTATGAATAAATACAATACAATAAAATAGTCGCTTCGTGAGCTCCATTTGAAACTTGAAGCCTTGCTTGTTTTAAAAATGAAAAGCGTCATTAAACTAAAAAATTACCATGGACCTTTTCAAATAGGAAGTCACTAATGACCGGTTGAAATAAAAGCATTTTCAGCTAGATATCATACAATTATTCGATAAGTAGGTACCTAAAATAATCTGTAATCGGTATTAAAAAAATCAAATATTGACCGTACACACATTACACATTAATAAAAATGCCTTGTGACATTTGGTATCCAACATTTCATAATATGAGGTGACGACATCCTATTTGAAATGAATTATAATTTAAAACATGACTTTATCCTGATAAAAAAGAAACTTCGAATTAGTGGTTGAAACTTAAAGTCAAAGGAAAAGATTTAAAGGTAACTACTACCTTAAGGACTCATAGTTCACCTCAGGTCTTTACTTTTAACTTGCCATATAAGTTAACGTGACACAACATACAACATAGTATGGCAAGTAAAACCATTTAACAATATTATTTAAGGCACTTCCTTATAATGTCGAGCAAGGGATTTTAGATCAACAATTTTTACGGCATACTACAATCTCATCTCATGGAAAATACTTTACAAACTACAGCTACAATGAATGATGAGCTTACAAGGAAATAAACCGCTCTAATATACGTCATAATTATCCTGATTTACTGGGAACCACAAAGTTATGTGTACACATCTTTTCAATAATAAATAAAATACATCATTCTTGAGTCATTGAACTGATTTTTAGGTACAGTGTAGGTACGAAAATCGAACTTAGAATGAGACCTCGAATAAATGTCCATATGAATTATTTATATTATAATTGCTAAACGCTACTGGACCAACACAATTTCGTATAATCAAATAGTCAGCCTTTAGGCTGCTTGCTTTAAGAGTTCGGATATCATCCATCCATACCTCTTCTACAGCACCTATATAATTATATCATGGTATATAAATAAATAAAGCCCAGCGATCACATACATAGATCCTGGACCCTAACTAGGATTCCTTGTATCTGGGGACCCAGGAACTACGCGGACGATGGTCCCACTACACCCAGACACAGAACAAGCATTGCGCTTGATGAATCCACAACCACCCTGCATCAGCATGGTGGTTGTGGATTTTCTTATGCTCGCCTAGCTATACACTGTATGTGGCTGTAGCCACTACTATAATTGATGCTTGTGCCTACAGTAGAGCAGCAGTTTGTCTGTGTGTCTGTGTGTGAATGCTTATTACCATTCACCTCTGTAACTACTGAGTACATTTTGATGAAATTTGGAATGCAGATAGCTCATACGCTGGATTAACACATAGGATCCTTTTTTATCCGCGGGTGAAACCGCAAGGCGCAACTAGTAAAAAAATATAAACACTGTACCACCAACTTATCAGTGCATGTCAAGTCCTCGTCTTTTTTTAATGAGGCCATTCTTTGGATTATTAGAAAGAGGTGACGGATAATCGAACTGTACAATAATGAATTTCCGCAGTCCACCGCCTGATAGCAACTGGCGACGGACGCACTCGGACTCTGCGTTGCACCAGTCTTGCGGCGGCGAACAGCCGACCACGCCGCAGCCGTTGTCGCCCCACCACCACCCGCTACGATCACACGGACATCCGCACTTGATCCCGCATCAGAATCACCACAGAGGTAACGCGTAATATTGGCTACATCGTTTGATAAAATCTCTTTATTGATCCCGAGTGTACTGGGGATTTTTCTTTTCTGATCTATTTCTGTCCACAACATGGATATTGTCATATATATAACTAGCAGCCCGCCCCGGCTTTGCACGGTTATTTTATATATACAATATATATTCTATCGCCTATGTTTATGAGGGATCCTAACGGTTAAAGAATTTTTCAAGTCGGTCCAGTAGTTTCAGAGCCTATTCAATACAAAGAAACAATCAGATCTTTCCTCTTTATAATAATAATCGTTAGACGGTTGGATCAAGGCTCAGATTCAGAAGGTTATCTCTTTGATACGGCACGTATTGTCGGGAGGTTCCTCAGTCTGCAGCCCTAACCACCGGTAGCTTGGGCCTTGCCCCGCTGCTAGCGGCACCCTAGGCTTAAGTTTTTATTCTATTTTTGTAATATTACTTTTATAAAAATATTGTAAAAAACTTAGATTTAAGATTGAAAATAAATAAGTGAATAATAATAATAATAAATATTTTAGATTTATTATTATACAACAGCATAACGTTGCGATAGTTGAAGCCGTAGCCGATTTGCGGGCCTAGATGAGGTATTTAATGTCGATAAGCAGCCGTTGTGAGGTGTACTGTATAAGTGTGTAAGTAAGAAAGACATAATGCTTTGATAAGTTCGTTTTCTTTCCGCTCTTCACCACTCACTCAGGTACCAGAGTACGTAACTTGATTAGGCTCAATCCGGCTTATTACAAAACGTAGACTAAGCGTGGACCAAAGTTAGTACTAGGTTCAAACTTAGGCTAGTTAAAAACCTTTTACAAAAACAAGTTTATCGCTAATCCGGGGATCGTCCATGGTCTAAAGTTAGTCCTCCGATGACTGTAGTTTAACTATGGTACTCGCTGTATGTGCTATGTAACTCGCTAAACGAAAGAAACTAGCGCCACGGTGGTGGAAAAATGAAGATTAAAAACTATTTACGCGCGAACAACAATAAAGAGAAATATCCAATTTTCGCGCGTTAAGCAATGCCATATTTACGTTCTGATTCTCGCAAGCCTCGTGGGTAACTATTAAAACTTAATAGTCTAATTAGTTGAAAATCATTGTAGCAAAGCTGACTTTTATGAATCTGATTATTTATTTAATAAAAAATATGCAAACAATACGCTTTCCAAGGCCAATGCCCGTATATTATAGACGAAAACAAAAATTCTAAATATATGAAACGTAAAAAACGGCACATGTGAATAAATGAGGTCCAAATGTACAAAATCTTTTTCGTATTTAGTCTATGGTCAATATTTAAACCATGGACTATCTCTGGTAACAGCTGGTTTTCGATTAGACGGCGTTTTGTAATAAAGTCAAGGTCTAACTACTTAGCACCGTAACAAACTAGGACTAGTTAGTTAGTATTACTAAAAAAAAAAGGCTCCCACCCTAATATAGAGACGAAAGTGATCACAATATTCGTGCCGAGCTTTTACCTCGAGCCGAGCGACAGAACAATTCTTTTCTTTACTAATATTATAAACGCGAAAATTTGTATGTATACGGATGTTTGTTACTCTTTCACGAAAAAACTACTGAATGGAATTTAATGAAACTTGGAATGCAGATAGCTTATACGCTGGATTAACACATAGGATAATATTTATCCGCGCGTGAAACCGCGGGGTGCAACTAGTACATTATAATTATTATGTCATCTGAACAGGTGAGCCATAGAAGTTTAACCAAAAACGTGACACGTTTTAATTGTATGAAAAGTGTTGAGCAATCTCTATAGGGGAGAGCGTAATATTTGTCCTGCTCCGTGGTACTTAGGTATTTAAGTATATAAAAATTTCGCGTAATTGTGTTTCCTACCATACTCCTCCGAAACGGCTGAACTGATTTTGATGAAATTTTATATTAACACTTGTTAGGTCTGATAATAGGTTATCTATTTTTCTGGTATGTCTTTTATTTGAAAACCTATGCAGTCCAGTAAATTGTATAGTTTTTTGCGCCTCTAACAATAGTTACAAAAATAAACTCCCGCAATCAATTTTGAATTTTATTCTGCAATTTATAGAAGTACAAATAATAGACTTCTAGCCGTCCCACCATCCATCGATCTTGAGTTAATGTTATTCAAGCATGTACGCAAACACACCTTGGTAGTAAAGATCAATAAGCTAATGTTGAATGGATTGTAAAATGACCTTTTGCGGATATAAACTTACACATTTCATGTTTACAAACAGAAAGTATTTGAATGCGCGACATCGATTCGTATTTATGACGATATAATTTTTTACATTTCCATGTGACTTAACAATTTTAACATCGTATTATGATGCCCAGTAATCGTCAAGCCTTGTTTTAATGTATTCTTAAAATTAATATTCATCATCACTAACGTGAATAAAACATACCACAGTTTGTTGAAACCTGTTTTATTAATAAGTTACAGGTAGATGTGAAGCGGTTATCTATCCGGTTGCTAGAGTCGCGGGTCGATTCCGGATAACTATGAATGATCCTTCTTTCCTAGGAAATGTATCGAATAATTTTGATATATATAATAATTACAAATGTATCGAATAATTTTGATATTATGACGATTTACTACATTAGTTCAAATAGGTATATCAACTGCAGAAGTTGTACCTTTTGTTTGATTTATATGACACTGGACCACACTGGGCACATTGTCTGACATTTGAATTATTTTTTTGTCGAACGATGAACTTATCTATTTATTTATTACAATTAAAACGGCTTAAACCAATTATTATAACAATTAAATCAATTAATCTATATGGATCAAACTAAATTGTATTTTGGAGGCATACAAATTCGACCAATTAATTTCTTTCTCTCTAATCATAATAATAAAGCCCAACGATCACAAGGTACATAGATCCTGGACCTTAACTAGGTTTCCCTGTGTCTAGGCACCCAGGCACTCAGAACAATTATTTGTGCTTTTTTCTGTGCACAAATACTTGTCCTGCCGCGGGAATCGAACCCGCCGCCTCCGGGCTACGAGCCGTCCTGCTCAACCACCATACCACAGCGGCTGTCTAATAAATATAAGGAATGTACTTCAGTGGTAATAGCAATTTCATGCTACCTGCTGGGCGATCACGTAACTCGATTGCAACCAATAGAAACACAAATTTGTATAGATTTGACAGTTTCAATATACAGTTTATGTGCATGGAAATTTCTCCTGTTGCATTGCAATCAAAGTTTCGTGATCACCCCACTGTCTATAACTGAAAAAAAAACTGATATTTGTTTACTGTTTCAGCTGATGTACATCTCGACGTTTTAAACACAATGGGAATGAATCCAAATAACCGGCCGCGCTCCTCGTGTGAAATACCCAGGATACCAAATAATAATAAGTGAGTAACATTGCAATAATTAATTCACATAAATGAAGAAGAAGAAGAAGAGAAGATCCTGCATCTTCTCTTCTCCTTCTTCATGTTATATATAAAAATCAAGTGCTAATCATGTCTTGCTAAAACTTTAAAGCGGCTGAGTATTTATTTTTGTTTTGTTCGCTCAAATAAAGGCGTGGTTTAACATAAGAAAAGTAATAGAGCTAACCCATAAAAATTAATTAACCCGTACAAAGACATGCAAGTCAGCTAGTTTTAAATAAAAACATAGGTCAAAGTGACGATCTTATTTTGTGTGGTACAAACAAAAGATTTATTATTTAAAGCACGCCTAAAATTAACCTCACCCGATTACGCCTAATTATTTCCTTTAAATTAAAATTAGTCTATGGACCTTGTACTGATTTAAAGCATGATGATGCTAAGCAACTGTTGGTATATTCTCGAAGCTTTTCAGCGATGATAGCCCAGTTGGTATTTTTAGTATTGAAGACGACGATACGGTCGTGGGTTGGAATCCTGAACGGTAATATATGCAGGAAATTTTTGAAGTAAAACTTCTTTACGCATTATTTAAAATTTGTATTATTAAGTATATCCGGTAAAATGACGAGATGGTCATTGTCAATTGATATTAACATTAAACAAAGCAAAAACAAAGTTATACCGGCCGATAGATCGAGCTAAACGAATGTTACTTCAGTCGTGTGGTTTAAAACACACTCGTTTTTTTCCAGTGCTTTTCTGGATATTACCGTGAATTTAAAAATCTGTCGCCATGTAAATAATGGGATAGTTTTTAAAATATTGTATAAATAAATAAATTATAACGCCCAACGATAACACACATATCATGGACCCTAACTAGGATTTCCTGTGTCTTGAGACCCAGGAATTGAAATTGGAAGGACACACAAAGCAAATATTTCTGCTTTTTGTGCACAAATACATATCCTGTCCCAGGAATCGAACCCACTGCCCGGGTGTTATGAGTCGACCTTCCCAACCACCAAACCACAGAGGAGGTCGCTATAATATCAGTCATTATCATAAGTTTCAAACTTCGACCCCACTTCATTGACGCAGGTGATATTAATAACTTGTACAGTACCAAAAATACAAAAGTAAAAGGTGTAGCTTGACGTCAATACCTGTATTTATCGTTTAAATATAAAACTTGTTACATGTTAATCATAATAATAATTTTAGTTTTAAAACTATCGTGAGTATGACACATTTTGTAAGATAAAGTGTTACGTGCTGACGTTCGCGAAAGCCGCCGCGGCTTGCGTCAGTAACTGGCTCCCAGAAGAAGGAGATCGAATATGTCCGAAACCTGGTCGGAGTAATTTCGACTTTTAATTGACGTGAGTTTTAGCCGTTATTTATCTTACATAATAATAATAATAAATATTTATAGACATTTCACACAGCGCCATCTAGCCCGAAACTAAGCTTGTACTATAGGAACCAGATAACTGATACAATACTTAGTGTTTTTATGTAAATACCTACATAGTAAACTATATAGCACAAAGACAGAACAAATAGTATATATAGGTTCATCACATAATCGTC
The DNA here is from genome assembly GCA_905220475.3 of Ennomos fuscantarius. Lineage (NCBI taxonomy): Eukaryota > Metazoa > Arthropoda > Insecta > Lepidoptera > Geometridae > Ennomos > Ennomos fuscantarius. The sequence goes on along the minus strand of HG992040.1, from coordinate 7,910,135 downwards.
GTCCTCTTTGGGAATCAAACCTACAGTTCAGAAGGCAGTGCTTCTACCAACTGAGCTATCAGGCCAGTCATAAATAACTATGAATTATGTTTAAACAAATAATGAAAAACAAAATGACATACAGTCTATGTAAATAAATGTTGTTGAAGTTAAGATATAAGAAGAATTTTATATGCCACGATAGTCTATTTGACAGCTATATTTTTATTGCATATGTAAATAATATACCTAAAAAAATAAATAATCGTGAAAACAAAATTTTAAATCTCAAAAAATGACAAAGTTGAAGACAAATTAAAATACAGGAATAGAAAGAGACAGCTCGAACACGCAGTGACGTCAGATACCAGTCCTCCAACTATCTCATTACTAAGCTGTGGTACCTCTATGGTAGCTCTACATACAATGTCTTTGGCATGTGACGTCACACCGTATGCCTTTATAGTAGCTGTGAGGAAGCTCCACACGATATCTGTTTTGCGAGAAAAGGACAGGCGATTAAACTTCAAAAGCGTACTACTCCGTGATTAATTTACCGATTTTAGTTATTTTTTTAATTTTCACATTCATTTTTAAGCAACATTCATAACGTATGAAAAAAATGTATACTTAATAATTTTTAATACTAGTCAAATAGCCTATAATTGCCCATCATCATCAGTCACTTGCATTTGTATGAATGGGCGGCCGTGATGCTTAACATCAGGCGAATGACTGGACATCTGAACCTTAGACTGGCCCGATAGCTCAGTTGGTAGTAGCCCTGCCTTCTAAACTGTGGGTCGTGGGTTCGATTCCTACTCAGGACACACATTTGTGTGATGAACATAGGTGTTTGTTCTGTGTCTGGTTGTCATATTGTATTCTATGTATGTATTTACAAACAAAAAAAAGTATCTAAGTATTGCATCAGTTATCTGGTTCCCATAGCACAAGCTTTGCTTAGTTTGGGGCTAGATGGCGTTGTGTGAGATGTCCACACATATTATTATTACATATTAATGACTAGCGCCTCAATTCATCCAATAACAAAAAAGGTCGGTAAGTTTTAAGATTTTGAGATGCCAATTTCGTCATATCGCGATGTTTCCGTTACCGTTTTTGGACGAATGCAAATCGATATTCAAATTGATTTATTCAATGCACATAACACCCGTACAATGTACTGGTCAGATAACGCCTTTCGACATGCAAATAGGTAACATGTTACGCACAAACATTACTAAAGTTGCGAATCAAACTCCATATCATTCACGGTTTTGTAAAAGGTTTTTCGGTTTTATCAACACTAAACTAATGACTGGCCCGATAGCTTAGTTGGTAGTAACCCTACCTTCTGAACTGTGGGTTGTGGGTTCGATTTTCACCCAGGACAAACATTTGTGTGATGAATAGGTATTTGCTCTATGTCTGGGTGTTATATTGTATTATATGTATGTATTTACAAGTATTTAAGTATTGTATCAGTTATCTGGTTCCCATAATACAAGCTTTGCTTAGTTTGGGGCTAGATGGCGTTGTGTGATATGTCCCCACATATTATTGTTATTCACTCGGATGTCTTGTTAGGTGGATGAAAGATACTAATTTAAATGTCGGTCACCAAAGAATTATTTTTTTATATTATTACGAAAAACCTCAAGCATAACATATTAAGATCAGTTTTGCTTGAGGCGTTCAAGTTGCACCGTACAAAACCCAAACTGTTCGTACAACTGGCTGACTTAAAGACATTATCAGCCTTATTAATAAACGGGTATTAGTCTCGTATTAGTTACTTCAGCTTTTGTCCTTTTTTTGCTACTGGAATATTTAGCTGAATCCAAAGAGACAAAAGATGGTGTAACTAGTTTAAAGCTAGTTTGTGTTTATTAATAAGGCTGTATGGGTGTAACCACAAAAAATTCAAACAAGGTTTAGACAAATGTTAAACCTTTTGTATTGTTAAACACATGTTGGACGTCTGTCTAAGCCTTGTTTATGTATTTGTGGTAACACGGTGTTATTTTAATAGGAACCATTGTTTATTTCCAGCGTTTATTCCAGCGGTGACGGCGGCGGTGGCGGCACGTTAGGGTGCGGCGAGCTGCAGGTGCCGGGCGGCTCGCTGCCCGACCTCACCTCCGTGCACTTCCCGCAGCCGCACTACCGCGCCTCGCCCGACTACCACCAGCCACGATATGTACGTACCACCGGAGCTGGGTGTCCCCATACCCGTCCCCGTCCCCCCGTTCTCAAAAAAAGGTGTCGGCTGGCAACTAACGGACTAAAGTAAACGGACTGTTATAGACCACACGAGTTAGCTCCATTTTTCTTGCCCCTAAAGTATAATTTCCCTCTCAACTTCCGTTCACCTCAACAGCTCACCCCCAAGTCAAGCGTACGTAAAGAAGTTTTACTTCAATAACGCACAATAATCACATACATAAATCCCGGATCTTAACTAGTATTCCCTGCATGTAGGGATCCAGGAACCTCGTGATCGCCTAGTGCAGCCGACTGCGATGGGACAATACCAAGATTTAGGTGTTTGGTAGCTGCAGTGTACGCCCCCGGGAAAATCCTGTGCATTTTAATTATTGTACAGCTTAACTTGATTAATTAAGTAATTTAATTTGATCAAATTTTATGAATTAATTGATTTGATTAATTTCTAAAATTTGGTCTGGATCGACTATCATTTTGTATCAAGTAGTCGTGGTCCTGTTTTAGACATAAAATAAATTCAGCTGACGTTTGCATAAGAATTGATGTACAATTAAAAGAAGAACGGGTGTTTCCTATATATGTCCAACGTTCCTTTGATTACAGATTTGTGCATCATTGGGGAATGCGACCATAAATTAAATGGCAAAGCGTCGTAACCCGGGTGGTTGCAAAACCTTGTAGATTTTTTTAAAATTGGTTATTACACGTTCCAGAGCCCGACATCCCCCGGCGGCAGCGTGTCCCCCGCGACCGGCGGCCTGTCCCCCGCGTCCGGCTCGCCCGTCGGGGCGACCGTGCCGCTCGCCGCGCTGCACCATCCGCACGACCACCAGCCACAGCTATACGACACGCAGGTATAATATACACCTTATCTCTGCTAGATAAGGTTCGATTTAAAATGAGCGGTCGTAGAGTAAATGTTACCTTATAACTACTAGTACTTCACACTAGCGACTACTGACTTGCATGCCAGGCAGCTCGAGGTATACCTTATCTTTGCTAGGTACGATTCATTTTTTAATGAGCAATAGTGGAGTATATGTTATGTTTTAAAGTTAGGTAGGCTTCGAATAGTTACACCGGCCGACGTTTTAGTACACGTGGTTGTGGTGGATAGCAAAATAGAGTGTGTTTTACAATGATCAGTGGTGAAGTAAACGTAAAGTTTTAAAGTTAGGTACTAAGGTTGTGTGAGATGCAAGTGTTATACCTTATATCTGGTAGATAGGGTTCATTTTGCAATGAGTAGTCGTGAACTTTTCTAACTCCACAGTTGGTGTTCAAGATGGTTTGGTTTAGATAGACAAGATGTTCAATCGCGCCAACTCTACTCTGGAGGTTGTGTCTTAATGCGAAGCTAGGTCTAAAACTCAGGCGTGTGTTTTCTCTACCAAATCATCCTATCAGCAACTGCTATTGCAGAATGCACCGGTACATGAAATTGATCAACTAAACCTACCCTAAACTACGGTCGCTTCATAGAGCTAAACTACGTTACTTCGATTATACCAAGCTTACATAGAGCTTGTATAGAATTTAGTAGCGACAAATGGGATGTTTCCGCAACATTCCAGTCAGATCTAGACTATCCAATGACGTGCCAAAATTCCGCAAAATACCAGTCAGATCTAGACTATCCAATGACACGCCAATAAACTTATTAATGACTAGGGGCTGTTTCATAAGAAACTGTATATCTTTAAACTATGTAGCTTAGTACCCAAAGTGCGGAATGCGCCAGGCTTGATAACACAGCCTTTGATCGAATAATCTTCACTATTTACTCCTTTTTTTTGCCATAAACCTAAAATCTTTACGTCATCATTTATGGACCTATTTGTACAAATACCATATAACACCTATAAAATAATTTATACCTAAGTTATTATTTGTTACAACTAAATCAGGCCTATATGAAATGTTTTGCGCCTTTAATTTTTATTAGAACCTAGTGGTACGAATAAGTACTGTGATAAAATAGCAACGCTATAAATTTTCAATTTACCCATTTCATCATCTCCAAGTCGAAAAGTATGTATGTGAAAACTACTTTAAAATGAAAATGACTAGTTGCGGTGCGATTCGTCCCTTGCGTGATTCGATGTTGTTTCATCCTAAATATTATTTGTAGATATCTGTTAGATCTAACACTGGCTTTGGATGATAACAATGTCCTTTTTCAAGTCGGCCATATTTGTTCCAATAGTGGAACTTAACATTTCCGTTGTTTTTGTTTTGTTTGTGTTTTATTTGCTTTCAACACAAATCATTTTTTGTTTATTTCAGAATCACTTATCTGTACCAAACACAAATAATTATCTTCATCGTAATAAGGTTCGTTTTCTTTTTTAACCTCTAAAATTTTTCCGATTCATCCATTTTAAGACGATCGCTTGTACGCTTTAACAGTGCTGTCTGGTGCCTTATTGACCACTTTAAACGAAGTCAAATCACATTTTTCTTTTTTAAATTAACAAAAAGTTTTATTCATTTATCCAATTTTTCAGTCTTAAAGGGCATAATATAATCTCATTGGAGCTTCAATTGGCAAAATCTGCATGATTCGATACTCTATATCATTTATGCTTATATTTTATGGCACTAATGGATCGGTCTCTGAGCAATCAATTGCTGTGTATTTATTCTTGTTGAAAACACCATACAAAGTTGCCAGTGTTTGGTTTCTCTTTTTTCACAATATTTTACTAACTTTTCAGCTAAACTTACATATTAATTATAACCGGTTTTATTTTCACTCCTTAAGCACAGTTACACTAACAAGGTATCTTTTCACTATTTTGGAAACTGCAATCTGTATTTTTCTTTATGTATCAAAATGTGTTAAATCAGAAAGTAAAGTCAGGAAACGACTCGATTCTATAAACGATTATTATATGCTAGGAACCGTTATTCTAGACCTATAAAGTGAGACAGCATCATTCCGGATATGACGTCACGACCTCTTCTGTCTCCCTCCCGCACGGCTCCGCCCCTTAAACGGGAGGGGTGAGCTTGCCTTGGCTGGGAGCCCAGGCGCACTCGTCACATTGGCATCGAATTTCGGTGTGAAAACACCTCTTCAATATCGGGTAACAGCGTTGCTGTTGGCAAGTTTTATAATTATTACAATTGTAAAACAACCTAATTATTTTATTAATATCTTCGTGATGGTTCTAGTAGAAATAATGGAAGATTCTTCGAAGGCTGTTAAAGACGGTGAACGGAGTCGCCCGTCTCCACCACGTTCACCACAGCCGTCGTCTGGTTCATCATCATCGTCGTCGAGCAGCAGTCCCGCCCCTCGTCGTCGCCGTCATCGGGAGCGCAACGAAAATGATGCTACTGGTCGCAGGTTAGATTTGCTAACCAATCAAGTGAGTCATATTTTAAACTACTTGAAAAATAACGACCAGCCTGAGTTTTCAAACATACAGGCACAGCCAGAGTCGGATTCCAATATTTCCCTGCATCCATCGGAAAGTTTAAGGGTTTCACTCGGCGATAATGAACCTCTTTTTAACAAACCTAAAGCTAAGGTATTTGAGTTTGCAGTATCAACAAATTTAAAAGAGCCTGTAGTTGAAAGTGCCACGGAGGGTAGATTGCTTGTTTTAAATAAGCTCCACCATTTTAATTCAAATGACTGGCAGAGGGTAAGATACCTTGAAACCGAAAAGAAATATGTTGCCATGCCAGGTTTTTATGAGCTTGAAGTCAATACTGAGCTTAGATATTGTGATACGAACTCGTCTTGGCTTAGGTTACTGGATAGGTCGTTTGGAGCTATGACTCATGGTCTTATCCAACAAAATGAACTGTTGAGAAGCAACTTTCAACAGATTATTGAGTGGGCTCATTCGCCGAATAGCACCTTAAATGCCGATACAATTTTCGAAAAAAAAAAAAAAAAAAATAGCCTGTTTTCTGAAAAATTACCTTATATGAAAATGTCTGAAGATCTCTTGCAATTAGCTTGCGGAAGACGAGCCGATATGATTCAAAGACGCCGTGATTGCAAAGAGGACTTGCAAAAGATTCCGCCGACAGAAAGTAACCTTTTCAATCCACAGGAATTAACCTCTTTCTTACAGAAGGCCGGGGGCACAAGTAAATTGTTTTCGGTACAAAAACGCTCTGCGGAAGAGCCTCATTGTATGTCTATGCGGAATAGGCAGGATGCTCCCCCCGTTAAAAGACCACGGAAGTCATTTAACGGCACTAATACTGGGTTTGAGCCCGGCCTTCCACAAGTTTTCAAGCCTCTACAGCAGCCAAAGGTAAAACCCAAAGACCTGCAAATAATAAATCCGGTGCGAGACGCAATAATAACAAAAAAGGCCCTTCCGGCAACCACAAATTCGATAAGTATCAGAAGTGACTATATAGTAGAGACTTTTTATGGCGGGCGTTTAGTAAATTATATTTAAGTTTGAAAGAATTTCGGCGCTCCAATACACATTTTAAAAATAATAGGAGGATACCGAATTCCATTTCTAAAAGTACCCCCGCTTCAAAATCCCAATCTTTTAAAACGGTTTCAAACTCCAACCAGTTTGTTAATGTCACAGGAAATAAAGCTTTTGAGAGAACAAAAAGTGTTAGTTCCAGCGAACTCAACACAGAGTTTTATATCTCCAATGTTTCTAGTGAAAAAGACAAATGCCAGCAATCGTCCCATTTTCAATCTCAGAAATTTAAATCAGTACCTTGCTCAAACCAAATTTCGATTGATAAATATGTATCGCGTACCGGATTTCTTGCAGAGAAACGACTGGGTTATAAAAATAGACCTCTCTCAGGCCTATTTCCATGTGCGAATTTCGGAGGCTCATCAACTGTAATTACGAGTGCTATATGCATTGAAAACAAATGCAAACCCAGAATTGCTCCAGCTCACTTGTCTGCCGTTCGGGCTGTCATCTGCACCCAAGGCATTTGCGACAGTGACAAATTGGGTGGCGCATCTGTTATGCAATCGAGGCATGCGCATAATCGTGTACCTGGACGACTTTTTGATTGCCAATCAATGTCGTTATGCTCTAACGGACCAAGCTGCGGAAGCTGTTCATGTCCTCACTTGTCTGGGATGGATGATAAACCATCAGAAATCCGTTTTGACTCCGAGCAAAGTCCTAGATTATCTCGGTGTGATTTGGAACCTCAACCTGAATTCCAAATATTTACCCGAGAGCAAAGTCTTGAAAATCTCTCGCTTGATACGCTGCATTCTAAGAGCAAATCAATGGAGTCCGGAGGAAGCGCAGCGCTTATTAGGCATGCTAAACTTTGCGGCCTTCGTTATACCCAGAGGTCGGCTTCACTGCCGCCCACTGCAATTGGCTTGCAAGTTACTTCCGAAACACCAAGCCTATGCAAAGCGATCAATCGACCCAGAAGCATCAACAACATTGCTATGGTGGTTACAAGCTCTATCGACAAAAACAGCGATTCACTCAGATCCTGTAACGCATTTTTTGACGACCGATGCATCGGCCAAAGGTTGGGGTGCCATCATGGACAATGCGTGCAGCAACGCAATTGGCACAGCAATCTGAAGGAGATGTGAGCCGTCATACAAACCTTATTAGCTCATCAACAGTCGTTACAAAGGTCGTCTGTGCTAGTCCAATCGGACAACCGAAGCGTGGTAAGCTACATACGGAACGAGGGAGGACTCCGATCACAAGGCCTGTACAAGCTGACATGCACCTTGTTCAAAATACTGGACAACAACCACATTCAATTAGTCCCGCAGTACATACCAGGTCGATTCAATACAGACGCCGACTTGCTCTCAAGGCTCAAATGGCCTGGAGAGTGGACGCTGACGAAAGAGGTGTGCCAAGAAGTATTTCAGAACTTCGGAACGCCCGACATAGATTTATCTGCCTCAGAGAGCGCACACGTGCTTGCGAGATACGTCTCTCGAGACTGCAGAGACTTGAACGCAGAGTTTCACGACGCCTTCAGCAGAAGATGGTCGTACCGGCGAGCATGGGTGTTCCCTCCACCACACCTCATTCCACGAGTACTGGCTCACCTGAACCTGTTCAGCGGCCGATACATAATGGTAGTACCACGTTGGTCGAAGGTGTTTTGGCGCCCAGATCTGAAGAGGAGAGCCGTGTGTGCACCATATCAAATACGCAATCTTCATCAACGATTGCAAGACACGCGAACTCATCTTCCTCCGATGCAGGTAGACCTGATTTACCTAGAAGCATGGTTAGTGAAGGGTGGTGTCAAAGCTTAACTGGTTGGTCTCAAAATGAGATTGAGTTATTAGACTCCAGTTGGCGTCCATCTACTAAAAGGATGTACTCTGGTATTTGGGAGAAATGGCTTAGCTGGTGCTCTAATCACCGACTTAACCATACGAATCCCACTGGTGCGCAGTTAGCTAAGTACCTCGCTCACTTGCATTTAAACCTTAATCTTTCTTACAAAACTATTTTGGTTTACAAATCTGCAATAGCCACTTTAGCATGTTCTAATGGTCAAACTTTGAGTAGTGATCCGCTTATTCACCGGATGTTAAAAGCTATCTCTCTCGCCAACGTAAATTCACGTCCTCGCAAGGCAATAATTTGGGACCCGAGGCTCGTAGTTGACTGGCTAAGTTCAGACCAGATTTCTGATGTAAGTCTATTTCAAGCATCACGTCGCACAGCGCTTATTTTGCTTCTAGCATCTAGCCGTCGTGTGCACGATCTTACTCTCCTACGGATCGATGGATCACATTTCGAGGACAATTCCGATCATATTATTCTACATCCTTCGTTCAGCTCTAAGACTGATAACTATACTCACAGGCAGTCTTCATGGAAACTACATACCCACATGAATAAATCGGTCTGTCCTGTTTGGTGGCTGCGAAAGCTAGTAGACATCTCATCATCTCGCAGAGAAAATATTGATGTTAACAGTTTGTTTATATCCACCAACGGAAAAGTCCGTCCAGCTTCTCGAACTATGATAGGCGGTTGGGTAAAGACAGTTCTTAAAGAGGCAGGTATTGACGCCTCTCCAGGTAGCACCCGGAGCGCCTCGGCATCATTAAATTGGCTTGAGAGTTGCAATATTGACGAAATCATGTCAAAAGGAAATTGGCGTACCCCTAACACGTTTGCGCGTTTCTATTCAGCTGAGATTATTCAACCTCCGAGTTACAATAATTTGTCGCAATCATTCGAAACTGTTTAATTATGTTATTTTGATTATTTGTTCCTGCTTATCTTATTGTTAATTGCTTATTATATAGAAGTTCCTACTCAATAATTTTCGTAATTACTCTCAATGTTTTATTACAAACATTGAAACACTTGTACAAAACAAAACATATATTTTTGTGTATTTTCCTCCAAATACTGAATACTTTGTTTGTTTTAACATAATATTCTAACTAATGTTATGTTAAAAGATCATAATTCACACATTGGCATCTTTATTTACTAGCTTGCCACCAGGCGATAATAAACACATCTCACTTTATAGGTCTAGAATAACGGTTCCTAGCATATAATATAATGTTTTACCTGAAAATAAAACAGTTATTATATGCGAAACCTTATTCTAGACCTAATTTTAATCCTGCCTGGTGAACTCATATTCTGTCCACAGAAAGTGAGATACAATGTGACGAGTGCGCCTGGGCTCCCAGCCAAGGCAAGCTCACCCCTCCCGTTTAAGGGGCGGAGCCATGCGGGAGGGAGACAGAAGAGGTCGTGACGTCATATCCGGAATGATGCTGTCTCACTTTATAGGTCTAGAATAAGGTTTCGCATATAATAACTGTTTTATTTTCAGGTAAAACATTATATTATTCAAATCTACCGTATTTTTTCGTCATTATTGTTTACTAAATGTGTGCTAACTATCGGTCTTCTATTCAGAAGTCGATTCCTGGCAAGTATATGAATCAAATAATACAGTCTTAAAAGGTTAATAAAAATCTTTTGCAAAAATCTCGGCAATGTAGCGTGGAAAGCACTAACGAATTCTTTCGTAACAGATTTCCATACTAAACCATTCAAAATATAGCATTTATTTAAATATATATTAATATACATATTAAAAGGGCCATATCAGATTAGTTTACTATGTATCGATATTAGCGAATAATAATGCTACTAGACGAGGGCAAAGTTGTATAACTGTAAATAAAGTTCGAAAAATGTATTTTGTTTGTCTCTGTAGTAGCCCGTATTGCTTCAGTCACGTACAGTTTATAGACACGCTGTTTCACAGAAGTACAGAACAAAGTTAGCTAAACAATGTTTAAAATGTTCAACGTGCAATGATCTTTTCAAATAACACCGTCATATAAAAAAAAACCACCAGAATCGAAACAGTAACAAATCATATACCATTGAAACTAGTTTTTAATAAAAATTGGGCCTATATACTATGCAATTCTACAAATCGAAACAGATTTTATTAAGTGTTCCTTTCTATATCAGCAAGTTTCCAAAAAAATTTAAACAATCAATACAAACTATGCAATCCCAATTAATTTCCGGTGAACATATATAACCTAACTATTTGGACTAGTCTGATAAGGCCCTAAAAGCTTGCGTCGCCATACTTCATGATATTTCGAAATGAAACGCAAATCTGCTAGATTATTGGACTGAAAACCAATGGTGGGTATCACGTGCGATTAAAGCTTTTGTTCTTACTAATTTTATTCTAACTGCATGTTTTCGCTAGCTTAGACAGAACAGTGTGATTGCTGGCTTTATGCCTTTAATTTTTAATTAAACATTTGTATCTTTAACCGTAAAAATTCAGCTTCCGTAGTTGTACTTAACACTATTAGAAAATTTACATCGATTTCAATGAATATCGAAAAATTATATTTTGGTGTAAAGTACTCATGCAAAGTTATCAATCACACTATTATCGCACATAAAACTATTATCATAAAGTTGCATATTAGAATACGTATTCACCGCGTTTGAGTGTATCCTTCTGGCTGGTTACAGAATATGTCGCCCCTTGACCACGGCTGGATGACGTCAGGCTACCAGTCCCACTGTAGTCCGCCCTCGCAATATTCGTCAACGTCAAATATAAATATACCCTCACCAACGGTATGTATCCACCCACGCCCAAGTGCTATATATCATAATATTTTTTTTTATGTTAAGGAATGACGTGACGAGCTAGCCGTTCGCCTGATGTTAAACGACACGGCTGCCCATATCAGCTGCAGTGTCACTCGGAACTCTAAAGTATAGAGGTTCGCGTGACACTGCACCGCGCACGTCATCCTGAGACATCAGCACAATCTAGTAATAAGATTACTAAACTGTGAGATCAGATCATAAAGTCTCATTTGCCCAGTAATTTCACTAGCTACAGTGCCCTTCAAACCGGAACACAGCAGTGCTTGCGCACTACTGCTTCGCGGCAGAATAACTGGCAAAGCGGTGGTACCTACCTAGACGAACTTTGCAGTAAAGTCCTACCACCTAGTAAATAAATCCTACCTTGTTCTTCCATCTCTGTTTACTCTTCAAGTAAAGTGAAAGGGACAGTCATATTTAGACTACCTTAGAATATTAAGTTAACACTTGATATAGTTGATCCGTCGCCATTGCTACTGCTGCTCATATTTATTATGCTACAGCATATGCTAAACATCTGTGTAACATATACCTTAGCATAAACAACCTGTCTAAAACCATCGTGCGACGTTTCCCTTATCGAGGTGTTCTGAACGCCGTGATATGTGTTCAAAGAAAGTTTGTAATAGGTTATCGATAAGTCATTTTACAAGCAGTTTCTTATAACGTGTCTTATAAGCATTACAACATTTCCAGATGGTGAACAGTCCAGGCAGTCCAGTGGAATCGCCGCAAAACGATTACAATAATTTACATCAAGTGTTATTGCAGCCTTTCGAACAAATCACAATGGTGAGTGCATTTGCAAATAAATATTTTTTCTTACACATCAATAACTATAATAGCAATGCAAAGACGACGCGAAACAAACTGCATCGCTCATTTATCGCTACCACGTCTTATAGTGATATCCATAAAATGAAGATTGCTTTAAAGGATAAAGCCGTCACACAACGTGCAACGTTGCAACAACAAATTCTCGCTCGAAGTTTACTGATTTGTATGTGATGAACGATTTATCCGTCACGCGCAGTTGTAGTCTGTAAAGTTGTGCAAAGTTGCACGCATCATAAACCGCAGTTTTGTTGCATTTTCATTACCGATTTCGGAATTTCTACTAAAATATAACTGTCAAATCAAATAACGTAAAAATTAAATTCTTTCTACAGGTTATAATCTATTACAATTCTAAATGAACAAATGAACGGAAACTTCGTCGACCATAGTCCTACAACATCCGGACAGAACTAAAAGTATTACTTTTTCCTGTGCAAAAATACATTAGTTTCCATCACGGGAACCGAACCCGCAATCTAATTTACGAGCCGAACTGTTCAATCACTACACAGGCTGTCCATTTAAGCGAATTAATTTATTAATCCCCTTATAAATAAATATTGTATAGCGTTGGAATAGTTAATTTGTGTTTTGTCTCTCTTTATTAAGTTTGAAAATGCCAAAGATAAATTAAGATAAAACATTGAGTAGCTATTCGACTGTTATGCACTGTTTATTAGTGAGGTTCTTAGTGTCTTTTATCCTTTGTGATAATTGTAATGTTTCTATGCATCGATTGGATAAATAGCAAGGAGTTGTAAGTACTATTTGAATTTATATATTCGTGAGTGAACACGTACTTGTGAATTGCGCTTAGGCTTTATATATGCACATGATAATGTATACGTGGAAATGCGATGTAAAATTACAAACGCATAATGAAAAAATTATAGTTGTAATATCGAGGAGAAAGTAACTTAATTGCACATTTTAATGCAACAATTTAAAATATTCCTAGTTTTCACAGACATAGAAGTTAAATAACAAGCATAATAATTTTAGTGTCTTAAATCATCCTGTTTTATTATTTGCATTGCTATTGAACACAGATACTTTTAGTTAAATTAAGTGTTTCGTAATACATTCTGCCAAAGCGTGTTTATGGTCCCTACTAAACTGTACATTTATTGGTAAAATTATATCAACTGTATGTCGGTGTAATTTGGCAGAATTTATTTATTAAGAAGAATTAAGAAGTGCATTGGATGGGAATAATGACGTTAAGATATACCGCAGGTGATATGCTTTTTCTAATATCAAAACAGATGAAACCCGTTGTTGTAATTAAGACTATACTGGTACAGGTCAAATGAGTTATATAAAACATGTTTGAGTATAATGACCTCATCGAATGTGTTTCTCTATTCTGGGCTAACATTGGCTTCTCGATACCACCGTCGATCAGTATCAACTAAATCAAGTATCTTTTTAAAGAGAATAAAAACGATTTATTAAAGATAGTCAAATTGTTCAATTGTACGATCTTGTACGTGACTGTTTAGAGACTGTTTAACTTGGAACAATGCGATGAGGCTGGTAATTCACTTTTCAAGAAACTTAACACTTGATTAGCAATGTTACATTGAATTAACTCCATAATTGTATAATTTGCATTTGCATGTGACAACCAACGTTAGACCAAACCCCAAACATTTGTAGGCACATTGGATATGAAACCTGAGACGCTAATGTTAGCCCTCACCGTACGTCCATATTCTACGTAATTTTTATAACGTTGGTGGATGTTGGCCAAGGACTGGGCGCAGCTGGTGCAGAGTCTCGTGGAATCTGGCTGGACCGCGCACGTCCAAGTCGCGGATAATGTACGACATTCATACACATTGCATTGTAGCACTGAGGGTTGATAAGTGGACGATTTTGCAGAGGTTTAGCTATTATTACTACATAGCACACTGGGATTCACAACTGAAGGTGATAGCTGATAATGGCTTAATTTTGCATCCGGATGGCCAGAAAGTTTTCAGGAAAACCGCAAAGATGATTACTAATTGATTATGCACCAATGGGATAAAGTAGTGTCTTACATCACGGGCGGCATATTCAACCCTGAGCGCAACGAAGGACTTTTTTCTCTCGGGAGTTATGTTACGTCCTATACAGCCTTATTAATAAACACGAACTAGCTTTAGACTAGTTTCATCATCTTTTGTCTCTTTCGATCCAGCTAAATATTCCAGTAGCAAAAAAAGGACAAAAGCTGAAGTAACTAATCTGAGACTAATACCCGTTTATTAATAAGGCTGTAAGAGTTTAAACCGCCCAAGACAAAGATAGACTTTATCCCAAAGGTGAATACGCTACTTTTCATACCTTTTGCGACTTTACCAATCAAGGGTTATATAAATAAAGCTTTTACCTTTTTATTTTTCCGGTATGAGTAGGTTATTAATAATCTACAAAGCGTCTGATTTAATAAACTCCGGAGTCAAATCACTATTCCTCGATGACGTTTTTGACTCAACGTGAAATTTAAAAAATACTAAACTGGGTAGAGATAACTGTTAAAATGACTACAGATTATAGAAAAAACAATCGGTTATACTTCTATGGGCTATTATGTGTATAAATCAAATACTGTTCTTTGTTTCGAATTCTTTACAATCGCGCGTTTTTCTTTTCATTTTTGTGTGCTGCCTATGGTGGCCAGATCGATTTACGAAGCTCCCTATACAAAGCCCGTATCTACGAGTTGGCTAAGAGTTTTCATACGAATTATAACGTTCTAAATTCAAATCATTACATCCCCTGGGTGTTTCATTCACCCTTGGGCTCGGGATATAATGCGTTGCCTTACGTCGAGATTACGTGATATGTAATAGGACATTGTCGAGCTGATGGTATGTAAATTATTAAACAACATTTCAGTTGATTTTTTAGCCTAAATGTTGAATAAACTACCATAAACAGAAGAGGTCCAGTCTATGTTACCTCTTCTGGTTCATGCTTGCTATTCAAGAACCTTCCCCATCAGTTATCGGTCTTATTCAAGAATAATAATAATAATTGTTTTTTTTTATTACACTTGGTACCTTTTCTGAAGTTGCGCCACTTATAAACCTTTCAGTAATTCAGTTTTATTTATGTGTCGTTATTATTACTTCCAAATACATTGTATAAGTACTTTAGTATTATCTTTCCTAAGTTTGTGGTTATGCATAGATCCGTTACAGATTGCAAATTATCTACACACAAATGGAAGTGAAACATTGTGATTGTGATTACATAAAATTACTGATAATGCAATTTTTTTTGTTCAAACAAAAGTCTAGTCAGTCACTGTACGAAATATCAAAAAGAAATACAAAATCTGGTAACAACAGTTCATTTCCTTTTGTTACATTTTAAAACAATTTATCTTATCTGTTATAGTTACAAGCTCGTTAATGTTTTTGTTAATTGCGTACCTGATTTAGAAGCTTTGTTTTTATGTAAACGTAGCCACTAGCTACCCTTACAAAGTTGTTCATCAAGCATGATCAACTGTTTTATAATTTTGTATAGTGTTTGTTGGCACAACTCATTAATGGCTAATTGAATGCCCCAGGAAATATCCAGTTCTGAATTTTCATTTTCGCACTTACTATCTTCAAATAGAAATGAATGCTTTATCAAAAGTCTTCGGTATAAGGTTGATATTTAGTTTTTTTTAATTATTTGTATTAAGAATGGATTAGCCAGTATCAAAACTTGATCGTTCCTGTGGGATAAATCTTAACTAGCCATTATATTTGTAACAAATTATTATATAATTTAGCTTAATTAAACATATTATGTTCTAATCATTTAGTTATCTTCTCAAATTCTGTAATATTACCTGTATTATTTTAATTACAAATTATATAGTTAAGCAGAGTGACTATTTTGTTATTATTTTAGAAGTTGAACCGCATGTAAGGCATGGTTTTTATGAATAGGAGAAAATTATTATAGTTATTTTATTTATACTTCAAACTGGCGCGTAATTGATTATAAAATTCGTTTCAAAATGCGTTCGTTTGTCACAGCACTATTCTAACACAACCCCCTTTCACGTTATGTTTATAAATTTTGAATTCGTGCTTACTTCTTGATCTTATTTCTTAGCTTAAGTATCTTCCGATAGAATGGTAGAATAGACTTGTTTTGAACATACGCATTTTCTTTCTTTCGCTTGCTGGAGTTTAGACTCGTAGCGAAAACGTTAAAAGATTCTTTTGTTTTGTTCAGTTGGATCATCCGGTAACGACGTACAACACGACGTATATGAACCACAATTCACCGCATTCGCCGCAAACGACGAATTCAGCGCACACGTACCCCCAGGTTAGTTGATCTCGTTCTATCTTTAGATAACCAAATCCTCCATCTTCTATGAAGGACAAATAAGGTAAAACATAAGCATTTTACAGTGATTTCGAGCATAGTTTTAAATTTAGGCCGTATGGTCGCATACTGACAATTCATATTAAGATGCTGCGTATGATTCATTCCCCGCAATTCACCCGTTTGACAATTTTGTATGGGATGTCGTAAAATGGCCCACTAAAGATGAATTGCGCAATACTGCTAATACGTCGAATATCAGAATTGTTAGAAGTTACTCAAGAGCAACTTTTTATAATTCATTTTGCACTTTTTTGTCAAAAAGAAGCGAATAATGACGGATTTAGGCCTATATTAATTTTTTTGAGAGTATACACATGTTCTACATCACAATAACATAAAATATGGGTATTACCTACGTTAAATTTGGTTTCTATGAAAATCAGAGGAAGGTTAAGACATGGTATAAAGAATAGAATAAACCTTTAATTTCAGATTTTATTAGAAGTTTGGTATGCTGGTATTTTAGGGTGTAATTGATGGCACCCATATTGCCATAGTTTGAGGATAGGTTTTTCAACAGAAAAAGGTATCATTTGCTGAATGCTCAAGTAGTAAGTACTTACCTATACAATAATAGTATATACCTACATTATGTTAATTAAATGTGATCTTTACCCACAGGAAAGCACCTTTCTCTCTCTTCTGTGATTTTACCTTATAAAAATTACATAGAGAAAATAAAACACGTTACACTATGTAGTAAGGTAATTAAATTTAATTATTGTATCTCATTTTTGATAGTAGAAAAATTACAACATATATTTTACAATTTTTTACAAGACTAAAGTAATGTTCAATTAACAAAATATTAATAAAATAGAAACCACTTTGCTGCATCTATTTTCAAATTATTTTACAATAATTGATATTGCTATTTAATACATAGGTATGTGACGTGGACATGAATATCTTGAGCGTGGATGCAAGTTATGGCGGCGCCGACCACGATTCCTTTATATAGAATCATCATCTGCTCTAGGCACACTTCGACCATCTCCACCAGCTGAAAATGAAACAGTATGGTTTTTAGGTTGATGTCAATGCATAAATTAAAACAGGCAATTTGGGGGCAAATACTTTGTTAACTGTAATATGCATTCAATCAAATTGTGTAGTACAACAAGTACTGATTTAAAAAAATATTATTAGGGAGTGCATAGAAGACATTCTGAAACTACAAGAAATAATAGTTTAGCTGCCGGAGAAGCTGCAAGGAATAGGTTGGTTGATTGATGGGCAGCACATCAATGAGATAGTGTAGTGTCTTAAGTTATTTTTAATATGGTTATTTAAGTTATTTTTAATATGGTTATTTAAGTTATTGTAGTGTGTTAAGAAATTTTTAATTTAAGATATAAGTTAAGATAATGTACCTAGTTTGTGTTACGAAATTTTTAATCCAGTTGGTTGCATAATTTAAATAAAGAGATATTGCTGATTTTACGAAACTTTCAGTATTACTGAAATGATCACCTTCATACGATTATAAAGAAAGAATAAAATATTTTGAAATTACCAGAGTAGGAAAGGGGTCAACTCTGACTTTAGCTGCTGCCTGACCAAATCCTGGTCCCAGAATAGCAAGAAGCTGGTCTCATGATCAGACAGTGTGCTTCCCTGAGGAGGGCCCCTGTCTGTCCCACTGGCATCAGTGTTTATGTCAGCAACTATTTTTTTCTATCTTGCTCTTATAGTTGCTGACATACTGTGAACAAAAAAGGTAGGATTTTCGGTTAGTAAAAATTGCACTAGGATAAAATAGCATATTAAAAAAGGTAATTATTATAAATGAGTACTTACAACTGACCATTCTTTGGGGTTTTGGTCGTACCAGAGCCCGTGGCATTGAGCCCACTGGCCACCTCCTGCCAGAGACGGGCAGACTCTCCATCCCTGGGAGGTATTATTATAGCCACGGGCAAGATTTGGGTTTTCCTGTAGGAAATCGAGCAAAAAGCTCCATTGTTCCCCCGAAACCCTGGTAGAGCACCTTTTCATTCTGCAAAATAAGTGAAGTTTATATTTCCTTGACAGTACAATTCATTTATAAATAGAAAATTAGAGATGATGAAAAATTAGCACTTACTATATTTGTTCCTTTCAACGTCTATATCACACAACGTACACAACCACAATAGCCAATGACTTGAACGTTGAAATGCACTACGGTGACACGGATAATATGTGTTTTCATTGAATATAAACATTCTTTCAAATTAGCCCTTGGTATTGTAAAAAATCCACTTTAACAAGGGACCGATTCAAGTGCTCCCGAGTTGCTGAGTCGGTCGAATGGCGGTTGGTGACGGTGTTTATGTTCACTTCACTTCTCCATTTATCGTTTATTTATCGTGTTGACAGCAAAAACCAATATATTATGAATAGTTTCGTTTCTTTTCGATATTTTAATTATGATTCGAGCGAGGTTAGGATGTTTTGTTGTTATGATCAAATTTGTTGCCAGAGACAAAATAAATATTTTATTGATAGTTTTATGGCTAACAAATGAATATTTCTCTTATAATTATGATGTTCTATCAATGAAAACATTTTTAGTAAATGAGCACTTCAAAATAAACCTTTATATACCATAAAAACAATTAAAACTAACATTACCGGGAAGTTACGGTTTTCTTTTTTTCGTATGGCTATGTTGACTACAAAAATGAATCAGCATATGAATTGAATTGAGTATGATTCACTTAATGAATTGACCATTTTACGACAAATAGCAGAACTGCTAATGATCTGCCAGGAATTCATAGTATGAATCGCTTTTAGATGAATTGCTGAAAGTGGCCGTTTTAGACCCGCAGTGCTCAAGCAAAGATTTCATTCATAAAGTGGTCAATCAGTGAATGAAATCTCTCCTTGAGCATCGTTCTGTAATACGGACCTTAGACCAGCGATGGCGTACCGGTCCACCGCTAAGGCATTTATGGTATTCTGCAGTATAACCCGTGCTATGAACAGAAAGTGTATGTTACAATTATTTGCACCATTTTCTTGCGCAATGTGATAGTATAAGCACAGGGAAAAGTACAAAAATCAAAGAATTTCTCTATACCACATGGAATTATCACAAAACAAAGTTAACCTGGGAGATACTTTTATACATCAGCCGGAAGATTTCCACTACTGAACACAGGCCTCCCCATAAAACGCCACTTTGGACGCTTACCATAAGGGGATTTGTCAAAGTAAACAAACATTCAAAGTAAATTCTACTTTTATAGTGGCGGAAGTAGATGCTAACTGTTGATTTCAATAAAATAAATATGTACATTAATGTTACAATAAGTAATGAATATCTCGCGTAATATATAATATTTGATTGCGTCTTTGTCATCTGGTTTTGATTTTTTTTTTTGATTTGGCTCCACACTTTTGTGTATTTAGCCAATGTCAAGTAATCGATAATTTATCAAGTTATCGATATTTAACGCAAATATGTGTCAAGTCACAGTCGAAGTCATCAAGTCAATCATAGTCTAGTCAAAGTCATACTCCTAGTAAAGTGGTGGCAACTTTACTTGAAGCTTCTATGGAGTTTTGGAAACAACACGAAAAGAAACGTTTCACCATCATTATACCACTTTCCCACACTCACGCGTGTAATCCAGCACTTAACGAATAATACGAATAAAATGCCACCAATTTTATGCACTAACACTGAAAATAACACAAGTTTTGGAAAATAATACGATGCGGTGACGCAATCTATTTCGCATTTCCCGCCAAAACTCTGTTTTTGATTTTAAAATCAATTTCGGTTACACTATTTGTATTAACGCCATCTGTATGTAACGTTGATGAGAATAGCCGGTATGTTGACTTTGACTATCAAATCGAAATTTACGGTACAGTGTACTTACGAATGACATCACGCGCTATGCACAGGCGTTCACGAGTGACGTGATATGTAAATGGAGATTTTGTTTCATTTATTTATAATATTAACGAGTCATAAATAATAATAATAATAATAAAATGTCTAAATTTAATAAATAATACAATTAAATGTCTATTTTTCGGTGTAAGACCATATCTATACTTCTATACTAATATTATAAACAGGAAAGATTTGTATGTAAGTATATTTGTAACGAATTGGCTCAAAAATTACTAGATTGATTTTTAAAATTCTTTCACCGTTTGGATGCTACGTTATCACGTATCAATAGGCTATTCTAATTGCAAGAAAAAAAAAGTAAATAATTCCTAGTTGTATAATATAAATATGATTTGTATGAAAAATAATGTATATAACACTCCTGTTTGTTGTGTGTAGACGAGTCAAGCGAACAGCTGCTCGAGCGGAGCGAGCGAGTGTCGGTCTCGAGCGCGCGACCCGGTGCCGGGCGGCGGAGGGTTCCCGCCGCTCGCCTCGCCCTCCGCGCCGCCCACGCCCGCCACGCCCGCCAGCATACCCGACATCATACTCACCGGTGAGCACACTCCACGCACTGCGGCGAGTGATCACAAAACATACACCACAACAATACTTAATACACGCGTAGCTAGCGAGTGCACAACATTCGCCGCGACGAGTAATAATAATAATAATAATAATAACGCCCAACGATCACATACATAGATCCTGGACCCTAACTAGAATTCCCTGTGTCTAGAGACCCAGGAACTACGAGGACCATGGTCCCACAACACCCACGAGTGAGTGTACAATACACACAGCGATGAGTGAGCACTCTTACATCACACCTAACTAGTGAGCTACACAACACACGCCGCGGCGAATGAATATAAAACACACAGCAAGCGAGTACATAACACATACTTTAGTTCGTGAGTACACAACACATGCCTAGTTAGTGGTGAGTACACTACATACTGCGACGAAATGAGACGACGTGAATACGTTAGGATCGAGGATCTATGAATCTGATCGTTGGGCGTTATTATGATTTATTATATATTTACAACACTCAACAAGCGAGTGCATAGCACCAGCTTCTGCACACAGAAGATAATAAAAGGAAGCTTTCTAGGCATGCATGCCCCATCTTAACACATTATTGCTTAAAATCAGCTGAGGTAGTGGTCATATTATGCTATGCCTATTACCAATTTTAAATAAATCTTAGTAGAGCACTGGCAAACGAGGCTTCCTTTATCGAAAATTGGTCATTTATTAAGTGAAATCGTATGCGATTCCTATCTAAATTATATATGTTTACATTCAATAATTTTTAAATAAATGATTCCACAAACACATTCACCAAAATGAATATTTTCGTTCAACACCGAGCTAAAATCGATATATGTTACGATTAGTACTTAACCGACGATGAATATTCCAATAAACTGTGAGTAGATTTTGATCGGGTTACAGACTACTCGGGCGAGCTGGACGCGGGCATCTTCGGCGGAGAGGAGGCTCAACTGCGCGCGGGACTCGACCTCGACGACCTCAACCTTTTAGAGGAGCCTAGTGCATTGTTACCCGACTCATCGGTCGAGCACGAGTTTAGGCTCGACCGCTTGTAGTACCCCGAACAACGGTAGCAACCGACCTCGATGCATACATGAATAACGTGTAATTAAAAAAAACATTTCGAGTTGTAAAAAGTCAGTGTCGTATCGCTACCGTTTTTGGTGTCCGGTACTCCCGGGTAGATCGTAGTCTACATTTTGTAAAGGACGGTCGGTCCGCCGCGAGCGGCCCGCGGCGATTTTTCTAAAGCATTGTGAATATTTACTCGAATATCATTAGTAAATTTAATTCGGATTTAAATGGAGACGTTTTTTATCGTAACCGTTCTTTGTGAGACCGTCGCGGTCGATTCTTTGTACATAGAAACTCGAAAGTGTTCACTTTACTGAATTTGCATTTAAGTCGCTGATGTGCATGCTAGAGTGACTAGATTTTTCCGTTTCGTCTCGTTTAACGAATTTTTAATAGTAATAATTTATTGCACCTTTCTTAATCTTGACATTTTTTATTATTATCGTTCAGCGATTGCTCAAGCGGTGACTGAATTTTAAACTCTTAAAATTTTAATACCGATATGTTTTAGCTTTAATTGCATCCTGTTAGTATAATACCGATAGTACAGCACTCGCTTTTATTACGTTGTTTAGCATGTTTACATTACGCCCCAATTCCTTTTTAAATGTAATTCTATAGGGATACCTTTTAGAGTGTTGTATATAAGAGACATTTGTTAATGACGATTTTAATAAGCTTTTGTCGCAAACATATCTATGTGTGTGCGTATGTGGTTGCGAGGCGATACCGTGTTGTGGTTAGTTATTATTTGGGGCTAAATGTTCCCGTTATTATTTTGTAGTCTATGGTTAAGGAATGGCGGATTGTCAGTTTATAGAGTTAGTTAGTAGCCAACCGAAGAGTTGAGCGGCATTTGTCATCACGGAAGCGCATTTCTCCACGCACTATTCTATTCTTTTTTTATCGCTCAGGATCAGGATCACAGAGCGAGAAAGATAGCGTGAGTTCTATCGTATCGCTGACGCAGCCGAGAGCGATACCAATCCCTCTATCCTTTTTGCTCCAGGAAATGACGATCCTGAGTGATAGAAAAGGATAGAACATGAAAAAGTATGATTTCGTGCTGACAGATGTGGCTCAAACCATATTGCGCGCATACCGAGCGGCCGATGATTATCTCAAGCACACTCTTATATCTTGTATCAGTAGCGTTTGAATATTACTTGAATTTATGTGGTTTGATAAGCTCTGCCTTTATCATCATACATTTAATGAGGAAAGGTATTTACTACCTCAGTACTATGTCAATTACGATACAGAGACGGCAGCGGTTAAAAGATATCGGACATTTTTCACTTTTTTATACGACCCCTATAGGAGTGAACTCTTGAGAAGTTCATTGTTTACTGCGTAAGGTGCCTTCCGCTCTTAGTTTGTGTAAGTCTGTAATATTTATTCCTTATATAAAAGTAAAGTGATTTTCCGCCATTCCATAACGCTTATGTTGATCCAGGACAGAATGTTATCGACAAATACTCGTCACAACAGAATCTGTCTGCATTTTCAAATTGATAGGGTAGTAACTATCTGAAGTTAAACTTTTAGTAGTTATTAAGTCTCGACATAAATTATAAAGAAGGCCTTACTTATAAACGTTAGTTATATTTAATCAATGCCAAAAATGTAACGTCATTTTATCTCTGACGTAAAATATCTCGAGCGAAACCGGCACAGAATTTTAAGCATTGATTGAATTTAAGTAATGAATATAAGTAAAGCTCGTAATTATTAGTTTATATACGCTCGGTGCAATCGCAAAATTCATATTATAATTAATTATTTACATAATTACCTGGGGAAAATACTTATCGTATTTTTTAAGTATGAAATTGTTAAAAAGTTTAATTGGGCGGAAAATAAATAGCCTTATAAATTACTTTTTAATCATAGCTTGAAATGTTTTATCTAGTTTTCGCTCGTGACATTTCATGTCAGCAAGAAATTGACAGGACTTAACACCATTGAAAAACATTAAAATAAAAGTACCCACTTATTGATTTTGATTTTGTAAGTGAGCGCTTTCAGTCCGGTTGACGTGAAAGATGCAGCTCGTTGTATACAATATTACAGCTCTCTAACAAAATAAGAAAAAAAATATTCACCGAAAGAATAATTAATTTTTACTCACCTGAATGTTTCATTTTATAATTAGAAGCGTTTTCGTCTCATTATAATAGGAATGTATTAACACATAGCGCTATCTCTGTCTCGGTATAAGTAACAAAGATAGTTCCATATTTTAAAATAATGCTGCTCTTATCACTGGCAAGCCAGATATATTGTAAAATAAAAACATCCGCTAAAAGGCGCTACGAAATTGGCTGCTTCTAGACATCGTATTTTTATTAAAGAACGGGAAAACATAAACGAACGCAAGAAATTGTACAAAGTTCACAGAACAGTGGATAATTTATTTATCATAATATATAACTCAAAGGTGACTGACTGATTGACTGACTCACATCGTGATCTATCAACGCACAGCCTAAACCACTGGACGGATCAGGCTGAAATTTTGCATGCAGGTAGATGTTATGACGTAGGCATCCGCTATGAAAGGATTTTTCGAAATTCCACCCTTAAAAGGGTGAAATGGGTGGTTGAATTATTTTCCCATAGGCCACGCCGTGGCCAAAGCTGCGGGCAGAAGCTCGTTTATCATAACTTTACTCCTAAATAACAAAATTTAATTGACTCCTATCGTTCTTGAAATATTCTGTTTTATTGTTAGGTTTATGAATTGACGTACAGCTTACAAATCGTTTACTCTCCATAGTTCTTTACAATACTAATAAAATAGTTACTAAGTAATTTATTTGATATAAGATGGTATAATGAATTTTGCGAGTACACCGACTTACCAATAGACATGTGTTTTCTTTTTGTTTTGTAAATGCTCATTATATTATGTTTTAAGAGTCTAGTCAACAATTTATGAATTTCAGACGGAATAGAACATTTTATTTAAACTGTTGGTTAGTACAGTTTTATTACCATTCCAATCCAGATGTATTTTGGGAATATTCGTGTGGCAAATATGGAATGGTGCGGTAATGAAGCGCCCACATAATGGCACAGGTCAGGTTGTATCACGTGCTGACGAAATTCTTAAAATAGTGTATTTTTCTTGTTGAAATTCTACTCTACTATTACCAACGACTATAATGCATTCTTGTAAAATTTTGTCAGAGAGCGTACATTTCATTCTACACCTCCAGCAAGAAAATCCCAGCCTGGGCCAATATCTGGACGCGTTTATTACAAATGTTTGTAAAATTGACTGTAATCTTTTCGTTTACGATATCATATCTACTATGTCAGAGTCTGCATTGTTTGTGTACAGTGTGTACGCATTAAGCTGCTTGTCCGTTAATGTGGTCAAATGTTTAATTTAAAATCCGCTATGAGGGTATTTACTGTATGACAGGAGATATACTGATTTACTATTGCTGTATATATAGTTGTACTATATTGTGATAAAGGAAAAAAAAGCACAAGATAATTAATAGAGAAGCCTAATCTGACGTTAAAAATTAAGTTACTTTTTTTATTAAAATTTTAAATAGTGTTTTCTAAAATTAGAGATACAATTATGTACATGTTATTATGTATTGTGTGATAGGATCTGTTTTACGCAGAAGAGGTTTACGAGTAAAGATGTATTGGGTTAGATTCGAGTCTGAATCAGGTGCAATATGGGGTATGATTGTTGGGATCTAAGGACTTGTGATTCGATGTTATTCTTTAAACGTTTATTATTAGATGTTATCCTTTAAACGTTTAAATCTTCATTCATTTTATAAAGTACAAATACAAAATATTATTTTTTTATTTTATCACATTCAATAAACATTTATGTACACTTAGACACCCACTTCGTCGTCCACAATTGTGGTATAGTTGTAAAATTCCACTTTTATTAGTATTGTCCCAAAATCTGTGTATCCCCTACTTTTTGAATTTTGGAGTTGAAATACGAATAGTTTAGGAAAAATATAACAACTAAGAAAAATGCATGGAAGCCGCTCCACTTCATTGTATTTTACAATCGCGCCCACAGCCTCGCAGGCCAGTGATATTCGCGCAGATGCGTTAAGTAAGTGTCCGTTTTTCCACCTACTTCTATCTATTGTGGTGTATATAATTATAAAAAGTACCTGTGTACAATTATATAAGCAAGCTTTCGTATGCCATTGAAAGCAACGAAACACCAAAATGTGTGATCGAATATTTGTAAAAAAAAGTTCTTTAATAAATCTTTGATCAGATCAATTTGTACGAAAATTAATTGTATGATCTAAAATTTCATTATTTTCAACTATGCACAAACTATATTGAGGATTTTGCAGTGAAACGTGTAAGGTTTGTTTTATTTAAACCAAATGTACATAAGTGTGATAGAGATGAATCGGTCTCATGTAAAATAAA
Organism: Ennomos fuscantarius; assembly: GCA_905220475.3. Classification (NCBI taxonomy): domain Eukaryota; kingdom Metazoa; phylum Arthropoda; class Insecta; order Lepidoptera; family Geometridae; genus Ennomos; species Ennomos fuscantarius. Next base: position 7,883,618 of record HG992040.1, on the reverse strand, counting down.
GTTGTTGTAAGTGTGTGATTATTTTAATTTATTAAGTTTAAAGAGCCCTATACCTACGGCAATTATTATTATTAGTATGACGCCAAGATAGCTTAATGCTGTATATTCCGTTGAATTTTTGAGTATTAGACATAGTTCTACATAGAGGTTTAATGATTATTCAGTTATGCTTTCAGTAGATAACCGAAGCAGCTATGATTATAATCAACTATAGAGTGGCATCTTGTTGATTAGATTGCTTTTGTGTATCTAAATATTAGTGTAAGATTTGCGATTTCATGTATGGGAAAATGTTGACTATCCTTAATAGCCTTTCCCAAGTAAGTAGGTTCTAATGGCATCCGGCCTGTGTAGTCTTAGACTGATTACAACCTTTTTCTGCATTGTTTACAAAAAGTAATAGCATTCGAAATTCCTGTCACAAGCAATTGTCAATTTTATAAACGATTTTGAAGTGAATTGAAATATGTGTAATTTATTTTTATTGATTTTATTAGGTTTTTTTGTGGTAGTGACTCATAGCAGACCGTCACAATCGGAAGACAATAACGCAAGGTAAATTCTATTTTTAGTCACCTTCTACCGTAGCAAAACCAGTTTAATAAATTGCTTTATTCGGTGTGTACATAAATAAATCTATCCATTTAATACCTTACTAGCGACGCCACGGGCAAAAGTTCACAATCAATTCAAGACGCATTTTCATTTCATACCAAATTTCATCAAAATTTGTCCAATTCTTACGGGAGCTATGTGGTACCTACCAAAAATTATAACCGCGGGAAGAAGGAAGCTAGTAGGTTATATTATAATACAGCCTAAACGTAGTCAGAAAAATGTTGCTTAACAACATTAGACAAACTTTCAAAAATGGATCAGTAGTTCCACATTGAGTTCAGACATTGCTTCCTATACTAGTTTAAGAGTTTTACTATCTGCGCTTCCTACAAACATACATATAAATAATTTAATTCATTTATAATCCTTATTTGTATACACTTATATAATTTCTTACAGCCAAGAAGAGATAGAGTATGAGGCTGACAGCGGATCACCTGCGGAAGACACTTTGGAAGACTCGCATCTTGGAGACGAAGTAAACACGAATTCACTACTTAAAACCTTAACTTCATCTTGGCCATTTTTTTAACTAATACTGCCCGTTTACGTTCTCAGGACCAAAATGGACAAGAATTAGATCAAAGCCGACGTTTACTAGATTTGAATAGAAATACGTACCTTCAAAAAAACCTAGCCGAAGATACAGGTACTCGAAGTAACTTGGATGTAAGTACATTTTATGATTTCTTAAATTTTATTTGGAACTTTCAATTTGTTTATTTGGTCGTGATAACCATTTGAAAAATGTTTTTAGGCTCCGGACTTGAAGCCTACTAAAAGCAGGGAAATTCGAAATGATAATGACGATAATGCTAATGAAGAACTTCAAACATATGGCAAACACCGTCAAGTCCGTAAATACATAGAAAACATTGATGCTAATGATCAGTTGGAAGTGGCACAGCATTTAACAAATCATGATGTTAATAACTACAAAACAGATCGAATGCATAATAATATGATAGTGGAAAGACCACTCAAACGGACTCTTGACGCAAAAATAACTCAAACCGAAGAGGGTGACTTGTTATTTGGAAACAATCGTGATCAAACGAGTAAATTCGACAAAAATGATTATGATGAACCTCGAGAATTGAATGAGCAGTCATCGTATCCAAAGCAATATTATAATCAAATCCAGTCAGACAGGAGAGTTACATTAATGGCCAATAGTCGTAATAAAGATTATATAAACTTAAATCGGGATAGACGTGATACCAAAAAATCAAACCAGGGAGATTCTGAAAGTCGTTCAAATGTAAATGACAGTAATGAAAGCTTTGAAAAAAATGACAGTGAAAATGAAGAAATGGCGATAAGGAGACACATAAAAAAAATGTCTGGGGACCAATTAGAACAACTATTAAATTCTCTTTCTGAAGAAAAAAGGTCTCTTTTGAAGAAAATAATCGATGATGGTGATGCACCTGAAAAAACATATGATAGTATGAATAAGAGAGAAATTACCAAAAAATCTGGCGCGGTTGAAGATAACAATTTCATAGAGAACAGTCAATCGGAATCTAGTAAATTGGAAGGTGGATTTTCATCCATCGATATTACAACTGCGTTCCCTTCGCCTCCAAATATAGAAGTAACAGACACAACTAAGCCAACAGAAGCTCAACCAGATAACTCAGTCTTAACGAATCAAAAGACTGCTCAAGGTGGAAGTTCGGAAAGTACAGCCGATTTAAAGAGTGACAATATTTCCAAAGTCTCGGAAAATTCCGTTAATTCTTTTGGTTCTAATGCGGATACTAACAACAACCAAGCAGAAGTTGCAGAAAATGAGCAGATCACATCTAAGAATGACAACAAAAGGGAAACAAACATCGAAGACATAGTAGATGCTACCTCTTTTGGAGATCCTAAAACGTTAGAAGGTAATGAAGGTAAGGAATACGCGCAGGAATCTCGCGGCGATGTTGAAGGCTATTATCTCCCGAAGGACGAGGCATTTTTAGACGATTTAGAAGAGTCGCGTTCTTTTGATAGCTCGAACGTCTATAAACGAGACGTAGATAAGCAATCGGAACTAGAATCAAAGCTGAAATCTTTAGAGGAATCTTTCCCGATCTCGAATGCATACGATGAGTTGGCTCCATACAATGGCCCTTTAATTAGAGTTAAAAGGAATAATTTCGAACAAGCTATGAAGAAACGCTCTGCTGCAATATTACCGGATGCTAAAGTTGGTTTTTTCCCAAATAAAGCAGAAAATATTGACGATGACAATGACGAAGGTAACGAGTTTGACGATGATGGTTTTTATGATCCTACTCCAAATTTCGTAAGTAATGAAAATGTAGATACCGACTCTCAACAAACAGGGAGTGATGACACAAGCTGTAGACTGAATACTATCGATCAATCGAAATCGCCTGTAAGCGACCCTAATGGCGGCACGATGAATCTGGGATCTGACACTGATAATGTTCTCTCTGGCTTAGAAGGAGTAGATGAAAATCTAATGTTTAGTACTGGGACTCGTAATAGACGCAAAACTGAGGGAAATGTGGAAAACGTTGATGGCAACACCATTTCCCAGTCTGAAAACGCTTCTGACACCAAAATTACCTCCCGCGGTGATATAAATATACCAAATTATCAAGATAACGACTCTTTTGGAGGTTTTCCACGTAATTACGAAGGAGATTTGGGAAGGTACAAAAGAATTAGGAGAGTCAAACAATCTCACATTTCTGAACACGATGAACCTTCGAACACATGATTTAGTTCATAATTTACTAGGTGTTTTATTTTAGAAAATACGTAGTTTTATAAGCTGTTATATAAATTTTACAAGCTAGTCACGAAAATGCTAACCAAGGTAAGTACTACATACATACAGCATTATAAAAGTTAGTTAAATGTAATCTATGCAATTTTACTGTTAACTTCTCGCTGACGTGAAACGTCACGAGTGAAAATGAGACAGGGCATTGATTAAATTTAAGTAACGTTAAGTAAGGCCCTTATTTTTTAAAACAGTAATTTTGGCTAGTTCCTGTAGTTTTTCGAATTAATTCTAGTCTTACTTTTTAGCCAGTTTACCTACCTTTGAAAACACATATCATAGGTTTATTTATTTATTTAGGTATATTTATTTTTCGGTAGTAGTAATGGAATTTGTATCAATTTAATGTTATTATTGTTCACATAACATTTAAAAGGCTGCATAGCGTTGTAGTGTCAATGTTTCTTCTTTTTATCTTAAAAAAGTAATAATAAATTTAAATGATTATATAGCTGACGTTTACTTTTTAATAAATAATATTTACTTGTCATAATATAAAGGTGTTCTCTAGTAGAGTAAAAAATAGGGTGAATATTTAGGTGAAAATAATACTCCAATTTCAATATATTTTTATATTACCTACATAGCAAAGTTTGACAAAATAAAATTTAAATTATAACGTTACAATTACAATTTTTTATATTTGATATAATTATTATGCATAACATGCTTTTGTAAAAAATAGAATCGGTTAATAGTATTAAGACTAGCAAAATGTTAGCTCATTCTATAGTAAACATTAAATTCAAAAGCATTAGGTATATATTTATTCAAAAGGAATGACAAGTGATGTAATAAAATTATAAAGAGCATCATTTCAAAATTACTTCTGATTATTCACTTTGTAGAATTTATGCTCACGAGTGTCGCGCGTGTGCTTGAAAGGCGTGCGCGGAGCTTCTATCAAAGTAGCCGGGCAAGTGCCGTGGACGTGCGAAGTGAATTCACGCTTGTAGCTCGAACTACCGTCGCCCAAAACGAAGCTAGACGTGTTTCCATGTCGCACTACTCGCTCCACTCGTTCCACACGATCAGTTCTCTCAGCTCTTTGGGTTTCAGAGCGTGAAAAATTACCATAGGAGCGCGTGTCTGAGTGACCATACAAATCTCCACCGACTCGAAGATTGTCTCTTGCATTAGCGCGTTGCTGACGCTCAATCATCATTGTAGATTGTCCATCGCGCATTTGTCCATGACGCAAATCTGAAGAGTCTGTATGCTGCGAAATCACTGCCATGTTGTCGCGGGTGGATCGATGCATAGAACTGATGCTTTTTCTGTCGGCACTCTGTGAAGAATTGCTTATGTACTCGCCACGATCGCAAAGATTTCCTATACTCTTTCTTTGCGCAGCAGCAGTCGAGCTGATAGAATGATGAGCTTCAGTGGCCGAAGAAACTCCTTTACGATGTAACACTGAATTAGTTGCTGATGCATCTGATACCAGATCTGATGTTCGTTTGTGATGACCACTACGAGATGTGTTATCCACAACGTATGTTGTATCATTACCACCATGCATCGCTTTCTGGAACTCGATGCTAGTCTTTGTGACACTGTCACTTAATTGGTTTCTCGTTGTTGCATGTTGTGAAGAACGGGTAGTCGTATTATGTTCCACTTGGCTTCCTTTAGTAACATACGTGGTTGAACTACCTGTTCTCTGATTATTATCCTCTGATATGTGGCGTTGATTAGAGATGTTGCTACCTGACTTATCAGATACGATTCTTTGTGTAGTTTGGCCACCGATCTGTGTGGTATGATCGGATGATGATTGCTGATGTGTTGATTTTGAAGTGTTTTGATTGGCATGACTCGTTCTAGTCACTGTTGAAGTAGAGCCAAGATTTTTTTGCGAGTGGCTCTCAGTTGTGTAACGTTGTTGGGAATTCATTCCCTGGTTCATCGCCGATGAGACAGATTCATTTGATGCAGTTGTTATTTGTGTGCTATCGTTTGCAAACTGCTGGTGTGAACGAGAAACATGTTGGTCAATATTTGTGCCTCTTGTAATACGAGTGACGTGACTAATATTTGCCTGATTATTTATATCTGAAGATGTAACGTGATGGGTTCCTTGATTGGTTGATGAAGTGACATGGTCAGCGGAGACTATCCTTCGAGTGCTATCTTCAACTACTTGGCTATTGCGAGGTGCACGATCTTCTGGCTCCCCTCGTGGTGTAATCCGCTGTGTTGTTGACGGCCCTGTGGCTCCACCTGTCACCACATCGACTTCAACGTTTCGGGTGACCATAACCCATTTGCCTCCTCTGAGTTTTTTTTCTGTTACTTGCTTAATAGTCTTCGTTGCAGATGTTGTAGAAGTAATATTTTTAATGTTTCTTGTATCAGTTCTGTGTATGACATTTCTATCTACCGTGGCTTTAGAAACATTACGATCATTGATGTTGCTTTTACCATGCGTGCGGTCCATTACATCTTGAACGGACGATTGGTCAATATATTTAGTAGTGCCAGCGCGATCAACTACATCTTGAGTTGTAATGGTAGAATGCTTGACTGTTCCTGACTGTACATGTTTTGAAGTTGTATGTTCAGCAGAGGTTTGCGAATGTGACTGTTTAACGTGCGTTTCGCTCCTAGTAACGTGCGATTTGTCGTCGTGGTGTTGTTCAACACCGTTTCGCATGACTCTGGTTACATGTGATTTGACGTCATGATCGTCATGACCTGTGACGGAATGAGACTGAACGGTTTTTCTCGTTGTTTCGCTTGATTTTGATGTTTCTTGTTTTATTATGTCTCCGTTTGTGAAAAGATTATCTTTAGGTCTTATTGGTCCTGATTTTTCTCCTGGAGACCATTTTTGTGGCCCTGATCTCTCGATGTCTCCTTCTGGTTGTAAATTATCTTTTGGACGAACTTGAGTTGGTGTTTCTCCAGGAGCCCATTTAGTGGGTTTCCGAGAATCCATATCACCTTCTGGGTAAAGATTGTCCCTTGGTTTGACCGGAGTTGATCGATCGCCGGCCTGCCACTTAGATCTTTGCGGAGCATCGAAATCTCCTTCTGGCCTTAAATTGTCTTTTGGTCGAACTTGAGAAGGCGTCTCTCCTGGAGCCCATTTAGTTTTTTGTGGACGGTCGAAGTCACCTTCTGGTCTAAGATTATCTTTAGGTCTAACCTGGGAAGGCGTTTCTCCTGGAGCCCATTTAGGTTTTTGGGGATGATCAAAGTCACCTTCTGGCCTGAGATTGTCTTTTGGTCGAACTTGGGATGGCGTTTGTCCTGGAGCCCATTTTGGCTTTTGCGGGTGATCGAAATCACCTTCTGGCCTGAGATTATCTTTTGGCCGGACTTGAGACGGCGTCTCTCCTGGAACCCATTTAGTTTTTTGCGGGTGATCAAAATCGCCCTCTGGCCTAAGGTTATCTTTTGGTCTAACCTGGGAAGGAGTTTCTCCTGGTGCCCATTTAGGTTTCTGTGGATAATCGAAGTCACCTTCTGGCCTGAGATTGTCTTTTTGTCGTACCTGGGAAGGCGTTTCACCAGGCTGCCACTGTGGTTTCGGTCTATCTTCGAAGTCTCCTTCGAGGTGCAAATTATCCTTAGGTTTCATTTGATCAGGCCGTTCTCCAGCTGGCCATTTTGGTCTTGTTGGTCGGTCAAATTCACCTTCAGGTCTCAAATTATCTTTATGACGTATTTGGGCAGGTGTTTCGCCAGGCTGCCATTGCGTTTTAGGACGTCTTTCAAAGTCTCCATCAGGATGCAAATTGTCTTTCGGCTTAACTTGATCTGGTTTATCAGCAGGAGCCCACTTTTGCTTTAAGGGCCTATCAAAGTCGCCTTCGGGTTTTAGGTTATCCTTTGGGCGTACTTGGTCTGGTGTTTCTCCTGGCTGCCATTTCCCTTTAGGACGTTTTTCAAATTCACCATCAGGTCGTAAGTTGTCTTCGGGCTTTTTCAAATCACGTCGGTCTGCCGGCTTCCACATCGTTTTCAAGGGCCTTTCAAACTCTCCATCAGGTTTCAAACTATCCGTTTGTTTTATTGGTGTACGTTTTTCTCCAGTAACCAGCTCCGGTACTTGTCTCCGTTCAAAATCTTCTGGTTTTAAATTGTCAGTACGATAAATGATGGCAGATCTTTCTCCTTTCGTAACTTTATAATCGTCTCTACGTGTGTGGTCTTCGAAGACGCCTTCTATTTTTAAATTGTCTTCCCGGCGCGTTAATTTCACTCTCTGTCCTTTAACTACGCGGTAAGTGTCAGATGTTCTTGTGTTTTCCATCTTACCTTCTAGTTTCAAATTGTCCTCATGTTTAACCACAGAAGCTCTTTCTCCCGTCACAATACTGTAATCATTTCTTTGTTTCATATCTATAAACTCCCCCTCTATCTTTAAGTTATCTTCCCTTCTTATGATATCTAGTCTCTCAATATGTTGATTACGGCGGATGTCTGTGTCACGTTCTATTGTAATATTGTCAACTTGTTTGAAAGGTCGTCGTTTCTCCGCAGGCTGGGACGGAACGACTTCAGGCTTGTAAAATTTGCCATCAGGTTTTAAATTGTCTTGCGGTTTTACTACTGGTGCTCTTTCCCCTTTAGTCGCACTGTAGTCGTTTCTAACTTGAAGATCAATAAACTCTCCTTCAGTGCGTAAATTATCTTCATGTCTCTGTATCACGACCCTTTCAGTTTTTTCAATGCGTTTATAATCGTCACGTGAGCGGTGTACGTCAATTACTCCCTCCATTTTTAAATGATCTTCATGTTTTACCACGTCGACTCTATCCCCACGAGTCGCGGTGTAATCTGTACGTCTTATAACTTCCATATCGCCTTCAGGTTTCAGATTATCTTTAGGCTTCTTTTGTGTCACCTTTTCAGCGGGACGCCACTTGTCGTGCTTTGGTTGTTCAAATTCTCCTTCCGGTTTCAGATTGTCTTTAGGTCTAACAGCATCGGGTCGGTCAGCTGGACGCCATTTGTCATGTTTAGGTTGTTCAAATTCTCCCTCTGGTTTAAGATTATCTTTTGGTTTAACAGCTTCAGGTCTCTCCGCAGGGCGCCACCTATCCTTTTTAGGTGTCTCAAAATCGCCTTCGGGTCTTAAATTGTCTTCGGGTTTCTTTTGAGTTGGACGGTCAGCTGGACGCCATTGTTCATGCTTAGGTTGTTCAAACTCTCCTTCCGGTCGGAGATTATCTTTAGGTTTCTTTTGCGTAACTCTTTCGGCTGGACGCCATTCATCGTGTTTCGGTTGTTCAAAGTCTCCTTCAGACTTGAGATTGTCTTTTGGCTTAACAGCTTCTGGTCTGTCCGCGGGGCGCCATTTGTCTTTTCTAGGAGTTTCGAATTCTCCTTCGGGTTTTAAATTGTCTTCAGGTCTTTTTTGCAATGGTCGCTCGGCTGGACGCCATTCATCGTGTTTCGGTTGTTCGAAGTCTCCCTCTGGTTTCAGATTATCTTTAGGCTTCACAGCTTCGCGTCTATCAGCGGGGCGCCATTTATCTTTTTTAGGTGTATCAAACTCTCCTTCGGGTCTTAAATTATCTTCAGGCCTCTTTTGAATTGGTCGGTCAGCTGGACGCCATTCGTCGTGTTTGGGTTGTTCGAATTCCCCTTCAGGTTTTAGATTATCTTTGGGCCTTTTCTGGGTGACTTTTTCAGCAGGGCGCCATTCATCATGCTTAGGTTGCTCAAATTCTCCTTCCGGTTTCAAATTGTCTTTAGGCTTTACTGCTTCACGTCGATCAGCGGGACGCCATTTATCTTTTGTAGGAGTATCAAACTCACCTTCTGGTTTCAAGTTATCTTCAGGTCTCTTTTGTTTTGGTCGCTCAGCTGGACGCCATTCATCGTGTTTGGGTTGTTCAAATTCTCCTTCGGGTTTCAAATTGTCTTTGGGTTTCACTGGTTCACGTTTGTCAGCGGGATGCCATTTATCTTTCGTAGGAGTATCAAACTCACCTTCTGGTTTCAAATTATCTTCAGGTCTCTTTTGAACTGGCCGCTCAGCTGGGCGCCATTCGTCGTGCTTGGGTTGCTCGAAATCTCCTTCAGGTTTCAGATTGTCTTTAGGCTTCTTTTGCGTTACTCTTTCAGCAGGTCGCCATTCGTCATGTCTTGGCTGTTCAAAATCTCCCTCTGGTTTCAAATTATCTTTAGGCTTTACAGCTTCACGCCTGTCAGCAGGACGCCATTTATCTTTTGTAGGAGTATCAAAGTCACCTTCTGGTTTCAAATTATCTTCAGGTCGCTTTTGAACTGGCCGTTCAGCTGGACGCCATTCGTCATGTTTTGGTTGTTCGAACTCTCCCTCAGGTCTCAGATTATCTTTTGGTTTCTTTTGAATCACTTTCTCAGCAGGGCGCCATTCATCGTGTTTTGGTTGTTCAAACTCTCCCTCTGGTTTCAAATTGTCTTTAGGCTTTACAGCTTCACGTCGGTCAGCTGGACGCCATTTGTCATGTTTAGGTTGTTCAAATTCTCCCTCTGGTTTCAAATTATCTTTAGGCTTCACAGCTTCACGTCTGTCAGCGGGGCGCCATTTATCTTTTGTAGGCGTATCAAAGTCACCCTCTGGTTTTAAATTATCCTCAGGTCGCTTTTGAACTGGCCGCTCAGCTGGACGCCATTCATCATGTTTTGGTTGTTCGAACTCTCCCTCTGGTCTGAGATTATCTTTAGGCTTTCTTTGTGTTACTTTTTCAGCAGGTCGCCATTCATCATGTTTTGGTTGTTCAAACTCTCCTTCTGGTTTCAAATTGTCTTTAGGCTTTACAGCTTCACGTCGGTCAGCTGGACGCCATTTGTCATGTTTAGGTTGTTCAAATTCTCCCTCTGGTTTTAAATTGTCCTTCGGCTTAACAGGTTGACGCCGGTCAGCGGGACGCCATTTATCTTTAGTAGGAGTATCAAACTCGCCTTCAGGCTTCAAATTGTCTTCAGGTTTCTTTTGAACTGGCCGCTCAGCTGGACGCCATTCGTCGTGTTTAGGTTGTTCGAATTCACCTTCAGGTTTCAGATTATCTTTAGGTTTCTTTTGCGTTACTCTTTCAGCTGGTCGCCATTCGTCGTGTTTAGGCTTTTCAAAGTCTCCTTCTGGTTTTAAATTATCCACTGGTTTTACTGCTTCTCGTCGATCAGCGGGACGCCACTTATCTTTTGTAGGAGTATCAAACTCACCTTCTGGCTTCAAGTTATCTTCAGGTCTTTTTTGAACTGGCCGCTCAGCGGGACGCCATTCATCATGTTTGGGTTGTTCAAATTCTCCTTCTGGTTTCAAATTATCTTTTGGCTTAACAGCTTCACGTCTATCAGCGGGACGCCATTTATCTTTTGTAGGAGTGTCAAACTCACCTTCTGGTTTCAAATTATCTTCAGGTCGCTTTTGAACTGGCCGCTCAGCTGGACGCCATTCGTCGTGCTTTGGCTGTTCGAACTCTCCTTCCGGTTTCAGATTATCTTTAGGCTTCACAGCTTCACGTCGATCAGCAGGACGCCATTTATCTTTCTTAGGTGTTTCAAACTCGCCTTCGGGTTTCAAATTATCTTCTGGTCTCTTTTGAACTGGCCGATCAGCTGGGCGCCATTCGTCGTGTTTGGGTTGTTCGAATTCCCCTTCAGGTTTTAGATTATCTTTCGGCTTCTTTTGAGTTACTTTTTCAGCAGGGCGCCATTCATCGTGTTTAGGCTGTTCAAAATCACCTTCTGGTTTCAAATTATCTTTAGGCTTCACAGCTTCACGTCTGTCAGCGGGACGCCATTTATCTTTTATAGGAGTATCAAATTCACCTTCTGGTTTCAAATTATCTTCAGGTCGCTTTTGAACTGGCCGCTCAGCTGGGCGCCATTCATCGTGCTTGGGCTGTTCGAACTCTCCTTCCGGTTTCAGATTATCTTGAGGCTTCACAGCTTCACGTCGGTCAGCAGGACGCCATTTATCTTTCTTAGGTGTTTCAAACTCGCCTTCGGGTTTCAAATTATCTTCTGGTCTCTTTTGAACTGGCCGATCAGCTGGGCGCCATTCGTCGTGCTTGGGTTGTTCAAAGTCCCCTTCAGGTTTCAGATTATCTTTTGGTTTCTTCTGAGTTACTTTCTCAGCAGGGCGCCATTCATCGTGTTTAGGTTGTTCAAAGTCTCCTTCTGGTTTTAAATTGTCCTTAGGTTTAACAGCTTCACGACGGTCAGCGGGGCGCCATTTATCTTTAGCAGGAGTGTCAAACTCACCTTCTGGTTTCAAATTATCTTCAGGTCTCTTTTGAATTGCTCTCTCAGCTGGGCGCCATTCATCATGTTTGGGTTGCTCAAACTCTCCTTCAGGTTTCAGATTATCTTTTGGTTTCTTTTGAGTTACTTTCTCAGCAGGGCGCCATTCATTGTGTTTAGGCTTTTCAAAGTCTCCTTCTGGTTTTAAATTATCTTTCGGCTTAACAGCTTCACGACGGTCAGCGGGGCGCCATTTATCTTTAGTAGGAGTGTCAAACTCGCCTTCTGGTTTCAAATTATCTTCAGGTCTCTTTTGAATCGCCCTCTCAGCTGGCCGCCATTCGTCATGCTTAGGTTGTTCGAAATCTCCCTCGGGTTTTAGATTGTCTATAGGCTTCTTTTGCTTGGGCCTTTCAGAAAGCTTGGGTTGGTATGAATCCTGAGACACGGTGTGACTATCAAATGTGCCTTCCATATGTAAGTTGTCTTTTCGAATTATTTGTTGCTGCCGCACATCAATTTCTTCATAAGTTCTGTATTCCTCCTGAGTAGTGGTTACATTTTGTGACTCATCAGTAGAATAGAATTTATCAAAATCTTCTTTGGTCCAAGTACGACGCCGCTGTGGCCGTTCTACTGGAGTATGTTTTTCAGGAAAGTCTTCTTGGTTAGAAGTAACAAATTCAATTTCACCTTCTCGAATAATATTATCGGTTCTCCGCGCGACCATTGTCGTCCTTTCTACTGTGTCCGTGTAATCGATATACTCAGATTTGTTAGTCGTATCTGTTGTCATTTCTCCTTCAATCTTAGTCCAGGTGTTACGACGAACTGGTTTCGATCTCTCTACCGGTTTTACCGTGTACTCAGCTCGGCTAGTGGTTGTATCTAAAATGAGATAGGTACAGTTATTATAAATTATTTCGCATATAAAATTATTATAATAATTGAATTATTATTTTAATCCCCTTACTAATTAAACGTACTACTACGCAGGAATAGTTTTATGTAATTTGTTTGCTGCTGAGTTCGAAATAAGTAAAAATAAAACACTAACTTGCTATTCCACAGTTATGCAGGTAAGGGGAATAAGATTCTGAACTACTACAGCTATATATTAACTAGGGCAGTAAAGAAGTTAGATACGCAAGCTTAAAAAATGTGATTAATTACCTGTGAACTCGCCTTCTGTAATAATATTATCTGTGCGACGAATTATTTCTGCCCGTTCGCCGGTAACCACTTTATAATCTTCTGTGATAGTCCTTCTTGTAGTAAATTCTCCTTCTGGTTTCAAATTATCTTCAGGTCTCTTTTGAATTGGTCGCTCGGCAGGACGCCACTCATCTTGTTTAGGCTGTTCAAATTCTCCTTCTGGTTTTAAATTATCCTTGGGCTTAACAGCCTCGCGGCGGTCTGCAGGACGCCATTCATCATGTTTAGGCTGTTCAAATTCACCTTCAGGTTTAAGATTGTCTTTTGGTCTCTTTTGTGTAACTTTTTCAGCTGGATGCCATTCGTCATGTTTAGGTTGCTCAAAATCACCTTCAGGCTTCAGATTATCTTTAGGCTTGACGGCTTCGCGTTTGTCAGCAGGGCGCCATTCATCGTGTTTCGGTTGCTCAAAGTCGCCCTCAGGCTTGAGGTTGTCTTTGGGCTTCTTTTGTGTAACTTTTTCAGCAGGGCGCCATTCGTCGTGCTTTGGTTGTTCGAATTCTCCTTCTGGTTTCAAATTATCTTTGGGCTTAACTGCATCACGTCTGTCAGCAGGCTGCCATTTATCTTTTTTGGGCGCGTCAAATTCACCTTCCGGTTTAAGATTGTCTTGTGGTTTCTTTTGTTTTGGTCGCTCTGCTGGTTGCCATCGCTCTTTCTCGGGGGAAGTAAATTCTCCTTCAGGACGTAAATTATCTTCAGGACGACGCACAGGAGCTCTGTCACCCGGACGCCACTCATCTGGTCGATATCTATCAAAGTCTCCTTCGGGTTTTAGATTGTCTTGCGGTTTTATTGGTTTTTGCCTATCAGCCGGACGCCATTGTTCCTTATCTGGTGTTGTAAACTCTCCCTCAGGACGAAGGTTATCCTCGGGTCTACGAACTGGAGCACGGTCACCCGGACGCCACTCATCTGGTCGACGTCTATCAAAATCACCTTCAGGTTTAAGGTTATCTTCTGGTTTAATAGGTTTCTGTCTGTCAGCGGGACGCCATTGTTCTTTATCTGGTGTAGTAAACTCCCCCTCGGGACGAAGATTGTCCTCAGGTCTTCGAACTGGGGCTCGGTCACCAGGATGCCATTCCTCAGGCTTGTGTCTCTCAAAGTCTCCTTCAGGTTTCAAGTTATCTTCTGGCTTCCTAACTGGTGCCCTCTCGCCCGGACGCCATTCTTCGGGACGTCTTTTCTCAAATTCGCCTTCTGGTTTTAGATTGTCTTCAGGTTTTCTTTGCTTAGGTCTTTCTGCGGGCTGCCATTGAGGTCTTTCGGGTTGCTGGAAGTCGCCTTCGAGGCGGAGATGGTCCTCGTGATGGACGGCGGTGGTGCGGCTGACGTGCTTCTCGTCGTAGTCGCGCTGGTACGCGGAGACAACGCTCGTCGTGTGCTCCACATCGAACAATGGCTCCGGGACATCGTTGTGTGGGCAACGGTGACGCCTGTTGACAATATTTAAAACGCTTAGAAATGAGTCAAACCTTTAATAATATAATAAGCGATGCTGTAGTTATGTTTGACACCTTTTGACACGATAAGGATGTAGAATTAGCGGAAATCTTCGAGGCAGCGGTAACGGCGGCAGCGTGAGAGGTTCGGCCATCGCACGCTTCCATTGCGCTCACCTCCACTGACCGGTAGACATATATACGAGTCACAATGCAATGGTGCTCAAGGCACTTCACAGCTGTTCCTCAAATATATTTCATGCCATTTAGTTCTTTTAGAAAAATACGTTATCATCGCGATCACTGAAGCTGAGTGAACTGAGTTGGTTTTTTTTTTACTTCTAAAAGGTAACTTAACCGAAATTAAATTTCAATCAAATTAAATGTGTAGTTATAAATTACATAGAAGGCTGTGCTGATTGATGAATAGCAGAAAGGCGCCAAGAGTTTATAGTCAAATGTAAAAAAGCCATAAATCCCGTCAAACCAAAGTATCTTAATGTTTGTTTGTTTTTTGTTCAGTAACACTACCAGTTTCTCAAATGGCGCTCGCTATATAACTGGTCGACGGCGCGGCGCACACTGCCGCAATCGCCGCGCGTCGCTTATGAAATTGAAAATTTTTCATGATACTTAACAAGTAAGTACCTGTACCTTTGTTATTTATGTGTATATCGAGTTACAGGACTTTATCGCATTTTTATTCTTTCAAAGTAGGGCTAATTTTCTTCTACATAAGCGTGGGTATTTCGACTCAACACAGTTGACCTATTGACGCTTTAATAATGTAACTCAAAGATGATAAAAAGTGTACCTTGACCTAATAGTAACATCGTTACTTCTCCTAGTCAACAGGAAATTATTTGTAAATGGTTTCATAAAGACTATTTAACAGCGAAGACAATTTATATTTTACCTAGCCATATCAAGCTTTACACTCCGCAAGCCTTTAGACTTTGCCTGAAAGACGATGCGTGCATATAAGTTGACCTACCTACGGTAACTATAACAACGAACAACAGGTCAACTGAAACCCAAAGAAGTTATCTATTGCAGTTTTCGCGGAAAAACTTTTGAAAAATTGCCACCATTTTACTAGGAGTATGACTTGACTAGACTATGACTTAGCTTGATGACTTGACTTGACTTTTGACTAAAGAAATTATCAAATACTTGACACTGGCTAAATACACAAAAGTATGGAGCCAAAACAAAAACATTTTTAATAATATCTATTTTCGTGTTTGTCTACTTTAGATCGCATAAGAACCTATCAGCCTTATTAATAAACACGAACTAGCTTTGGACTAGTTACACCATCTTTTGTTTCTTTCGATCCAGCTAAATATTCCAGTAGCAAAAAAGGGCAAAAGCTGAAGTAACTAATCCGAGACTTATACCCGTTTATTAATAAGGCTGTAGATGTTTAGGTAAAAACAAAAAATCGTCAGATAAAAACTTGCCTAAAGTAACTAGGGTAAACCAAATTCGGTTTCTCTACGTGAGCCAATGGAGACCTCGATTTATTTCAAGTATCTATACTTTAGTATTAATATCACAAGTTCTTGCACGTAGTCACGTAGCTCATGTATGAGCTTTCTGGAAAGCGATTGTACGGTAGTTACCGATAACAGGTGGAACGTCGGCGCGTTACACAACATTGGATCTATGAATTAAAATTGTGCACACATTACACGTCTCGAAATATAAATCATACTATACTTATAAAAATATACTTCACATTGCCAACTTTCTTGCACCCACGTGATCCATTTGAAAAATCCAATTATTGTCGCAATTATCTAAGTTTACATACAACATAGTACGAGAAAATGCGACAAATTTTTTTGCCAGTTTAGCTCACTGACGTCATTCACGTCTTAAGGCAATCTTATTAGGCATGCTTACTTCAAGCTGTTGTATTTTATTGCCCAGGCTTTCTGAGCAATACTGTGAATAAATCATATGAAATGCGAGATTCATTCTTAGTACAGAGGCGTTAAGGAGAGCAGATGTGGGTAGCTGGTTACTGCAATTCGCAAGAGCCTATCCAGATATAGAAATGAGTCATTGGGACCACTTTCGAACACAGTCTCTTTATCTGCAGTCTGTTTCTACTTGCAACGAGATAAACTTGATATCTCGAATGTTATTGATACCCTTCATGTCTCTGACACATCGTCTTGGAATAATTTAAACATAACATACACATATGTTATTTATTTATTTATTCTAGTGTAAACGTCCACTAAACTGTTTTGTTCCACACTATTTTCTAGTTTAGATTTTCTTGTTTGTGATGAATTTCCACGAGGTAATACAGAAAAAAACAATTGACTATATAAGTAGTCAATTGTTTTTTTCTCGAGAAAAAATTTAGGGTAGTGACGTAAGGTAGAGCCACCACGAAAACTAACGTATACTTGCTTTAACAAGCTTGGGTAGGTACTTGTAAGTATCGTGTAGGTGGCAGGTCAGAGTCGGATGGTTGTCGTTTAATAATATATTGGCTAGTTATATTTATATTTGCCTGTGTCGCCTAGCGATGCGAGGCAAACATGTCCTAAATCCATCGACCATTTAATTTCAGATCGATATCTCGAACTAACTAAACTAAATCCCTTTAAAGGTCATCCATCGGGTCATTAGTTTTCAGGAGCATTGTCCGATGTCCAATTCTAGGTTAATTATACCCTAGTAGCGTGTGAATAGTGTCCTGCTTTGTGGTTTATGCTAGTTAACTCAATCACAATTTCATCATGGATAAGAGCTTGGATGGATAATACCAACAAAGGTCTAAATAATTGGCTGTTGTCTTTAAAAACTGTTCTTTTCTGCCGGCCCGATTTTGGCCAAAATGCAGCATTTCAGAAAAAAATTAAAGTTGCTATGCCTATTTTATTTCTAATCCCTTATTTATAATATTATATACTGGCTTCTGCGCGTGGCCTATAGGAAACGAAGAAGAAATTTTTTCATAGATAATTCAACCACCCATTTCACCCTCTTAGGAATGGAATTTCGAAAAACCCCTTTCATAGTGGATACCTACACTTTACAAGGAACACACCCTCCAAATTTCAAGTCTCTAGGACCAGCGGTTTAGGCTGTGCGTTGATATTATAAGTCCCTCAGGACTTAGAATTTAATATGTACAGATATGAAATGCATATTAATGTGAAACATTGTCTGTTTTTCAGCTTATTTGTGTAAATTAAACGCCAAAACGGCTGCGGACTGAACTCTCCGTCCACTAGGCTTTTCTAACTTAGATCTCCTGGGGAATTTTTCTCCACGCAGTGGGATGACATGTTGCATACAATAAATACCGTCTATTCCCCACGGCACTACCAACTAACCACTACTAATACTGTAGAAGGGACACTCATTACCAAAACTACAATAGAATACTTATTATGGCAAAACATGTAAACACATTACGCATAAACACGCCAATTTAATACTATTTTAAAATAAATACAATTCAAACTGTCTTTACCTGAGAAAAAGTACCATACCACAAACCGAAGTTCACCACAACATTGGCAAGGAGATAGAAGAAAAATATAATGGCACAAAACAGTTACGCTACGTACGAATGGCTTCTGGATACGAAATACCGGTAAGCAAACGTAAGGACGCCATTACGTAGATAACCATAGGTTTAAACGTGATTAAGTATATCGTAATTACGAAGCGACCACGCGTGGCGGTTATCGGGCTACAATGTGACAACGTTAATCGCAGCTTGAAATTCAAAGCTCAGCTTTAGAGATTAACTAGTTGCGCCCCGCGGTTTCACCCGCGGATTAAAAGTATTTTAATTATTTGCTCATCCTACGGGAACATTTCACTTTTCATTCCATTCAGCCGTTTGAGCGTGAAGGAGTAACAAACATACACACATACACATTTTCGCTTTTTGTGTGATTAGTGTGATAACTGGCGTCATTTTTGTACCTATACGTTCTTCTAAAAGCTCGTCAAGCTCTAGTTGGTGAAAGTTGTAGATATATAGACGCTTAAATACGTTCTACATCTATACATGTAAAATTCAAAGTCCTGACTGACTTATACATCAACGCACAGCCCAAACCACTGGTCCTAGAAACTTTGAAATTGAAGGATGTGTTCTTTGTAAAGTGTAGGTATGTATTAAGAAAGGGTTTTTCTAAATTCCACCCCAAGAGGGTGAAATGAGTAGTTTAATTATCTATGAAAATTTTTTCTTCTTCGTTTCCTATAGGCCACGCAGGCGAAGCCGCGGGCAGAATATAGTTTCCTATAAAAATCAAGTGATGAATCTATTGATCGCTGTAAGCCAGTTGTATTTCATAAATTAGACAATTAAGGAACCCTTATTTAGAAACGTTCGGGGAACTTCACAAAGATTTACAAAAGTAAATGAAATGCTATTTACTTTTCTCATACTCTACCGCGAACGGATGCGCAATTCGAAGGCGATCGAACTCGTTAATCTAAACCGCTATTATATACCATTATTTTCACGCGCGATTTCCCACACTTTCTCTCCACTTGCATTAATTTTGATCTCTAATATCTTTATGAAAACAGCTTTATTGGAATGACATTATGCTGACCTCTCATTAAAAATAACCACAATGAATAAGCACGTAAGTATAAATCAAGTGACATTGAAGTTATTCTGCGAAAGAGACCCTGACATGAGAGCGCGCAAGTTGAAATATTTATGACTAAATACGAAGCGACTCATTACCGATATACAGACTTGCAAAATGTACTGGATTCATTACGTCTATACTTTTTTATTTTAATTGATTTTTAATTGGTATATTTGTAAGATGTACTTATTAGTTGTCAAACGAGAATGGAAATGACGTCATACAATCGAATGAGAAATTAATATTTTTATTGTCTGTCCATAGCCACTTTATTAAGCACTAGCTGCGCCCTGCGGTTTCACTTGCGGATAAAAAGTAGCCTATGTGTTAATACACTATATAAGCTACATTCCAAATAACATCCAAATCCGTCCAGCCGGTTCAGTGTTAAAGAGTAACAAACATCCATACATACATGTACTTATTGTTATTGTATTTACAAACAAAAAGTATTCAAGTATTGTATCAGTTATTAGTACAAGCTTTGCTTAGTTTGGGGCTAGATGGCGTTGTGTGAGATGTCCACACATATTATTATAATTATTATTATTTTTATACATACTTTTACGTTTATAATAATTATTAAGTTTTATCATATGTAAAGATATAGGATATCTAATTATTCGTACATTCCCCAATAGATTAAGTTGTTAGTAAATTGAAATAAGCAGGCCTAGCACGGCCGGTGGACAACTTCTCCCCAGGGAGTAGATAACAAACTTATCCTCACTGTCACTTTATTCCACTCTGCGAGCACGGCCGCGACAGTGGAAAGCTTTATCCGGGGGATAAACGGCGGGAGTAGCGTTTTTAGATTTCTCTACCGTATTGTTGCCAGTACGAGAAAATTTAACTAAAATGACATTGCATGCTTCAATATTTTGTTCAGTCCATCAAACCATCGATAATTGTTCGGCTAAATATACTGGGATTCAAGACAAAATATAAAAATTAAGAAAAAATAAGGTTTTTGAGTCTGTGTCCTTGTGTTAATTAAAGAGTATGTAACGACTACTATGTATATGAGTGAGAGTAAGTGAGTAGTTTATATTAAAATTTTATTTTGTTTGTAATATGAGCGGAAAAACGTGATTAATTATTGTGTAGTAGTTATATTTTAAATTTTTATATGTATATATTTTATAATAAAATATACTCAAAAAATATATGCATCATTTAAGTTAATTACGTAAATTAAATTATTTCCTTATTAAAACTAAACTAATAATTTTATTTTCACGAATATTTCGCTATGTATTTTTTTTTTTGTATTGAAACTCATTTCCCGGGATTTAGAAGGGATTACTTGTATTCCGAATGCTTCTCCCGGTGTAACTTTCGCTCCAAAATTCGAGTTCCCGCGATTAAACATAGTTATAATAGGCACGCGACATTTTTGTGCCTATTAAAACACTGACTTCCTTATACCCACCTACAAGAGTCGAAGATAAATACTCTCTGCTTTATGTCAATTCAAGAGAATATTATCCACTTTCTTCCGAGTCCGTGCTCTGAAGCTGGGAGTAGCGGGATATAATGTCTATGATAATGTCAAAGGGAAATATTTCTTTCCTCTCTTCGTTGCCGTGCTACGTAAGGTGGAGAGGGGGATTATTTTAACTGACAGGTGGAAAAAACCGGGGGAAAGACAATTTCTCCACATGCCGTGCTAAGCCTGCTGGGGTGCTAGCTTCAGCTATCACTTTATGGTCAGGTTGTTCTTCTCCTCCTAAAATGAAGGCTCAAGTTAATTACAATTTCTAAGCTGCGACTGAAGCAACTTTATAAATAGACAGTCGATAGTCACATTGCTGACTCAACCGAGGTATCATTTTCCCAGTAGAGTTCTATTAGTTTGCATTCCTAGATAGCGTTGTCATTATTGGAAGCATCAGTAGCTAGGTACTTATGACTTTATTATTTATGGTTTATCGTGTACTTATTTTGCTCTCAATTCTCATAGTATGTATAGTACTTTTACGAAAATGAACAGTAGTCGATATTGAGTGGATCTGTGGGGTGTGATCGTGGAACTTTGATAGATTGTTATAAATTTCTCGTGTTGTATTATAAACATGAAAAATTTCATTCGTAACTTGAAAATTTCCATAATAACTATGCACATAAACTTTGTATTGAAACTGTCAAATCTATATAAATTTGTGTTTCTATCGGCTGCAATAAAGTTCCATGATCGTATACCACTGGGAATTTGAATCCGTTGATCAATCTAGTCTAACAACCAATCTGACCACTGAGAAATACTCTTTTGTACGTTCATTGATATACCCGGAAGTATAGTGGATTACCGATAAAATAAACTAAGAAAGTACTATAATATTTAACGGTCAATATCTTCATGATCAATATATCAAACCAATCATATAATTTATTGCAAATAAGCTTAGTTAAGCACTCTTGCTGTTAGCACACTATATATATATATATATATATATATATATATATATATATCGTCGATTGGTGCTCAAGCAGAGATTTCTGCTCTGCTTGAGCACCAAACGATGACTGAGCATTATTCTGTAATACGGACCTTAAATTGTTATGTAAGCTAAAACAAAAGAGAAAGTAAAGATACTGAATAATAGGTACCTATTAGGAAATTGTCTATGACTAGTCTGTTAGCCTGTATAAGTTGGTTACTACGATGGAATAATAATTTTATTGTGCTTAGGAATGGCCGATGGCTTTCGTAGAAAGCGAAGTGTTAAGGAACATATAGATATTTGGGTGACGAAGGCGCAGGATGCTGTCTTCAATGAAATCCGGTGTTCGGTACGACGTTATATATTTCAGAGACTAAAGTTTTGCTCTTCGAGCCACCACAATATATAAAGATTACAAATGCTAATAACGGCGTCGAGCAACACTTGCTCGCGCGACGGTCGGAAGTAGACAGCTAGCATGCGGTGAGTGAAGAGAGTGAAAGAAGTTGAATGAACATTATGTGTGAATGATAACAGATGCAATAATTGAGACACAGAGAACAAAGAAACAGATAAAACATTACAAATCTTAATTCTAAAACTGTATATAGATGGCACCACACACAAACAATAAATGTGGCGCGTTTATCGCCGCCACACGGTAAAGCGATATTTCTCGTTTTCCCACCAAAAACCTAGACATTTATTATCTATAAATAAAAATTAAAAGGATTGCCAGCTTAAGTGTTAAATTGACGAATCGGTAGAGAAATCAGGAGAATTTCCATTTATTCTAGGAAATCGTTGCATTTCGATATTTCGGTAGAACAGGGCTCATATCGGTAGAAATACCGAAAAATCGGTAGGTTCGAGACCACTGGTAATGTTAACCGTGGCACAGTGGCGCCGCTCGTCCTTCCAGTTACCATAATAATAGGTCTTTACCTATGAAATTGCCGTATTGCAGTACAGACTTTTTCAAACAAAAAAAAGATTTGATTGGTTATGAATTCTAAATTCAAATTAATTTTGTTTTAAAAATATGACATTCTATTTACAATATAAGTCTTTTGTTTATTGATTAGCGTTGTATTTTCATTACATTTCAACATTTTTCCTCATAATGGATACTTTGAAATTTCGTGTAATTATGGAATATGAGTTCCGTCGTGGCAGCAACGCGGCACAAACGACACGTAACATCAACGACGTTTACGGAGAGAACTGTACAAACGAACGTACAACCCGTTATTGGTTTGCTCGGTTCCGTTCTGGGAATTTTGACTTGAAAAATGAACCTCGTGGTCGTCCGGAAACATTGGTCAACAATGATGAATTAAAGGCGATTGTGGAAGCTGATGAATCTCAATCTACAGCTGAGCTGGCAGCAGCTTTTGATGTTAGCATCAAAACAATATTGGTCCATTTGCGACAGATTGGCAAGATAAAAAACTTCATAGATGGGTGCCCCACGAACTTAACGATCGCCAGCGCAACGTACGCGTCGAGACTTGCCTTGCGCTGCTTAACAGGCACAGAAATGAAGGAATTTTGAACCGAATTGTTACGTGCGACGAAAAATGGATTCTTTTTGACAATCGAAAGCGCTCAGCAAGTTGGTTAGATCCTGGTTCGGTATCGAAGCAATGTGCAAAACGAAAAATGACCCCTACAAAGGTGATGGTCACAGTTTGGTGGTCTAGTGCTGGTGTGATTCATCATAGCTTTTTACAAAATGGCAAGAGCATTACTGCAGATGTGTACATTGAAGAACTGACCACAATGATGGTGAAACTCGCACGTCTGCAACCAGCTTTGGTCAATCGGTCGTCTCCACTGCTACTTCACGACAACGCGCGACCCCATACTGCACAACAGACCGTCTCTAAGCTGCATGAGTTGGGTTTGGAAGCTCTCCCTTATCCGCCATTCTCACCAGATCTTGCGCCTACCGACTATTACTTTTTCCAAAATTTGGACAACTTTTTAGCGGGAAAAAAATTCAATTCCCGAGAGGCAGTACAAAACGCCTTTGAAGAGTTTGTTGTCTCCCGTCCTGCTGATTTTTTCAAGAAGGGCATCCATAAACTGCCACAGCGTTGGCAAAGATGCATTGATTGCAGGGGTGATAACTTTGAATAAAAGAAATAAATAAGTTCGAAAAAAAAAACTTTAACTTTTTTCAAACAAAACGGCAATTTCATAGGTAAAGACCTAATAAGTTTCATCAAAATCGGTCCGGTATTTTTGCGTAGCCTATATGTTGACCGGGATAATAAACATTTACCTACCATAATAAATTTCATCAATATCAGTCCGGTAGTTTTTGCGTGATGGAGTTACAAAGGGACACAGAAGTGTTCCAAAAATTTTCTAGATGGCGCTGATTGGTTTTGATTGTCAACGATAATGCATAGTTTCTATGGAATTTGAGGTAGTTTGTATGAAATTCTGAATCGCGGTTACGATATTTTCCGTATTCTGAGCGCTATAGGTATGGCAAAAATCTACTTGTTATCTATAATGAATTCGTTCCGAAGCGCGTACGATCTCTACTTTATTATATGTATAGAAATATAAAATAGAAATAGAATAGATGATCTGACTTTATTTATAGTAACAATAACAATAGCAATTATGTGTGTAGATTATCTGACTTTATTTATAGTAACAATAATAATATTAAATTGTAAATATGTACATGTTCCTAGTTATTTTTATAAACAATTTTAATTATTGTTTATAAAAATAACTATTAATTGTATTCAAAATAGTTGTATAAGTAAATTGAGTCTCTCCCTGATCATATGAGTCAATTACAAAAACCCGGTTTAATAAACTTAAATTTCGCGGGTGCCCCACATTTTATTTTAATCTTATTTTTTTTAATACTACATACTATAATAAAAGCAATTCAACACTCCTGATTATACTCTATGATTCGAAACACGCAAGCACAAAACACTAGAAGACACATGAACATGACGCTGGCAAATGCACAAGACGTGCGGCGCCATCCATTCCTCGAACGGGAAGGAAAGAATAAAAATGCTTATAAGTATTTAATGAAATGTTACGAAATATGAAAAATATCAAAGCTTGCAATAGTATCTCTAATTCTCGTATCTCGAACTCTTTTCTAATCTTTGGGACATTTCTAACCAAATAGATTGGGTCTATCCAACCAGCCTATCGTGTTCTCCCGTATGAGATGATTGCCACATTTTGACCCAGCAGTAGTCCCATGGGACAATTTACATCAATGTTTTTTACCCATTTGTCCGATTGTGTTGTCCAATTCATTATTTTGACCCATTATTCCCAGGAGAATACTGACATAAATATTTCGAACCCACTAGCCCCATCGTTTTGTCCCATTACACTATTTAGACCCAGTAATCCCATGGTAATGGTAAACTAAACAAAATCAATAACTTATATTCTCTCTAGATTGTCTCTCCGTTGGACAGGAAAACATAAAATGAAGTACACCTTAACTATGTATATATTATAATCTTTCGATACGTGGGTTAAGGACGGAAACCAATGGCAACGATGACGAAATCACCTCCGCATACAAACATAAAAGGAAATAGATACATCATGTAGTTGCGAATGGTCGGTTAGGTTATTTTACTTGTAAAATAGGGGCAGGCTGAATGACTGAAAACTCCCGGCGACTGATTATTCTCATTACCACAGACAATATAATAAGTAGTGTACTAGTACATTACTTATATTAAAAAGCTATTACAATTTAAAACGTCCTATAATTTAAAAGATATGTCTTGACAGAAAATAATATCTGTTAGAACGGAATGGATGATATTACAGAGACAATTTCTATGATTGTTGGAAAAGCTTTAAGTAAATCACGCGGAAACAATCGGAATGTTTGTTTTGAACCTAAACGTTCGCGTTTGAATCAAACCATATGTCAGTCTCGGGGATAAAGGATACTTTACATCATAATTCCGTCGCCATCATAATACATATAATAATAATAATTATACCATCATAATCATGATGTTTGCTGCTATAGTTATATAATATGATGTGAACAGCTACAACTTTTGATTCCTAATACACCACCAGAAACATTTGATTTGCAATATTACCATAGCACCGATGACTGTGTCATAATAAAGGAAAACTGTAATAATACGCATGCACATTTGATTAAACATCTGCTTAGGTCCTGAGTCATGTGAGAGCATTACATTACGGGTGGAAGGCGCCTGACTATATCTGGAGATTACTCAACGTCTCTCGTTCAGATGAATGCTTTAAAGCTGAAAATGTGACTAATGCATTAATGCACAATGCTGTGGTAATGCGCTTGTTCTGGTGAATTCCGAGATGAAATCAGCTCCAAGTAAAATTGATTATCGTAGAAGTCGGTTGAATTAACAAAACTGCGGAATTGTGGTCCAACTAGGCGGCCTACCTACAACTGACTTCTATACTCTAATGCCCTTACTAATAACTAATAACACTGCATAACACTGGATTGCAACTCAGTGTTTTTTTGTCTTGTTTTGGTTTTATCATTGCCTCGAGAGAAACAAAACAAAATAACTTTTGATACAAATTATGTTCAATTAAAACAGAACCGCCTGCTTATGGAGGAATGGGACTGCTGGTTATGATATGATTAATTACTAAGCATTGATTAATATATCGTCTCCTGACCATCGTCGATGATATTATTTAACTATATAATGCGGAAGGATAAAAAGTCCAAAAGTCGCTGTAAGAATTTAAACACGTACATTCGTTAAGTACCTACACACTATATGAAAATTGAACCACAACATACAAGTTTGATAAAAACTGAATAATGTAAAAGTGTTTACCAAAACTTATGCCCTAAATGCCATTCCTATATCCCCCTGCACTTCCACATAATCAATTCGGATTCATCAGAACTCTTACCATAAGTTTATGGTAATCACAAAAAGTGCGACCCCAATGCGCAGGAGTTGAAAGTTGTCTCGTGAGCTCGTCCAAAAACGGCTCGACGCCAAACTAGTCTCATATTTTATAGTACGTAGGTACCTGTCTGATGTCAGACCCACAGAAACAACATACGAAACCACAGACCAAACCGTTGTGTAATTTAAAACGACTAATTCCTTCCATGTATGTACCCATAAATATTTAATACAACTCACTGACGCGTATCTGCAGAAACACAAACTTATCAATGTAATTTTAAAACTTATATTCGCGACACCTATCCACCTTTATAACTTTGGTACAGTTGTTTTTGAAAGGTCATTGTTATTTAAAACCGACACAGATAAGATACAATAATCATATGGCCATACGTGAAAGCGTTGTTTTGTATGACAAGCTATAGATAAATAAATGGCTTGCTTTTTGTGTTTGGTGGCGGGTGTGAAGAATCGGAAATATTAACACATGTGGGTGTAGGAACAGTTCTCCAGTCACCGGCGGCGCTGCTAGACAAGGTCGTCGACCATATGGCGTACCTGAACCTGTCTGTAAACTTGGAAAGCCAAACGCACGCAAAACTCATTCTGAAAATTACGCAATGATCTTGCTCCGGTGATTGCAATCTCTCAAATCCCACCATATTTGTGGTGACCTTACAAGCCTTACAAGCACGAAACTATTGTTACAAAAGCCAAATTGCATTGGTTCCATAAACGATTTTGCCGTTTCCTACCGCAAACAAAATTGATTTGGTCTTGAAATTTACCAATGATATTGTTGCTTTGCTGACTTCCTGACAAAAACAGGCAAAAAACAGACCACATAATAAATCTAGCGCTATGAACCAAAGCAGGTTTCAGCCAGCGTTTCAATCCAACATTTACAACGATGTTTGCAACGTGTCGCTGCTAAATCCTATCTATAAACTACTTATATGTTTTATGAATCTATCTAACGATATTCCCAGAACTTTAGAAGCGTTAGGTAGGTGTTTGGTATAATTAAGAAATTCGACAGAGCGACAAGCGATGACGTAAGGCAGTCGGAGTAGATACAGAGCATCCTGTGTTCGAAAACGTTAAGTTCTTACATCGAGGCAAGTAAACAACAAACGAGTTTGAGCGAGGACGTGGGCTCGCAAAGCGGTGAGATCATCGCCGCGAATAGAGACGCCTGAGGTCGCAGCCTGCACCACTTTGCACGTCACGTATCTTTCTAATTGCCGATTTTGTTTACAATGAATGCTTTCCACGGCTCTCACGCGACGATAAGTCCATGAGAAATGTTGGTGCACTACAAAGAAAAACAAATTAACTAAAACTCTCCCAAGGTCAGACCCTCCATCAAAGCCTTCATACAATAAACATAAAATACCTGCTGATTATATCGATACCTACAGTCCTATACACCGATTTAGCCATACATTTTATGCATCCATTTTACTAGCCCACGATTTTTTTTACTAAATCGAATGGATGTGAAAATCCCAACTTAGTGAACACCCAAAATAACTTGGCAACAACTTGTGAACACAGGTTTTATCGAATTAGCGACGATCGTGAATGGCTAATACCTGGAGAGAATTTATGCATGTTTCGTAATCTTTCCCATACTTTGTTTGTTGGACTAGTAGGACACAGTAAGGTCAATTCTAAGATGGTTGTAGCATTTTTCAATTGAGTCAGGCAAGTGGGCGAGTAATGCTCCATCGGACACTTTACTCATTTATTCTCGTTAGCCTCTTGTGATGCTATCACTCACTTTGCACACGACAAGTGACTATAAAACTGCAATCAAATCTAGAAATAAAAGTGAGCTAAGAGAAGGACTTTTAAATATGATAATGCATAGGCCTTATCATGGTTCATGTTCATAAAAAGTTATAACTTCAGTGTCACGTTGAATTCGAACAAGTAATATAAAATCCTATAGCAAAATTTTTTTTTTATTTTATTAATAATAGTTTTTTTAGTGCTGAGTCGTCCAAACAACTATTTCAGCAACATAGTGCTCACTTACCTATTTACTCGATTACCGATTTTACCGAGAAATTTATGTTACATTGTGTATCAGCTAAGAAATGAACAGTCTAAATCGGTTTCCAAATCGTGAAAATATTTCATACAGCTGTATGCTAACAGGTTTCTTTTGGCATATAAACAAAATTAGCGCGGATCTCATGGGCGTCACGTCAAGTGTGTGTCCCGGAGCAAGCTCCCACCTGGAATTTGCATACAATACCAGTCTTTTTGTATATTAAGTACCTACCTACTTACGTTGAAAAGTTCTTAGAATAAGCTAAGTATAGTCGTGATGGTAATAAATCTTGGCTGAACAAAACAGAGCTTGAATCTCAAAAACTGTTGTGCCTTCATTCGCTAAAGCAATTTTATTACTTGGCGAGTTGTTTTTTTGTTTTGGCATTGCTAAAATGGAGAACGTGGCTAAAAATCTGAAACTACCTACTTTGCCGAAACAAAAACAAGTTCAAAACGAGTTGTGCTATGGTAACGTGCAATTATCTACGCCGGGCCGCCTTAGTTCTCCTTGGAACGTTTTATAATTTTATATGGCAGCAATTCCATCGAAGTCACCCGATATGGCTATCCTGCTTGTCCGAGTGCTGTGGTCAGAACGTGTCGTGCATGCTTAGCTGCAGCAGTTATCGGCGGCGCCTTTAGGTCACGTGCGGCTATATGCTTGTTATTAATTTAATACTTGTTCTATTCCAACTGACTTTTAATGATGATTTATCCTTGCCCTTAGAAGCTTGAAACTATTTTAGTTTAGGTGATTCAACAGCATTGTGACTAGTAGTATTTGTTATTGAGTAAAATGCGAGTGTTGGATGAGCTCAGATTTATTACAGTCAAGATTGTCACGCACAGAATTTTGTTCACCACTGTGTATGTACCAAGGTTTTGGATCAAAAAAGTATCGTTTCTACCCTAGAAATACCATATTTGCTTGGCTCTACACGGTTTCAAACGTTTCGTCGCTATTTATTTCAAACTGGAATCAAGAATTCGTTACATAAATTCATCATCACTTTCCAAAATATTCTGTTCCTCTAGATGTTTCCTATGAACATCAACTACAATAGTTTTTCTCGCATATTGCAAGCATTTGGTCACAGTTCTCAGAGTGTAATATGCACATTGTCACCGTGGCTACTTGTATACATTTTTACTTATCGAGATACCCATAGGGTGTTCATAATTAATAGTCCTAAAATAGTAATTTAACAGATGTTTCTCAACGGAATCACATAACTAAAGCACAAAGCCCTTTCAGTGCTACCGGCCGGCGCGGCGTGTTGCAAGCCATAACAAAACACTCGGTCACGGTGCGGGCACGTGAACACAGGTTAAAGAACAGTCACTATGAGCTCGTGTCACAGTCGAGTAACCGACGCCGGCGCAGCTCAAGTGAATCTGATGATGCTGCCACTGGCGGCTTTCACGAAATTATGACGGGAAGCTATTAATGTTTTAATCTACACGGCACGATATAAAACCTAAGCAAGCGTAAATATAATTACAACTGATTTTAATGATTCAATCACATCACAAATGGAAGATCTCAATGACTTTGACCTTGTATGTACAAATATGAAAATACGAAATTGCTAAGCACATTATCGATCATCTCGTGATTGAAGGCTTCGATGCCGGAACTGCAAAAGATTTGTATCGGTAAATGAAGGAGGAAATGACATCACCGGCACGTCAAAAAATGCTTAAAGCAGTTAACGATCTGCGAAGTAATTCTGCTGCGAAGCTATTATTAAAGCAATGCAATTATCTTTATTGAAAACAAATGAACAGATAAAGTTCGGGGCAAATTAAATTATTGACGGGAAACGATTGGGAGCAAATGCAGGTACACTAATAAATATAGGTATATACACTACGTACATGTAATTCCTCCAAGAGGCTGAATCAATTGACAAACTAATTCGGTCGGGAGAGTAGTCGCCAAATTCTCTAAGACAATACGTAATATCTGCTCTACATTAGTTATTGTGTATATAGCTCCTGTAAAATCATTATTGGTACAAGTTTAAGTGAATTGATCGACCTATATTTTTCAGGCTTGTAGACGGTACACAATAATTATACTGTCTCACAACGTACAGCTTTTTCATTATTCAAAACAGCCGGCTTGGAAATCAATAACGGCTTTACGTGGATAATGTACTATATTGCGTAGGTATAATATTGTTTACCTTATAGTATTGTTGTTCAATACAATATATAGATACTTACTGTTGTTTTCCTTGCTTCATTAAAAATGTATAGGTACCATTAGGTGGTATCGCTTCTTTGTAGGTAAAGTACTCCATAACATAATACCTATACTTATAAAACAATTTGAAATTTGCATTTTAAACGAATGCACTTTATCCAAATAAAATTTGCACTCTTGACAAATTTTTGTGTGAAGGTTTTTTTTTCCAAATTTATTTTATCTACTTACTATGATAAATAGGTACATTTCTTGCATTGTTATCGTGAAAATTTTCGTAGGTACTAACAGATTAACGTTTTTTGACTAATCTAAATCATAATATTGCGGTAGAGCTTAAATATTTATTTTGATAACACCTACCAGTAATAAAAATATGTACCAGTGGCATTTTGTGTTCATAGATTTTTACCTATAAACACACACAGTCTAACAAAAGTATAATTTAAAATTTTTACATCTGCGAAAATGTCAAGTTACTTTTATAATCGTATAATGAAATACTGTACTAAAAATTATTTCACCTAACAAAGGCTTGGATTAGACCCCTATTTGGAGCTATGGACTGTGTTAGTCTGCGGTAAATACTATCCTATGGATTCATGTGCATAAATCAAGATTTCATTCATAAATTGGTATTTTTTTAATGAATATATACTCGTTAGCCAATTCACGACTGAGCGTAGTTCTGTAATACGGGCTTTAAACCACCTATCAGCAAAATGTCACCGGAGGTCGATGAGCCAATGACGATGACGCTCGCAACTCACAAGCGATCGATTCTTTGTTTTTCGTCCGAATATAGAACCAGCTAATTCTCTGTTTGTCAACTAGAGACCGAGCGGTCATGTAAACAAACGCACTGAGAGATTGCAATAATCATTGTCGGTAGAGCTTGGGCAGTCTATCTGCAAAGGTCAGCTGATAGAAGGCCACGGCTAGCGCAACTAATAAACGAGCCACAATCGTCAGGTTAATGGCAACCACAGGAAATTTAGTGCCTTTTAATATTCTAATAAATTAGGTATCTACCTACTGAGTAGTATATTATATTAAGTATTTATCGCCATAAACTAAACTTCAATGTATATCAAAGAAAAAAATAGTGTCGTTTCTTTATCACAATTATGTATTTAAAAAGATAAGATTAGATATTCTTAACTTTATGAACAAATGCAAATCGATATTTCTATGATTATACATTTCGATATTGATATTTGTGTAACTACTTTTGTACGAACCAAGAATCCAGATAAACTAACCACCTATAAAACCCAGTATTTCGGTAACTTTACTTTCCTTTTGTGATGTCGTAAAGAGATATTTTTTGGTAAGGCTCTACAATTCTAAACTTTTAGGGCTTAGGGTATAATTGATATAACATTTTGGGTGTTTTGAAAGGAATGCCAAAATATTACATCAAAATGTTTGGGAATTCAGTCTGCATTATTATCAACGCACGAAACACCTTGACGTATGCAAGATTTATCAGCGTTATCATTACATCAACAAAAGATAAGTAGCTAAAATACCAACTCTATTTCCACAAATCAGTTTACAATCCCTGCAAGTCGCATACCTACCTTTTCCTATACTAGATAGGTACCAAGACCAAGTTTACGGAATACGAAAGAAAACAGCTTTCACAATCAAGATTTGCAGTTCTGCAAAGAACTAGTTCCGATTTCTTCTGATGGCTTTCCTGTAAATCGAATCGACTGGTTTCATACAGCCGTATTGGTAGGTAGTACTGGTACGTGTTATGTATATTGTTTATGAAGTAAGGTCCGACAAACATGACGTAATAAGCTTATGTAGGATGGGTCATATAGGGCTCAGGCCAAGGAATTTTAATACTTCCGTCCCTAAGTGGCCATCAATAATTTTAGTACAATGTATTATCTGTGTACAGCTACGAAAGCTGATCATTCGTAGTGAGAAAGCTTACCGTTCTCTAGTTTATCTGCTTATATCAGAGAGCTATAATTGGCCGTTATGGGGCTTAGAAATTATCTAGCATTGTATTGTATAATATATCATTTGTGCAATCTCGTTCATATATTCTATCTATATCATGAACGAACCTCTATGTTGAATCCGCTTAAATTTATTTAAATGCAACTTAATCCTCCTTGAATATATACATTAGGATAAGGTAATGGATATTGGATATGTAAAGGAAGGTGCCTGGTACAGTAAGGCGCGACTCACGAATTCGACCCATTTAACATGATTAAACTACATTACAGAGCGCCTTGGAAGGAGTTTGGTTACATTCACGTGTGGTTTACCGAAATATAACTTCGCCAGTCACGGAATGAGTTTAGTAATTATGATTGAAAACGAAATAATTTTGGCAAACTTTAGTCATATTCAATCAATCATATTTGCACGCTGATTTCTATTTCTAACCGGAATAACCCAAAGCGATAAAAGTAATGTCATTATTAGAATGTTAGTTAGTGCTAAATGACATTGGCGCAAAAATATTAATCCCATACATGTAGGTAGAGTTAATCATAATTCGACATTTAAATCTTTAGCTACAGTTTTTATTGTAAAAGCACTGTCTGCCGTACACGCCATAGCGTGTTGAAATGCTGTAAAACTACAATAGATAAGTCAGTTGCTGAAATTGTGAAAAATATCGGTAACTGTTACACTGCGGCTGAATCAATAATCTAATAGTTCTTTAAAAGTATTATCTTTATTTATTACAAAACTACTAATAATACTATTAAAAAAAATGTAATGCTATTCTAAAGCTTACATTAATTATCATATATAATTAAAATCAAACTTATTAGAGTGTATATTTCTATATAATTGTAATTTCCTGTCATTAGTTGCAATAAGCCTGTATGCTTGCGTAATAATTTGTTATTGCATTATTTTATATCACTAGGATAAAATGTACACTAGTGCGTATAGGATGTATATTTGAAAGTATAATAAAGACTTTTAAAAATTTATTAATTAAAAGTAAACTATTGAAAATTATATTGGACTTGTGTAGGTACTTTGTTTTTGTACATATATTGGATTCCCCAGTGGCCAGATGACAATGATGGTGGTGGTACATATGTAAATCCTGAGCTATAGATAGCTTTGTGTATGAATATAAATACCTATAGTAAGTACAACATTTAATAAAAACAGTTGAGAAGCCCTCAGAATTCCAAATACAGAAGCGTGTTTAATCAGTTGTTTAAAAAATGTTAACATAATTGTCGTGTGCAAATGGGGAAATCGCTTCATACGATTGAACAATTGAACATTGGTTGTTTGTTACAGTAAACTTTTGAGCGTGATCTTAAATCTACCAATAATCATCCGGCCTACACTACCGAAGTACCTTTTACAAACAAACATTTGATTCACGTCCACATAGCTGTTTGCGGTCACATAGCTCATAGTTTTTGTGGTCAGCTGATTTTATCATGACGTAATTATGATTCGACATCGTTGATGACGTTCGGCAAAATGCCTCGCTAAATGTAGCATTTTATTCAATTTTCAACCGAATGCAAAAAGGAGTACGTTCTCAATTAGGTTGTATTTTTTTTCTTTATTGTTTGTTACCTCATCATTTATAAACCGATTTGGAAAATTCTTTTTTTGGTTTGATAGGACATACTTCCAGATTGGTCATATTAACGTTTAATTAAAATCAGTTTAGTATTTTATTTTTTTAATCAAAATAACTGGAAATATTAGTGTAAAATTAAGGCGATTGAACAGTTCAACCTTTTTTATTATTAGGATACTCTTATATGGTTTTGAAATGTGAATTTAATAAGTAAATTAAATGTAGTGTATATAGTAATAATGTATAGTAATGTATATAGTAATATTAGGTCTTTACCTATGAAATTGCCGTTTTGTTTGAAAAAAGTTAAAGTATTTTTTTTTCGAACTTATTTATTTCTTTTATTCAAAGTAATCACCCCTGCAATCAATGCATCTTTGCCAACGCTGTGGCAGTTTATGGATGCCCTTCTTGAAAAAATCAGCAGGACGGGAGACAACAAACTCTTCAAAGGCGTTTTGTACTGCCTCTCGGGAATTGAATTTTTTTCCCGCTAAAAGTTGTCCAAATTTTGGAAAAAGTAATAGTCGGTAGGCGCAAGATCTGGTGAGTATGGCGGATGAGGGAGAGCTTCCAAACCCAACTCATGCAGCTTAGAGACGGTCTGTTGTGCAGTATGGGGTCGTGCGTTGTCGTGAAGTAGCAGTGGAGACGACCGATTGACCAAAGCTGGTTGCAGACGTGCGAGTTTCGCCATCATTGTGGTCAGTTTTTCAATGTACACATCTGCAGTAATGCTCTCGCCGTTTTGTAAAAAGCTATGATGAATCACACCAGCACTAGACCACCAAACTGTGACCATCACCTTTCTAGGGGTCATTTTTCGTTTTGCACATTGCTTTGGTACCGAACCAGGATCTAACCAACTTGCTGAGCGCTTTCGATTGTCAAAAAGAATCCATTTTTCGTCGCACGTCACAATTCGGTTCAAAATTCCTTCATTTTTGTGCCTGTTAAGCAGCGTAAGGCAAGTTTCGACGCGTACGTTGCGCTGGCGATCGTTAAGTTCGTGGGGCACCCATCTATCAAGCTTTTTTATCTTGCCAATCTGTCGCAAATGGACCAATATTGTTTTGATGCTAACATCAAAAGCTGCTGCCAGCTCAGCTGTAGATTGAGATTCATCAGCTTCCACAATCGCCTTTCATCATCATTGTTGACCAAAGTTTCCGGACGACCACGAGGTTCATTTTTCAAGTCAAAATTCCCAGAACGGAACCGAGCAAACCAATAACGGGTCGTACGTTCGTTTGTACAGTTCTCTCCGTAAACGTCGTTGATGTTACGTGTCGTTTGTGCGGCGTTGGTGCCACGACGGAACTCATATTCCATAATTACACGAAATTTCAAAGTATCCATTATGAGGAAAAATGTTGAAATGTAATGAAAATACAACGCTAATCAATAAACAAAAGACTTATATTGTAAATAGAATGTCATATTTTTAAAACAAAATTAATTTGAATTTAGAATTCATAGCCAATCAAAACTTTTTTTTGTTTGAAAAAGTCTGTACTGCAATACGGCAATTTCATAGGTAAAGACCTATTATTACTATCTAGAGGCAAGAGCATCAATTACAAGCAATCAAGGTTAATTTAGTCTAACGGGTCAACCGACATAGTTGTTGATCAATTTGGGGCTCTACAATTCCACTTATTAAAATACATTCTGCATCTGCATTAACAAAAGTCATTTCCACATACGCATTCGTTACACAAACAATAGGATTTTATTACTATTATATTATTCTGCTAATTAGTTATTTTTGATATTTTCATGTCTATAGGGTGAATTTCTCAACTGTGTCAAATCTGAATGTATGGATGGGAAACAGTGAAAATGCTCAAAGGAATGTTGGAGCTTAAATCTTAAGTATCGAATCCCTTCTCACCGAAACCGAATGTATTCTGTATGATGTCCCCTCTGTGTATGTACTTAGGTAACAGCATTAGCAAAAAAAAGGCTTAATCCCTTTACTTAATTGGTTCAATTGTAAAAGCTATGTGCAGCCTAAACGAGATTAATTCAGAACGGCGCCGAACGGCTAAATGCAACTTGGAAGTAGGTACCACCCACGTTTGTATGAGGCAATCAATAAAAGGCTCTTGCTTCACCGATACTGAGTCACGAAACGACACCATATGCCCTTACTTAAACAGTACAATTTATAACTTGAAAAATAATACTAAATAATAAAATTTGAATAACTAGCTATGTAGTTTGAATAACAAGCAATTAAACACTTGTTGACCTGAATTTGCTTACGATACTCCAGTCATAGAAGAGGAAAATTGCGCAACGTATGAAACGAGAAAAAAACCACAAGTATTGCATACTTGTACAGGTTCTCGACTTGTGAACTTATCTCAGATGGCCTGAAGCTAGGACTTACATACTTATACTACTCTGAACGCTCAAAATATAAAACACGTACCTAGATAAAATAGGTTTGTATCGAATATATACAACCCCTCATTAATAATCACTGCCTAACAGTGGGATAGCTACTCGTACTTATTTAGTATGTACAAATATAGACGGACATAAGTATCTTTGAACTTAATAAACATTGTTTAGCAGAAGAATAGTTATTTTGTGTTGTTCGTTTTAGTTTGAAATAGGCAAAAATAAAACAAGAGGAAACACTCAATAAATGGCAAACTCTGCCAGTTCTTAGTTCACACTGCATAACAGTAGAATAGCTACTAAAGCTGCATATTGTGAATAAATAGATACTGGCTACTGGATGGTACTTTGCTTCTATTGTAATTTGTAATGTGTATACGATTTCGAGTGCCATGACTCCTAGTAGCCATGATATTGAACATGAAAATCATAATAACAACTATGAACCTTAACATTTACTATTTTGGTCACTATAACTCACTGGCCGTTTTTCGATTTTCGACCGATGAGTCGAGTGGGCGAAATGCCAAAAATTAGACAATTTCTACATTATCAGAATTGTCAAGACTTTTAACAACTTGTTAACAATATTAAAGCTATCCAAGCTAAAAGTTGCTGTTGATTCATCTTTAGGCACTCAGTATAAGTTTTTGCATAAGACAAATGTGTACTTATAAATCTTTCTCTATCCTGCCTGTAAATTAACAGGCTTGGTTCTGCGTAGGCCGATGACTTGTCTAGAAAATAGACATCAGCATGCCATCTATCCACTTTATAATAATATTGTCAATAGCTGATATCATCATATATCCATGTATAAGTATGAATCTCTTTTTCCCTTGGTAATCGCATGATGTGTGAACGGATTGAACATTTTCCCTAATTCTTTTTTTGGTGTGTTTATTACTATCAGGAGACGGTTCTTGTGAAAGAAAAAATTAAGACAGTTTTTCATCATGAGTGAAGCTAGTAAAAATATATAAATATTTGATCGTAACTCCTAACGTTTCAAATGTGAATCGAAGAAAACGTAGAGAAAGATATATTGCAAAAAATGGCAGACAACTTGTCAACAAGTCAATAATATGTTGAACTCCGCTTCCAAATAGCTAAATGCCTGCGATCTTTTTCCAAGAAAACATTAACATTCTCTGTGTGGCTTAAGCGATTCTAAATTATTCAACAATTTTTATGTAGATAAAGTAATGGCACTAGTTACCGAGCCACGACCGAGACATTACCTATTCGTTAGAATGTATTACGCAAGCCAAGCACCTCTTTCGTTTAGAAGTCCGTCAGACCGTCACTCAAATGTTTACTCGCATATTCACAGATCGTTGTACGCAGGCTATCGCTTCTGAAATATATAATTAACTATGTTTCCTACTTTGTAAAGTATTATAATTTTTAGAAATAATAATTTTGTCAAATAAGAGCTGTTCAATCGTTTAGTTGAGTTGTTTAGAATGGAGAGTTAATCTGACATAGAAATAAATAAATTGAGTACGGAAGTAGAGTTTGAATTTTGGCCACAGAATAAATTATAATAAGAATAGGCACAGTTTTGAACTTAATTACTGTACTTATTACAACGGTAATTAAGTAGGCATCAACTTTCTGTTAGCAAATTAGACTTACAGTCCAGTACAGTACAGTCAAACTTGTTATTCTAAAGTAATCCAAGGCAGGAAAAGGAAAGTCTCAGTCTTTCTAAACCCCAGTACTACACTCTATCAGTCACCTATCTACCTTTACTATAATCGTACCTTTCTTTAATTTAGATACTCGTACTTATATGTCCTAATAAGTACTACTTATAGTACGTAGTACTATTATATTATATATTCTGTGCTTATGGTTTATTTCTAACCACACTCTATCAGAAGTAAGCCAAAATATTAATGATATATTATACAATATCAGTTAGTAACCACTCCCTGATGATTTTATCTTTCACACCACGTATGCGTATTACGTGTATGCACATTGTTTATTACGACAAGGGTAACATAATTACTTTTAAATTTTATATCACCTGCCGGAATTTACTGTTGATACGAAGTATAACATATATAACGATCAAAACATCGTGACAATACATTATTGTCCTTGCCATTGCCCAAGGCTTTATCTTTCATGCAAAATGATGTAAAAGTTATTTAAATCTCTGATTCATTTATAGAAAATCCATGACTACTGCTATTTACCTCCGATGTGATTCTCCGATATGTTGGCACATAGTTTAATTTGTACTTATTACTCATGTCATAAGTACGTACATAAACTTTTACATAGCGTAGTCAGTATATAATTTTATACTTTACATATGTATTTAGCTAACATAAATTTCGAGGCCAATTAATTTATGTAATTTGGATGCTCAGTAACATCATGATAGAAACCAAATAAACAAAGCTACTACCTACAAAAATTTAAAGTCTTGTATTTACTACCTGCCTATAATATTGTCGCATTCGAGTTGGAAACGTACTTACTAACATTCATCAATTTGTAAAGTTGTGTGGCCGCAATGACCACAGTCGGAGCTACACAATAGAGCTCCATTAGTCGACAGTCAAACGTGTTCACTCATTGGCCAACTGTAATTTACACAGTTGTGATCGCTCCTGCATAACATACCAATGCCTGATCATGATGCGTCGTATTTATCGTGTCAAAAGGTTTGTATCTTTCAGAAAGCATAGTTATGAGATTTGAAAGAAACTTACCCACAGGTGCACATCTCACAGATGCACTGTTCTTTAACTGGCTCAGGTTTCTTGGGGCCACCGTGCCGCGGCCTGGTTTCGTCGATGTAGACCGTCTCCTCTATTGTGGTTCTGTCGTCGCGCACCGTTTTCCTATCATCGATGATGGTCTCGTCGTAAACGGTGTTGACGACTTCTTCCCTTGTAGTGTCCGTGATTGCACGATCCACCACGTCGTATTCCCGTATGACGTCTTCAGTCGTTTGGACATCGCGCTAAAATTAATAAATAAATATCATTAAAATCACGTACGCTTTTCTGATCTGTCAGATATTATTAGTGATAAAACCATTAAAACTTACCAGGTTTCTGAAGTCTATCGCGCTCTTGTCGACGAAAACGTCAGTCCTAATCTTGTCATCTTCCTTTGCATCTTCATATGTAGTTATTTTTCTTGTGATTCCATTTTCAGTTACGTAACGAGTAACTTCAACTTGACTTCTATTCTTGACTATATCAAATGCCTTTCGAGTAGTGCCATCAGTGGTAGATGTCATAACAGTGGTATCTTCAGTATCGATTCCCTCGTACAGATCTTTAACATCTTCATTGATTTTTGTCCCAAATGTCACTTTTTCAATACGCTTAAAAGGATACTTCTTCACGGTCTCAATGATTTCTTTTAGTATACGATCGTCAATGTTTCTGTTTATAACAATGTTTTTGTTGCTCACCTTTACATCTTTTTTATATTGTGAAGTTTCAATAATTTTACGCAAATCACTTATAGAAGTAAAATCTTTAATATCTCTAGAAGATAATATAATATTCTCCTGCGTATCTTGCCTTTTTAGGTGGTGTCTAGGTTCTTCTGGCCTGCCAAATGGTGACATTTCTTTTGGTCTTTTTGGCCTATCATCGTCCTTCTCGTAAACAAACTTTCCATTCCACGTTCCAGTGCTTCTTTCATAAGTAGTCAACGTATCTTTAGATTGAGAATCAGTGGTTTCTTTAGTTAAATTTTGTTTCTCAGTGGTCAAAAATTCGGTGGTTTTTGTTACATCTTTTGTATCCCTGGTTTGAGATTGAGTATCAGAGGACGTTGACCGATAAGTAGTTGAATGAACATCTTTACCGGTTGTGTCCTGAATCCGCTTGTTGTGAATATCATCAGTTTCTGTGATATGCTCAGTAATAGCCTTCTTTTTAGTAAAATCACCAATGTAAGTATTACTTGTGGAAGCTATTTCTTTTCCATCTTTGTACAATACGGATTCTTCCGAGATTTGAGTCGCACTTTTTGGAACTCCATCCTTGCCAGTATCGTAGTGAGATTCTTTGTCTAAAACATGACGGCTGTACTCATGCTGAGGCTTTATTCCGGTTCCACTAACATTGTGGCTCTTTTCGTGTGTTGAATGCTCCTTACTGTCACCCCATTCTCTGTGAGTGCTATCCACAATCCTTTCCTTACCATCAACTACTTCAATAACATAAGAGGAAGTCGTAGCTTGTTCAGCACTGCTTGTATTACTTTTCATAATTTTTGTAGAATAGTTGACGTTATCTAAATTTTTCACTTGCAAAATGTCGCCAACTTTCTGAAGTTCATTTTGAATTGTAGAATCGTAGCCGTAGAAGTTAGATGAATCGGTTTGATTTACGTTTCGGCGTCTATCTTGAACTAATTGCTTGTTAGTTGAAACATTTTCATAAGAATCTGTATGGCTCACATTATGCCTATGATCAGTAACTGTTTCTTGGTTAGTAGTTATGTTTTCAATATTACTACTCTTATTAGTTTGGTTGATACTCACATTATCAGAAATAATCCTTGAACTCATCTGATCATTACCAGGTATCAGTTGTCCTTGAGCATATTGTCGGTGCGCATTATCAGAAATAATTCTTGAGCGCCCCTGATCATCTGCAGAAATAAGTTGTTCC
This sequence comes from Ennomos fuscantarius, assembly GCA_905220475.3. Classification (NCBI taxonomy): domain Eukaryota; kingdom Metazoa; phylum Arthropoda; class Insecta; order Lepidoptera; family Geometridae; genus Ennomos; species Ennomos fuscantarius. Next base: position 7,842,403 of record HG992040.1, on the reverse strand, counting down.
TGAATGTACTGTTGGTGTTTGGCATTATCTCTTTCTGTGATCATACTAGACTGATTAGATACTTCTGAGCCATCTTTTATCAGTTTTGAGTCTTCTTTGTAGATCATTCCACTTGTTGGTTTTTGTCCATTTTTACCAGTGTCGAAGTTGGATTGCATATCTCGATTTTGGATGCTGTGCACAGATTGAGGCTTTATGCCCGTTCCACTAATACTAGCATAATCTTCTTTTGAAGACTGCTCTTGTGCATCTCCCCATTCTCTCTTTGAACTATCGATTATTCTTTCTTTTCCATCTACAATCTCAACAACATAAGAAGATGATGAAGATTTTGTGATGTTAGTATTCTTAGATTCACTTGATTGCGATGTACTAGTGAACTGATGAGATTTTGCATTTTTGTCAAGACTTCCTTCGCCGCCATAGAAATTGGAAGTATTAGATTTTACGGTCTGGTTTCTTTGTGATTGCTCTGGTGAGTTTCGATAAGTTACATTGTCACGCTGTCTGATATTGTTTGCGTCTCTTGTATTGTATGAGGACCCAGTCTGATTTTGTGATGACAGATTCTGTCTTTCAGTTTGCAAGAAATTATTCGTAGCGTTAGCATTATGCGATCTGGTTGTATAATTTGTGTTAGAACCTGACACATTACCGGTTGAGCCATCGATGAAACCTGTATTCAAGGTCTGGTTTGGCGCAGAAGAATCAGCAGTTCTGTTAAACGACTGGCTGTGGGTAGAGCCGGAATTCTGGATGGAAGTTGAAGAACTCTGGAAAGTTTCGCTTTTGGAACTCTGCTGGTGTGAAGTGGAAGATTCTTGCACAACAGAATTTGACACGAACTCACCACTAGTTGACTGTGCCATGTCGGTTACGTTATGTCCGTGAGATCTTATTTGCGAAAGGTCGCTCATCGATGGTGCTTCCGTGATGATGTAGTGCGGGTGACTATTGTAATGTTCAGAAATGGTCGAACCACTAATGGAGGCGTGATCAGTCACGTCAGTTATCATCAAGGGGTCATCTTCTTCAACCTTTACATCGATGTAACGGACCTTCTTACCGGAGGAGACCTTCTGAAGGGTGTTGCTGCTCTGCTGCACCGACGAAGATGTGCTGGTCTTCTGAACACTAGTCGATGCACTAGAAGACACCTCAGAGGATTTTGATTGCTTAGTCTTTTTATTTTTTATCGTCATTTTGGTCCCACTATTTAACGATTTAAATCTAATAAGGAGATTCTTAATTTAATTTAAATAAACGCGATTAAATATTCTTAAATTTAAATATATCACAATAGTAAAGTCAAACAATTGCCATGTAACGAGTAGATAAATAAATGGTCGCGAGAGTCGTTCGTGTCGTGTGTCGCGGATTGCGCGCGCGCGCTGTTCGCGACTGGCTCGCGGAGTCTGAGCGTGCGCCGGCGCAAGCCCCCCTCGCTCAAGCCGCGTCGGTGTCGCCCACCAAGTCCCAATCCCAACCTTCGAGGTAAGACACGTAAGCGCTTGCATCTCACCTCATCGCGCTCGCGCTGTTGGACTCATACCAAAAATGGCTTAAACTTAACCTTTTTAAGTCGCATTTACTGCTGAAAGTTAGTCATCGATGCCACAGAAGGCTTAGTAACGACGACGGTACCAATTAAATTATTTAAAAAAAATGCTATTGTGGACATGTAGATACAGACTACCTGTAGATACATAATCTTAAAAGTAGGTTATGAATTTCACGAAGATACTACCACTTGGTCCTAAAAGAATATTGCTCTTTCCCGATTGGTGGGACGCGAGCGTTAGTATGTCCTATTTATAGATACCTACTTACGTACCTAATTGGCTGCGATAAAGATGCATCTGACTAATTTCTATGTAACTTTGCTCTACTATTTTGGGTAAAATATTTTCATTTTATACTCAAAGGACTCGAGATAGAAAAGCTGAACCTTTAGGTTTGTTCTTTATAAAACAATTCGCGAATATACAATTAAAAAAATGGTAGGTACCTATTTAATGTATGTGATTTTATTTAATTTACAGTCTCTCCCTGTTCTCTATGTCCTGACATGTGGTACATTTATCATAATATAATAATACAAGAATCAAGTTAAAATGCAATCAAAAATCTCCATCCATACCTACCACAGCATAATCCACATAGTCCATACGTTTACATGTTTGTTATTACGAAAACCTAAAGATATTTTCACAATAATTATTATATTGTCATTAACATGCACTTTGGAAACACTGCAGTGGAGTTGACCCGAATTCATGCCTCTTACCACTTGTGCGGCATGCGAAGTTCAACTGACACACAATTTACCAAACAAACTGAATGAACTTTCCGACGTTATTCTTGTTTACTTTTTTTTAAGTGACTTCATTTATTGACTTTACCAAATGAATGAACAATAGCTAAACTAAAATAGACCTAAAAAATTAAACTAAGGTACAGGAGCCAATGAAGGCCCACTTAATTTCAAAACCTCGTGAAATCTTGCAGATAAATAAAGTATAGAAAAAAACATAATGGAAGTTGTAATAATAATAATTAAAACACACTTGCATTATTGTCTATGGTACTAGTAGCATAAACCCGCGAAATTTAAAATGTTTCGTTTAATCATAACTGTATTTTTTTTAAAGTGGGCTATCCTAGGAGCCGGGCCATCTTCGGCGACACTACCTCATACCTAAGAACTTAAAATAAATAATTCAGATTAAAAGATAGGCTATTTACTGTGCTGCTGTTTTCGATAGTAGGTTATACTCTGTGGTGTGGTGGTTGAGCAGATCCGCTCATAACCCGGAGGAGGCGTGTTCGATTCTCGCGGCAGGACAAGTATTTGTGCACAGAAAAAAAAAGCGCAAATACTTGTTCTGAGTCTGGGTGTTGTGGGACCATCCTCGTAGTTCCTGGGTCCCTAGACTCAGGGAATCCTAGTTAGGGTCCAGGATCATAGAGAATAGGGTATGTGATCTTTGGGCGTTATTATTCTTTATTATTCTTTGTTCTCTTTATATAGGTAAATACTAATAAAACTAAAAAAAAAACAGAACAGAAATATACGAATTGTTTCAAATTCTACAGATTTTTTTTTTTTTTTTTTTACTTCATGTCATGATGTCCACAGTTTCATATTTCCATGTCTGTAGACTCCCATTTTTGCAGATTTTCGTTTCACTTTTACCATTTCTACAGATTGCACCACTCACCAAATGAGAACTCTCTGTGGAAATGATGTAACAGCAACCTTTCAAACACTATTGTGCCCTTTACATAATATGGTATAGATAGAGCCATTCATTGGATCCCGTTGACATTTAATCTTAGCCATAGATTGTAAAATATGTTTAAATAGGTGTGTACTCTATTATGTATTCTGTGATAATAGATAGGTGTAGCTATCTCACCTACTTATTCACCATTATCCTACTTTTCTTGTCCTTTACCCGCTACAATAGGTAATAGGTACCTGTATAGGTATTTCTGGTATTATTTTTCATCCCGTCGTCGTCGTTTTTTTCGGTCGTCGCCGCCCGAGACACGTCTTGAGCGCCCAGGATGATCCTATAGCAGCCGTAAGTGTCGGTTGCGCTAATTGGATCACCGGACCAGTCTAGCCCTTCTGCCTCATGTACCGCTTACGGCACCGGTCAAGGATACCGACGTAACACAATCAGACACCGATCCCGCCGGCGAGGTCGACGTACCCCCGTAAGTTAGCTAGAACGGTCGCGACTTTCAATAGGGTCCACTCTTCCAGTGGACGTAGTCTTCTCGATCCTCTTATCCCGGCAACGGCCCAAGCCGAGGCTCGCACCCAGGGGTGCCCTTGAGCTAGTTGCCTCCCACTTATGACGGCTGGGTGCCTTCAGCGCCTGCCCTCCCACCCATTGACGCTGTAAAGGTCGGTAGAGACCAACAGCATTAGCCCGTTCAAAAATTATATTTTCCTTATTTAGGAGGTACTATCATTTTGCTGACATGATGACCTATTTACTCACCACAAAACTGAACTTAGTCTTACTTATACGTTACGTACAAATACCTAGTACTCATTATGTAGTCACTTTATCCATTGAAATGGTTTATTGTTCTCGAGAATCGTGTTAATTTTACAAAATAAAAATAGGTCATGGTCATAAATAATATAATACTAGTCATGGCTATGGTGAAGCATGGTCACAGTCATCAAGAATAGAGTGTAACTCTCTACTCTACATTCACGGGTAGCAGGATAATAATGTTCTGAGTTCTGTGGGTAGCATGAGCTGTAGAAATCGACTTACCTCTTCTTTCGAGAATGCGTTCGACCAATGACGCGGATCACACCATAAAACTTTTGATGCGTTTTTATTGGTCAAACGCTTTCTCGAGAGAAGAGATTTATGTCGATATCTACTACTTATGCTACCCGTGCAGGGTATAAGCTGGTAGGTTGGGGTCAAGTGGAATAGGCCAAAATTTTGGCGTGATGATTAATATAATGTTGTGGTATTAATATTACAATAACATAAAAATAATTAAGTGGTACTTTTGAGACAATGACACTAATATATAAACTATTTTATAGTAGTTTAGTTTCAACCGATGCCATGTGTTTCCCGAAAACGTTTTGCACGTACCGACTATTAATTTACCAAGCTTTTCACTTTACTCATCAGCACCCCTAATGTGGACGGGGGACCAAATTTTAACCCGTTTTTATCCACTGTTATACTTTGTTATACTTCGGAAAAGTGAGTTATCGTTTTTGTCTCCAGTCTGTGTGTGTTGCTGCAGAATACTGTATTTGCTTCACTATACGTGGGTAAATAATGAAACGTGAACGAAAGTAGGTGCAGTACCTACAACATATTCGCGAAATCTGCACTTCCATAACCCGTAAAAAAACATTATTTATAGAATTATCGACACGGCCAAAATGCGAAGGCATAAGCATCGTGGGTTGCGCAAGGCTGGTGGTTCTGTCTATACAAGGCGGTGGTGGGTCGGTGGGCGACCGATCGACCATTGAATCACGCGCCCACGGACGATTGTCTGCTTGCTGCCATCTCGTAGCCCAGATAATATCGATTAATCACAGAGTTTACACCGTTATGTATCATCACAATTAGTTTTTATAATGCCAAGCGGACTGACAAATTAGTTGGATGGGTAACAGTAACAGTAAATCATATATTCAGTTTATTAGTTGTTGCAATTTGGAGTTTTCGTAAACTCTAACCTTGGTTGGATAAATAAGTACAGCTTCAGTCTTTCTGTAGAGCTGCAACATGGAGCACTTTAAAAGAATTCTAAGGTATTTTTAACGGGCTAATGCCAACAGGTCTCTACCGACCCTTTCAAGGTTACTGGCGGGAGGACAGGCGCATAGGGTGCCCAGCCGTCAAAACTGGGAGGCAACTAGCTCAAGAGCACTCCTGGGGTGCCAGCCTCAGCCTGGGCCGTTGCCGGAATGACACAATTATTATGTTCTCTAATTTTGTGATTCTGGAACATGCCGGTTTCTTCACCTTATTTTCATAAGAGTGAGTAAATTCTGCCTACAACTTGAAAAGTCATTGGTGCAGGGCACAGCGGGATTCGATCAAACCAGCGTCCGTCATCGGTTTGAATATCGCACAAGCTCCCGCTGAGCTACATTGAGCTCATGAAAACAAAATAAAGAAATTATAATGTTGTTGCAAATTTAAAAATGGTAGGTAAATACGGACTATGGAATTCTATTTTCGACAGAAATTAATAAAAATACTTATAAAATTATTTATCATCGAACTAAAACTAAACTAGAGCAACTAAATCGAATTAAATTGACAATAGTATTAAATCTTTCTAAAGCTCTAAGGAGGGAATTATGTATTAGAGTTGTAAAGTCCGACCAAAAATATGTTTACCTATAATAGATTTATATGCAAACTTCTTATATTAACACTGCCCGATAAAAAGGTGACCAAAATCCTAAAAATAGACCTTGGCGCCATCTAGACTAAAAGCATATAATTTCATCTAAAAATGAAAATGAATTTTATTACCCGACATTGTTGGTGATTTCATCTTCTAAACGTTAGTCGTCAACGCCACCTAGCGAAGGTATTATTATACTTTCAAGAAGGAAACAAACATCGCTGGTAGATAGCGCTAGTAGTTTCAAAAGTCCACAAAAGTGAATAAATAATGGCCGCGTGCGTCACGCACACTGCCTGCGCAATCGAGTACAGAACGGAAATACATTAACAGCTGTTCTACAATATTCGTGCGGGCAACTCAGGCAAGCAGCAGCTGTACCAAGACCAAGTACCAACTAGCCAACCACGCAGTGGCAGCCTTTTTTTCCTTGGATCGCGATTGTTTCGACTCGTTCGCTAGTTGTGCTTGATTTTTCATTGTTGTACAACTCGCCGTGTGGTCTGGCTGGACAGTTCAATTCCATTTTTCAACGTTTATTACTGCGATACGTGAAATAGTATTGGCGTTTGAAGTGTGTGAATCATTAATCCGTTGCCTACATTCGTGGCTATGTTTACCAAAAAACGTTCGTTGTTATTGTGATTAGGGTTGAAATGCCTCGTGAATACGTGGAGCATTAGAACAGTTCCGCAGTGTTATGTCTATAGAATCTCTTCTAGATAGTGATTTTACAAAATTTAGTTGTTGACAATGTCTAGTATGGTTCCGAGTAGTTCTGCTCTGAGGGCCCTGGCTCTAGAATACAAGAGCCTCCAGGAGGAGCCCGTAGAAGGATTCCGAGTGAAGTTGTTGGGAGAGGACAATCTGTTTGAATGGGAAGTGGCAATTTTTGGACCCCCTGACACATTATATCAGGGTGGATATTTTAAGGTAAGACTTGTTGTTTTTACTGGCTGAGGTTGACCCCAAAGTACCTAGTAAGTATAAATTGAAAAACGTAATCACTATAATAATTGGTAAAGAACTGACAACTGAGATAGTTCACTAGTTTTATATTGAAGCTGAAAAGTTGCTTTCATAACATAAAACTTCCTTTGTTCTCATGTTCAAAACTACTAAATTTAGAGTTAACAAAGGATTTATAGGACATTAATCAAATCATCATGATTGTCACCATGATAATTTTCATAATGGAATTGAACAATTTCATTTCATCAGATATCTATTTATTGCAGTTCTCGAATTTAATAATTCATAGACCAATTAATATCAAGTTCACAGAATGATAAATTATAATATTTCCTAACTAAATAAATGAAAGTTACAGTGGCTCCAACTTCAGGGCTTATTCAGACTGTATTGTTTGGAAATATAACAGACTGGTCAATTTTCTGAAAGAAAATTAAATACTTCAGTTTCTAACAACTTTATTGTTGAACTTTCAACTGTTTCACAGTGGCCTTAAAATCCACTTTTAATGTAAGCAATGTTTTATGCATCACCGAAAATGTTCTATAACAGCAGCCTTGATACTTTCAATCAGAGAGATACAAGTAGTATCTACTATCGTTTTTTTAAATGGTCAATGAAATACTTAAACAACTAGGAGCTCATCCTGTACTCCAAAGCTTATTAGAGTACCTGGTTGATGCAACTTATTTGGCACAGTGAATCAGCATTGCAATTCATTGGAGCAATGCTGCCAGCATGTTGGGTATGTTACTGGTAGTGGGCTGCAGGATTTGGACTTTCTATTGGTCAACACGGCTAGTATACAATCCTAATTTTTTTTTTTAGTATATGCCTAGGTAGTGTAGCTAGAGCATCTAGTAGTAGTTGGTATTATTGTAGTAGTTACTTCAAACCCTAAAGGCACTTTACCCATTTAAAAATAACTCGTCCACATTTCTACGAAGATAGATAGATAGAAAATTATTTATTGCACAAACAACAACAATTGAAGGTACATAGGCTAACTTAATGCTATCGAGCATTATCTTCCAGTTAACCTTGGTGTATAGTGGAAGGGCTTAATGTGGTAGTGCAACAACGATGGGACATAAAAGAAAAGAAAACAACAACTTAACTATATGTCTAAACTGGTGATAATACAAATAACACCATAATAAATATACTAAATATATATTCTTATATCATACATCTGACAGCCTCTGTGGTGTGGTGCTTGAGTAGGTTAGGTCATAATCCGGAGGCGGCGGGCGCCATGGTCCTCAGAGTTCCTGGGTCCCTAGATCTGGGTGTCATAGTCGAGGTCCAGGATCTATGTATGGAATTGTTGGGTGTTTAATGCTATTATTATTATTCTATTAAATCATAGCATACAAATATAGAATAATTAAATATAACCCTTTCAGTTAGGCACTGTGTATAGCAATGGATTTATGAATAAAAATAGTGCATTTGACATGCTAAAGTTTAAGATAACCACTTCACATTTATACAAACAAACATACAAATACAATATGTTACACAAGAAACCTGCAGGACTGAATTTTCTATCATGAACAAGATGCGTCTTGCATGCATGCAAAATAAATCAAAAAGTAAGACTCTTAACGGATTTTTCTTTTTTTCAGGCACATATGAAATTTCCCCCAGACTACCCTTATTCGCCACCATCCATTAGATTTTTAACAAAAGTCTGGCATCCGAATGTGTATGAGGTAAGTACAAGCAGCCCTAAAACTGATACATGTAACCATAGTAGGGAATTGATTATTTATTTATTTACTTATTGTAATAAGAATGGTTACAAACCAATTACACTTATTACATCAATGATTAATATTATTATATAGATAGATAGATAGATAGGTAGATAACTCTTTATTGTCTCACCAATGAAATTTACATTATACAGGAATAAAATAAATCTTACGTACTAGTGCAACAATGGGCGATCTTATCGCTAATAGCGATCTCTTTCAGACAACCGAGAAAAGATATATTATAGATAGATAGAAAATTCTTTATTGCAAAAAACAACAACAATAGAAGGTACATATGCGAACTTAATGCTATAGAGCACTATCTTCCAGTTAACCCTGGTGTATTGTAGAAAGCTTAATGCGGTAATTAATAAAATATACATATATTATGGATAATATGATAATGGGTTGATATAGCCCTTAGAACTAGCAAGTTGAAGTGGCAGTGGGCAGGCCACATTGCTTGAAGAACAAACCAATGGGGAAGAAAGGTCATGGAGTGGTGACTACAAAACGGAAGACGCAGCTTAGGCCGGCCCATTCATTATGTAGAGCTCAAAGTGGCGCTCTATGGTCGAGAGATATGTTCACTGAGAAATCTCAAGACCCACTTATTTTAAATTTATCCTTATCTTCTCATGAACATAATAAATATGCACTAAACCCAATATTCGCGAAGAATACAGAATCGCATCTGCATAAAGGCAAGTCACAATGGTTTCTAATTTAGATTCGGACAAAATACAGGAAAAACATAGCACAATGGCAATTGTTGGTGTATGTTAGCTTTTATTTTAGTACCATTCCAAAGTAGCTTACTTATGTCACAGAATAAATAATAGTAAAAGTACTGGTGTCATTGTTTTAGTCATACCTACAATCTAGGTGTTAGTTTTGTTGTAATTTACCAGGCTACTGTCGTATGTAACCTACCTACTACTTACCAATCAAGTGCTCGCCTCTAGAAGTCTTGTTATCACTATCTTTTACTAGCTCAGTGATTGCTGATAATTTTATTTATTTGATTTACTAAAAGTAACAAACTTCACCCATGGAGTGCGCATCAAATTGCACGAGCTGCGAATAGGCAGTGATATCACGTAATATCTAATAGGTGACTACTGCCTAACTAGAAACTTCTGCTTTCGAACATAAAATCGATTGTTGACTTATTGGCTGATTAATTTCCTCTTAACTTGTTGCTACCTCACGCAGTAGGTACACTTGCAACTTGCACACTCTCGCCTTTGACACCGGACTATAAAACACTTTCCACATTGTCGTGGTTGGATTTAACGTATAATTTTCTCTTAGAAAAACAGAAATTAGCTTAACACATTCATAGTGTATTATAATATCATCAATATAATGTAATAGGTATCACAGTAGAATAGAACTAACGGTGGAATGATTACATTACAATGTTTAAAACAACATTCCCGTTATAGTTTCCGCAGGCTCCGCCCGCGCCCGAGCTCTTTCAATCATTTACATTTAGAGTCGCATAATAACATAACATCATCATTCCTGCATTAGTCAATGAGCTCGTCATGTCTGTATTCGTCAGTTCTCAAAACTCGACGTCGTTGGCCAGTTAAGTACAGCATCGTGGCATCACGGTCTATACAAATAATCACGGAGCCAGTAGGGAATCTCAAATCAGAGGCCCGGTTTTATTCACGCACGCACGTTAACGTGGGTAGACCGAAACGGAATGTCACTAGCAATAGTACTTAGTACTATTATATACTCTGTGGCAATAGTAGCAATGTGTCGTATGGCGCTGTCGTCATCGGCATTTCTTGTAATGCATACTTGAATCAGCATTTTGCCTGTTCGTGTCACATAATATGATGAAATCACAGACATAATTCTCCTAATAGTTTGTATAGATTCTTCAAGACATAATGAAAACAAAGCGTCTCTCGGGTCAGTACAAAATATCTAGTCCAATAGCTTACTGACACAAACACTGTGTAGTTACCGTTACCTTTTAGAAGAGCTCGCACTCGCAGTGACTCGGCAACGCAAAATAATGTGCGGTGCTGTCTGCAGCGGGGTCATCAGACCTAAAGTGTCTGATTCACAGAATGACGTGCCCGCTCGACCGTCCCTGTCTCATAGTTTGAGCTTCCTGGAAACTTTTTGCATGAACTTGTAACAACACTACAGTACTTTACACGTCTTATAAAGTTCTGTGTAATGCTGCAGAATAAGTAATGGAGAGAAATCGATTTTTAGAATCCAACAGTTAGATGACGCGGCATTAACCAAATCATTTAGTTTTGCATCAACTAATATTCGAAGTCATCCGTACTATAACAGTTCCCTTTTCATATACCAACAACGAATTGAGCAGTTTTGCTTAGACAATTACGGATTTAGATACCTATAGTACTTACTAAAATAATTCACGAATGTAAAAATTACTATGTGGCTAGTATTATTGATACCATAGAAGTTATCATATCACCCATTGGCAGTGTTAACCACAAAAGAAAGGATACATAAAACAGGATGTTACTACAAGTTGAACGACCTGCACAACATGAAGCCGCAAGCAATGGCATGGCAATATGGCCCCGACGACGGCATATTTAGACGCATTTTGAATTTAGTATCGTTGAAATCGAAACAAACGCAAATATTATAACTGTCACTTAAGCTTGAACAATATAATTCACATTAATTTACGCACATTGACTGTCGGTCACAGCGCAGTACGATTCCGTCACCGGCCGTTTTATTATAGTAGTAATGACGCTGTATTCGGTAGACACATCCAACTCGCTGCTGATACGACATCGCCAAAAGATTTAACAAAATGGTTGGCGCAATGTCAAATAACGTTTGTTTTGATTTCCTTATTTGACTCAAGAGCTGTTTTCCTCGGGAGCATTTTGCACCCCCTCGGCCTTGGGGTAATTAACCTTATTCGCGACCTGAGACTCAGTGGCCGCTTTGAACTTGTGCTACATTCACACGCGAATCTTTAAATAACGCCCCAGAGACGCGATTTCATCGCAACGGTCGAGGCTCGTGCCTCGTGCCAACATTTCAATTAGACACTTCGCCCATTAGGGCACGTGGCTGCCTTCAAAGTTCGACGAAAATCTACGACCAGACTGAACGGCTGCGTCAAGCTTCGAAGCTTCGCTTCATTATCTCTTGGTATCATAAGTTTTTGAAGAAATATTGCTGCATTAAAAAACACGTTTTATTTTCGTCATAAAAGAGATATTTAATATGAATTCTATAGCTGGCTCGTCTTTTGTGGTCTTTACGTGCGTCACGGGCCTTCGACCCACCTCCACTGACTCACCAAGGTCTCGGTCTCCAATGCGCGCGCGCAGCTCAAGCTGCTGTTGTGCTGCTGCTTGCTATATTCCGTTAAAGCGATACTCCGCACGATATTTACAAATACCTACGTAGATAACAAGTGAGAACACGGACAAAACTGAGCTGCGCATATTTGACGTCATTATATATGCTGTTGTAATGTAACAATCAGATTCAATTACCACTGAATGAAGTAGAGCACCTATTCATACAAGTAACAACCAATGGTTATTTGTTATTAATTTCGTATATCAAAGACTATTCGCATACCTTTTTGCATTACTTTATTAGATGGTAAATACAAAACTTATGTGTAAATAAGTAAATATAGCAATTAACATCATAAATGAGAGAAAAAGGTATTTCGTTCTTCGTTTTAGTAAACAGCAGAATATGAGTAAATTAAGAATCTCAGTCAAACTTGACTAATTTGTATGATTTCTTGTAAAATACCTTTTACCTGCTTTCTGCAGTTGTTACTTTATTTCACCTAATCGCAAAGATTTTTCCGTTTCAGTGGTTTATGACCGTGTACCTTGACATCCTTTATAACGCCCTATGTCCGTATTTTCTAGAACACGTTGTAAATAAACGCTATATTCGTGTTCCCGATTTAGAGGTCAGAGTCGCATTTTCTTTGTGAGGAATCGCTCGGTGAACCGGTGGCATATTTTTAGCCGGGGGCGACGCTCCTGCCGCATGGTCGAGGCGAGCTGCTCGCCTCTTTTGCGTTATCATCGTGACATATCGGAACTGTAAAAAACAACACACAATATTATTCAATATAATATTCACCCGCCGAGATACGAATATCGATTAATTCAAGTCTCAAGTCTCAGCAGCTAGACTACCTACTTCTAACACAGGAATATAAATTATTATGAATAAAGCCACACGATTATTCTGTTTAGAGTTATTTCATTGCCTTTTCTTCAGACTGTGTCATTCACTGTTCTCCAACTCCCCTTCGATCGATATGTTACCAAGTGGCTGAAACTGTAAATGATATATACACATAATTATAATCCGATTTAAAATATCTGCGTATTTAATTTGTTTACCAAGTTGTGGACGTCTGGTCCAATTTGGCAGGGTTCATCGACATACCAAATAAGCACGCGTCACAGTCACAGTGAAAATGGTATGCCCACAATTCCATTCCACGCCCATAAGTAACGTCGTGACAAATATACAGGTGCAAAAACAAAATTGCATACAAATGTTTATTATTCGAAGCTCCACTTTATACTTTCGTTCATAGTTGCCTAGTAAATTTCATAGTTGCCTATTCTGTATTGCATATTCCTTATCTGTAAGTACAAGTTAGTCTTTAAAAAAAAATAAGGCACAAAACAGGAACTGGTACTGGGAGATACTTAAAACTTAAGAAGTCAGTAAATATTTTTTTTTAATTCTGTATTAGGATTTTATCCTTTCGAAGAAACACTGGCTAGGATGATAATTAGAAATCAATGTAACTTGACAGTATGAAATCCGAATAAGTCCATACATACATAACAGAAACGTACGATTTTTCTGCTCTTCTACTAAGTTTCAATTAAGACTGGTTTGATGAGCGACAACCGTTAGACGTAACCGCTTTCACAGTGCCTTTGTATGCCTATATTGTTGAGGTATACGATTACGTTGTGTAAGTTTTGCACAAAGAACTGTATATTTTGCATTATGCCTACAATAAATTGTCACTCAAAATCATAATTTTTTATTTAACGTGGATTTAACATCCGTAATCATTTAACTAGTACACGTATACTCTACAATCGAGCACTGTAGCCTTATCTAGGTCATTTGGAAACCGGAGTAGGCCGACGACTAGTTCAGGTTACAAAACATTTCAATTGTTATCTAAAACGTCTCTGCTACCAGTAAATAACCTTCGCCCGACGTGAACAACGCATCAGCTACGAATCTGAACTTATAAAGACTACAACTTTCGTTTTTTTAAATTTGACTTTATTGTGAGTCTTATGCCTTTCTACAGTAGTACAAAGGCAGAACTACTCGTATTAGATGAATTCGACTTCTTAATGTTTAATAGAAACGGTGTCATTGCCTTTCGGATATAAATTTAGTTAATTATTAGACAGCAGTTATGGTTTTCCTTTTATTACAGAGCTGGGATCGTTTTCCAACGAAGGAAGTGTGCTTTGTTGTGGTCTATTATGCTGTATAGAGCTCGTCAAGGTTGAATTGCAGTGGCGGAAGTCAAACTGCTTCGTCTTTCCGACTTGCTCGCCTTCTTCCGCTATCTCCTTAGAAAGACATGCTATGCAGACTTTGATAAATGGGCTTAAAGTGATTTAAACCATATAGAAAATTGTAGATCATTATGGTTTCAATGTATGCGTTTTATTCTACTAACTAGTAAAATTGATTTCAATATGTTCTATTTATTTTTCGACCCGTCTAGGGTCTGTATACAATGTACGGTTATGCATTGGTTTGTAATGTTGAGATATACCTATGTAAGTATTTATCTACGTTGTAAACTTACGTTGTGTGTGGACTCCATCATCCCACACATATTTACTTCTTCGTCTGCTTGGCTAATCTTTTATATAAAAACTATGTTGCATTGCATCGCACACGTTAATAATAACTATATTCAACATAATTATGCACATGTCATATTTTCCGGTTAATATTCAGTGCATGTAGTGAATGAAGCGTTAAAGTTCCTTGATGTTGTCTATAAGACTAATCGGAGTGATACGCTTAGTAAATTTACCGACGATGTAGAATTAGTTTCCTCTTGTTAATTTACTTCCTAATGTACACCAAACATTTATCGCTTTTGATAACCTCGCACTTACAACCATTTCTACGTAGGACATGTATGAAATATCTTAAAACCATTCGAAGCGCTACATAATCTAATTATTCTGAACATAGAAAATCCAATAGTGGAAAATCGCTTAAATGTTGTGAAACTTATCTTCCAGACTACTTTCCTATTGTATGAAATTCAATTACCTCGAGTGTCGAGCGTTATGAACAGGCGTTGTGATGAATTCGGTAAATCGGTCTGTGTCCATGGCAGAACGACTGTATTTTATCTCAATATATTTTGTGTTAAGATCGAAAATGAAATCCGACTGACTTCATAACCATGTAAACTGTAACAAGTGACCTTTATCCTTCCAAGTCAATCAATGCTTTCTTAATTATTTATTGTCATCAGTAACGTATCTCTTCAAGTCGCGAATCTTCTAGGCAAGCATGCACCATCTAAACCGCGTCGTGACTTTCCATCAGGTGAGACCGCGATAAAATGAGGGCCTATTTAGTTATAAAATAACTAAATAATGATTAAGTGCGGTGGATGAATATATTTCCCAACTATATAGCACACGAATGTCGCAACCATAAAGAAAAGCTAAAAGAAGCCAGAAAACGATCCCTATTATTCATTGTCAAATGGAAACTTCCATGGCCGGGGTTTAACTTAATGTCCTTCAAGAGTTCGGAAGTAAAGGGTTCGCTTGTGAATGGATTTTGTTGGTCTTCTTGGTTTGAAAAGCAACGTTTTGTTCCTACTCAAGCCGTGCGCATAATAAAAGTTGAGTCAAAACCCGTACGCATAGGATCGCAACCATATGTCATGTACTGTTGACGTGTGCTTTGTTCTGGTCGTCCGATGGTAGAAAGAGATGGGATATTCAAATTCCATTGTACACTAGTCGAAATGATTATATCCAGAAATCCAGACCGACAGGCGATAGACTATCAACTTTGCATCAATACTCAATGCTTTGCAGTCTCGCTTTAACCAATGAGCTTCTTGACTTTTCTAGTCGTCTCTCTATGATTTACGAGGCTTCGGTCTAATACTTACCATACCCGAACCATCTCATAGGTGAGAACAGTATTCCATAACCATAATGACTGAACTTGAGTTGTCCCAGTGTTGAAGTGCCTGTCTCACCTTTGGCCCAGTTATGCCCAGTTTTATTTATCGAATCATCGATACTTATAAGATTAGGAAACCGACTAACGAGGGAAAGTTACTAAAACGAGTTTGAAAACCCGATATCTCGCTTTGACCTGCTCCAAATTCAATTACGTTTTCTTGAAAGTTAGTTTTTCTGTAATCGACAGTTAACAAGAGCTTTTGCATATTCTTTAACGCGCTTTGGTTTTTGCTAGTGACCTGCATAGACTACATCTTTTCCTCAAAGTTTTCTTACTAGTGAAATTGAAAGCTCTTAACTTGGACCCTGGAGATAAATATTTTGCCTTGGCTTGTGAGTCGGAATCATTACTAGTAGCTTATAATTACAAGAGATATCGTTCACTATGTTCAATGCTCTATTCTTCTGCATAATCAATACAGTAATCATAATTAACCAGGGTAAGAATCCTGCTGATTAGATTATAAAGAACAGATCGATACCAGCGGCCTTGATGTGACGTAGTCTGCGGCAATCAGACAGGGGATTCGCCATCTCCGACCATCTTGAGTCTTCGACCTTGATGCTACCAAAGACCTCTAGTACGTAGTACATTATCCGTCTTTTCTATCGTTTCTTTTAGTGTTTTTCAAATTTGACTCTTCTGCTTTCCTATTCGTGCACGTTGTTTTGGTATGTGAACGAAAAGGAAAAGAGAGGTTAAAGGTACGAGATTCAAGTTCCAGTTCTGCGATTAACCATTCTTTTCATCTAGTAGATAATCTCGTTCCAGCAGTCTTGTTTGTTCAGAAATAAATGTACAGAACAAATGGCTGTTCTAACCTTAGAGACTTGTCTGACCTTACGTGCTGCAAAAAATTTGCTAACTTCCTTTTGACTTTGAAATACAAGTCTGGTAAGAAAAGTTTAAGCGGTTTAAGCGGCACTTGATCACCGCTGTTATAGCTATGAACACCCCCGTACGAGTAACAAAAAACAATTACTTATATGATTATTTTACTAATTCTCTGAACAAACTTTATTTAACGTAGAAGATTAGGAATAAAGATTTGTCATGATTCTTGGAATTGTCGTACACTGCAGCAAATCTGGGTTTTTCCTATATTTTAAATGCTTGTTCGACGTAACGTGCACTCAATTAATTTTAATGATTTCTAGCAAAGCAACTCAATACTCATCTTCATAATCAAGCTTAATTAGTCTACTTTTGCATCCCTTAGCTGTATTTATAGCATAAAATTAGGTCTGGCGACTTATTGTATCCCCCTTTTGTCTACTTTATGTAGAAAGTTCATAAACATCCATGATATAGCGGTACCTACTGAATATAGTATAGATAGAGGTAATTAACTCTCCGAATGTCACAGCTCTTCGTATTTTCATAACCCCACATAGGCAATACCTTCTTTCCGCAGGATTATGTGAACTTTTACTAGGTGGTAGGACTTTACTGCAAAGTTCGTCTAGGTAGGTACCACCGCTTTGCCAGTTATTCTGCCGCCAAGCAGTAGTGCGCGGGCACTGCTGTGTTCCGGTTTGAAGGGCACTGTAGCTAGTGAAATTACTGGGCAAATGAGACTTTATGATCTGATCTCACAGTTTAGTAATTGAAATAAAAACTTGATTATATAGCAGCATATTGTTTTGTCAATTCCAGAACGGCGATCTCTGCATATCGATCTTGCACCCGCCCGTAGACGACCCTCAGTCAGGCGAGCTGCCGTGCGAGCGCTGGAACCCCACGCAGTCGGTCCGCACTGTCCTGCTCTCGGTGATCTCGCTGCTGAACGAGCCCAACACGTTCAGTCCTGCGAATGTGGACGCCAGCGTCATGTACCGCCGTTGGCGCGACTCTAAAGGAAAGGATAAGGAATACGAAAATATTATCAGGTGAGAATTTTTGAAGTAAAACTTCTTTACGCTTGATTTGGGGAGTAAGCTGGTGAGTCTGAGGCGAATGGAAGTTGGGGTTTCACGTAGATCTCCATTGTCAAAGTTCAAAATTTGTATTATTATGTTGGTTTTACAATTATCAAGATGGCGATATTAACATTGAACAAAGCAAAAACAAAGTTATACCGGCCGATAGATGGAGCTAAACTAAAGAAGTTTTACTTCAGTCGTGTGATCTGAAACGCACAGTTTTTCTTTGTTAAAGCTTGGGTTATATAGAGAGTTGGGTTATATTATATAGAGTGCATAACTCTGCACCTACTCTAGGTGAAAGTTGAAGATTGATTTTGCATCAGGTTTCGCAATATTGCACATTACACACAGTAAATAGTACCTATATTTGATATATATTTTATATATACCTTATTTACCTATATTGTAGTGTAGGTATCCTTAAAAGGTGTATCTGTGATATTGTTAAGGGCATTTTGATAGAAAATTCCGATCTTTACAGAGATTTGATTAATTCTTGAGTGTATATAGAGTCTGTCGTCGTTGTTTTTCCTGCAAGTAATTAAACGTTGCGAAGTTACGATTACAACTGTTAGGATTATTTGAAGGTGTTTATATAATCAGGATTTCGCCATTACAGCAAACTTACGTAATAACCAGTTTTAGTATCGACTACCCTTATGAACGACTAAAATACGTACCTAGATACTTATATAAGTGCATCATAATTTATATCTAAGTAAAACAAAAAATTTATGTTAAGGTATCATAAAGTTTTGTAATCCTACGCGCGGCTGGTTTCAAGGTTTTTCTGTAAAGCTCTCCTGTAAATGGCTAATTTCTGCCAAAAATCTAATTTTCTCTTTCCTTTTGATTCCCAAATATTCAAGACGAAACCTTAAGTTGAGCGTTAGCCGTTACCTAGACTTATTACTTAATCACATGAGAAAAAGAATACAGTTTGGAAATTGTGTAATCTTCGGGTAATTGGGTCAATTTAACACCGTAGCAAAATTCGGCTTAGCTAAAGCTGGCCTAAAATATCAGCACAGCCAAATAATATAATTTCCGTGCCAAAAAACGCACGGTCTCACTCAACTAAACGAAAGGCAAAGCTGTCAAGTTATCGCCTATGATGAAGGAGAAAGTGGACCGTAACCAAACCGATGAAAGTGATGTGTTGGTGTTAAAGAAATTAGCTACATGAAACAGTAACAAGCCGCAAGCGAACATAGTCTTGCAATGAAATTGTATTTAATTATACTGATTATGATTTAATTACCTACCAGTGTTTGCACTCATTATAGTTCATTATAGCAAGAACGTTTTTGAGTCTGAAAATAAATACGATTTGACGGCTTAGCCTAAGTTTTAAGTTATTAACATACTCCAATACTCATCAAAAAATCTGGTTGATATCCTGTGCGCCTTGACTGTTTCTTTGATCGTGTTGATCAACCAAACCGCTTCATACGTTAACCTTTCGCCGTTTGAAGGGTATTATTTTTAGGAGGTCGGAAATAACGAAGCGGTAAAGCATTATAATGATGAAAGGTATGTAGAATACCATACGCTACCACAAACCTGTAGCCGTCTTTTCCCAGTATTTCACTCCCTTATTTTCCTAAGTTCTCAGTTTGCCGATGTAGTAATCTCCAATTCACATTTAGACTAAAAATTTATTTAGTGCCACTCTCAAGTTTTATTTGGTCCAAACTGCCACTTTCGTTTATAATTAAAACAATTGTTCCGTTTTAAAATATTTTAAAACGTAATGCAGCTTGCAAGAGCAGTTCCTTAAATATTGTCTTTACAGAATTAATTACATACACCATTGGTTTTTAACTTTTTATCTACTTTGCTTAGTTTGGGGCTAGATGGCGCTGTGTGAAATGTCCACAGATATTTCTTTACTTATTTTTTATTTATAATAATAATAACGCCCAATGATCACATACATAGATCCTGGACCCTAACTAGGATTCCCTGTATCTAGGGACCCAGGAACTACGAGGGCCATGGTCCCATAACACCCTGACTCAGAACAAGTTTTTGCGCGTTGTTTAATACTTGTCCAGCCGCGGGAATCGAACCCGTCGCCTCCGGGTTATGAGCCGATCTGCTCAACCACCACACCACAGAGGCTGTATTTATTTTGATTGTTCCTATTGTATTGAAAATATCGATCGAGAGATGTCGAAGTATACACGAGCAGCATGAAAGTTTTCACTGGAGATTGTATGATGTCATCAATTGATTGATATTTATTGCGTTATCCAACAATCGTTTATTGTTGTTAACTATTGTTTTATTCTATTCTTAGTCAATATAGCCACTGTTCAATTCGTCTTGTATTCAAGCCCTTGTTTCCAATATTTTGTCTACTACCCCACGTTTTTTCACAGGAATCACATAATTTTTCGGGATAAAAGATATTCTATATATTATATATATTCTCTAGAATCTAAAGTATTTATACGCTAAATTTCATCAAAATCTGTTCAGCGTTTTCAGCGCTGTGTGGTAGCAAACAGTACACAAGCTTTCACATTTATAATACTGTAGGATTAGATAGATTTACTTTAGGAAGTAGGGTAGGATATTAGTAGGATTCACCTTGACTATTTCACAGAATTACACATAGAGTTGTTGTTGTTACGAAAAGTTAATTGGCCCAATCACAGTGCTGATAACTGCTGTCGTTAATTGTGAAATGTAACGGTATTTATAATGAACGACATAGAAACTAGTTTTTCTTGCAGTTGTAATTTAGATATCAATAGAGAAATAATGAACTGGGGACTGATTTATTATTTCTTGTCGTAGGAGGAAGCAGACGTAGGCGAGAGTCTATAATCCTTAGTCCTGTTATTTTAGACGTAGCTCTCTAACTGTACATACGTTTGCTTACTTAACTGTATTTGTACTTGTTTTCTCTAACTAAGCCAATTTAGTCTCGACATGTCGTATTTATTATTTTTACCCATTTAAAGAATGTTATCAAATTAAACAATATACTCTATACACATAATAAAACTGTGACTAAATCTGTACAATGAAAAATTGATAGCAGTACACTTCTTTGTCGATATAGAGATTTATAAATAACTTTTTTGATCTGTCAGTTGACAGTTTGACTACAAGACGGATTTCGATTAAACTTGGTATGGTTATCGCAAATGTTTCATTCACCACATTTAGCATGTTTTCAGGCCAAGTGTGGGTGGCGCAAACCAATAAAGATCTAAATTGAAAGCATGAATTTTTCATTCATATTGTTTATATATAAGAGTACAAAACAATTAACAACGGTCAAAGATTTTTTTCAACATCTTAATAAATATCGTAGTTATGTGTGTAATACAGTCCGCGTGGTAATTTCATGATGTAATTAACCCGGGGCGCGGGCGGGTCAGTTATTTTTGTATTATTACTTCTACGCTATTTTACATTGCGAAGATGTAGCTATGTATGTGATCGTTGGGTGTAATTTTTTTTTATTGTCTCTTAACTTCCAGCGGGGTTAAACATTCTAGAAAGCCTGTGAACACTGTCATAGGAAAAAGTTAAGAAAAGCCACGATTCTAATAGCGTTATGCATTTATTTATTGCTATTCATCATTAAAGTGGGGAGCATTGTGGCTGCCCGATATACATAATCTTATTATTTGTTTTTTAGCGGAATTACACTAGATATTATTGTTTTATTTCAAATTCAAATCTCTTCCATTATTTACTCTTGGGATAATAGTGCCTCGATTGTGTCGACACAGGTTTATTAGACCGACCAAAAGAAATAAAGCATTTACTTTCATTCAAAAAGCTTATTTTTTGACGCCAACGCCAATCTACTCATTTATTTATTATTTATTTATTTATTGTGATAAAAAAAGGTTAAGATAAATAATTACGTATAAACTCATATTTCAAACACTCAAAAAAGTTTGAGATTATCCGCAAATAACAAACAGCAAACAGTTATAATCAGCTGGCAGCTGGCAACTATAGAATAATATTTTTAGAGCCAATGAGTCAGTTTATACTTAAATTTAGTTATATGACAACTTACCGGTGGCGCCATAAATGCAACTTTAAAAGTGGAATTATCTTAGAAACGTGACGTTTTAAAAAAAATGTTGTGTCATTAGCTTGTTTGCACTAATATCAGCAATCGATCGATATAGATCTTAATAGGATCGATATGGTTGGCCGCCATTTTGCAGAAAAAACAAGATGGCGGACAGGCTTCATACTAAAATATTCAAATTCCTTTGGAATGGACTGGCCCGATAGCTCTGTTGGTAGTAACCCTGCCTTCTGAACTGTGGGTTATAGGTTCGATTCCCACCCAGGACAAACATTTGTGTGATGAACATAGGTGTTTGTTCTGTGTCTGGGTGTTACATTGTATTATATGTATGAATTTACTAACAAAAAGTATTTAAGTATTGTATCAGTTATCTGATTCCCATAATACAAGCTTTGCTTAGTTTGGGGCTAGATGGCGTTGTGTGAGATGTCCACACATGTCATTATTATTATTATATTAGCTTTCACGTTAGATTTACCATACAGGATAACATTTATTTTCTCGGATGAAACCGCGGGATGCAGCTAGTAACAAATCAATAACCAAAAGTTTATTTTTTATGTTAGTAGGGATAGGGATTTTACTATGACAGACTGCGCATTATACAAAATAACGTATTGTATAGGAAAAGTGCATAGTATTTTTAACTTTAGCGGCTTATATTACTCAATACCAATTTTCTCGAACATACTGTGTTTTCGTTTTCAGAAAGCAAGCCCAAGTAGCGCGGATGGATGCGGAGAAGGAAGGCATTGTGGTGCCTCTAACGTTAGAAGACTATTGTATCAAGACTCAGGTCAAGTCGACGACGCACGAACCACAGGTTTGTTACTTTAACTAACTTAACGTCTGCACTAAAGTTTGATAGCTCTTAAGTTCTCAATTATGCCTCTAGGACGTACGGTATAGAAGTTATTATCATAAACTAATGAATAATGTTTTGAATTGTTTTTGCGGATGTAAGTTGCCGTTGTCACATAGTGGTTTTGTAATCACTGAACATTGTTAGGTATAATGCCATGATTATCGGGGCATCAATGCCAATGCCACAGATTAAATTTAGTTCTTCATAACCAATGCGATAGATACGTGAACCCGACGTTCTGTACCTATCAGTGCTAAATAATTTATATGAATTGCTTGGGTAAAATAAAAATAAACTATTTTATATATTTGACTCGACAAAGAGTAATAGGTTTTATTGACGTTATATTACTCCACCTTAGACAACTTCATCACTTACCATCAGATGAATTGTTGTCAAACGCATGCCCATTTTATCATTAAAAAAAACATTCATGTTGTTTTAACCCAATGTTTTTAAAATACTAAGTTACAAGCTACTAATTTAAAAAAACCTTGTTTTTATATCTGATCCGGTCCATAGGTGATGAATACCGCTTACTATCAGTATCAGTAGAAAGTGTTTCCCAACTTTTTGCTTTGCAATGTAGGCAGCTTGACCATAGATTGTTGCTGTCACCAAAACAACTATGTTTTGTTTTTACTCAACATTCTTATTATTGTTATGTCACCCACCATCGCGCGAATGTAAGCCAATGAAAAGAGCCAACATAATTGAAAAATAAATATTAATCAAGATATACAATACACGCCTAACAACCAAGGAAAAGAAATATTAAGAAAATATTAAATTTAACATGTGATAACATTTCATTGCAGCTGGACATGACAGACTTCTACGACGATGACTACGATGACCTGGACTCCGACACTGACGAGGAGCTAGAAGGCGGTGACGGCGACGCTGACGACAGCGGAAATGGAGAGTCGTGAGAGCGAGCGCCGGCGCCGCGCCGACCCAACCCGCCTCGCACGCCGCCTGGACACCGCTGATACACTCGGTGAACAGGATCAGTCGATCAATCATTACCATAATGCCTCCAAAATTGGACGCCGTTGATCTATCACACTCGGTTAACAGGATCTGTCGATCAATCATAACCATTATGCCTCCAAAATCGGACGCCGTTATCACACTTGGTTAACAGGATCGGTCGATCAATCATAACCATAATGCCTCCAAAATTGGACGCCGTTGATCTATCACACTCGGTTAACAGGACCGGTCGATCAATCATTACCATTATGCCTCCAAAATTGGACGCCATTGATCTATCACACTTGGTTAACAGGATCGGTCGATCAATCATAACCATTATGCCTCCAAAATTGGACGCCGTTTGATCTATCACACTCGGTTAACAGAATCGGTCGATCAATCATAACCATTATGCCTCCAAAATCGAACGCCGTTATCACACTTGGTTAACAGGACCGGTCGATCAATCATTACCATTATGCCTCCAAAATTGGACGCCGTTGATCTATCACACTCGGTTAACAGGATCGGTCGATCAATCATAACCATTATGCCTCCAAAATTGGACGCCGTTGATCTATCACACTTGGTTAACAGGCTCAGTCAATCAATCATTATCATTATGCCTCCAAATGTAGGACGCTGTAGTTTTAACACTTAATTAACAGGCTCGATTGATCGAGCGTGATCAGTATACCTCCAAAATTGGACCATGTTGATTTTCCACTTGCTCGATCGATCAATCATATTATTCATCATGACTCCAAAATTTACCACAATTGGTGGACAGGTTTGATCAATCAATCGTAATCATTACTTCCGAATGTTCGACATCGTTAATGTACCAAAATTGGTTGAAAAACCTGATTTTTTAATGTGCATTGAACACTAATACACTAACTGCCATGTAATTGGTACACACAATAATTAATCGCCAAACGTTGGACACCGTTTACTACTATCAAACTACTACGACTATCAAACTGGGTTAACCTTGATATGATATGAGGGTAACCAACTTTCATGTCCATCGCCAATCAAATAGACACCATTGATCTGCTGTAAGGCTGAAATCGATTAATAATAGCCTTGACAGATCTACACACATCATCAAACATTTGCCATGGCACATGTGTGATAGGCACTATTGATCTTAATCCCTCATGAAGGATTTACTTCTTGTCATATTTTTGTACACCCCATCTATCTCCAAATTCCACTATGTCATTCAAAGACCTTAAAATCATTAACTGCAGCAACAGAAGTAGGCAGGTCATGTTTGATGAGATCCTGAAAGGTACCATTTATGTGGTAAAATTAAAATACGTCCATATTGTGAGTTTTTGATACACGAAATGGAGATCTACGGTTATGAAAATAAGTGTGAATTTGTGGCGGGTGTTGTTTCTATTGTGCGAGGCGGCGGGAAGGCGCTGGTACCGCGAGAGAAAACGCGGTGCGTATGGATCTCCAAACAACCGACATGAGATTTAAAATATAAACAAGCCGTTGCCTATTGATACAATTGCTTGTCGCAACACAAACCATTTGCGTAATACTGCATGTTTATTGATTTAAAAGATACGGAAATGCAAGAGTTTTGTGCTGCATTTTGCGTCAGTACTCAGTAGACTTTGGCTTCAGGCATTTGTATATGCATATGCATAGACCAGTTATTCGATAATTGTAATTTTTAATCAAGATGCTTAGATAAAACACTTGAGAAAACGTGTGAAGCGATGAAAAATATAAGCAACGTCGTCGTGGTTCGCAAATACATTCTCCAGTATTTTATCTAAGATTTTTGTGTTTAATCGACTGGTCTTATAAATTATATCTCGAATGTCGATATAAGTAAAGGCCCATAGTTGTACGCGATATGAATTAAAAGACTAAAATTCCTGCGGATTTGCTAGATGTTTGTCGAATGATATTTTTCCAATACGCTATTAATATAATTTGCTAATGATCGACGAAAAAGCCTATTTTGGTGATAAAACGATTACTATCGAACAATTTTATATTGAATCTATTCACTGAATTATTCGTTCAAAAGTGCCAATGTTGGCTGTTTTAGTTTTACTAGTAGACATCGGTCCATAAACATGTCAACCGACAAACGTAGAACAGATTTGTAGGTACAATTAGACAAAGGGAGTAATCTCTCGATATTTATGTTACAGAGACAATAAAAACAGTGAGAAAACAATAGTATTTTAACCTAATCCCTTATCCGCTATTTGGAAGCATCAGTCATATTTCTCACTGTATTTTATTACGATCAAATTTTCTTAACTAATTTGGCACTAGAAGCTCATATCGACATTTTATCTGTTGATTAGTATATGTTTTCAGTGTTTGTTACCACAGAATTCCGTCATTTGTTTTTTTTTTTTAATATTAGGTCTTATTAAAGTTCCGTTTTTATGAAAAAAGTTATTCAATATTGTTTATTTCTATTAATAAAAGTCACCCATGCAATCGATGCGTCTTTACGAACGCAGTGGCAGTTTATTAATGCTATTCTTGAAGAAATCAGCTGGATGGGCTACATAATTTTCAAGGGCATTTTGCACATTCTGGAAAAAGTAAAGTCAGAGAATCCTATTTCGTTACAGGTAACAATGCGTTTCCATATCCTTCGTTTGTGTACTTCGCGCTGGCGATCATTGAGTTCATGGGGCACCCATTTATCAAGCTTTTTTCCTTGCCAATTTGACGTAAATGGACCAATATTGTTTTGATGCTAACATCGAAAGCTGCTGCTAATTTAACCGTAGATTGAGTATCATCAGCTTCCATAAACACCTTTAATTCGTCCATCAAAATTTTCGGACGACCACGGGTTTCATTTATAGGTCATAATTTCTAGAACGGAAGCGGTCAAGCCATCAGGTAGAGCGTTCATTTGTAGTGTTCGCTCCGTAAACCTCGTTGACGTTGCGCGCCGCTTGAGCCGCGTTGCTGCCACGACGGTACATATATTCCATAAATATATGTACAACAATAATTCTCAAATGCGATGAAAACATAACGCTAATCAATAAACAAATAAGTAATTTTGAAAAAAACATCCATGCTTAGATATAAAAGTAATTCGAAATTAGATTTCTTAGCCAAACTATAATATTTCGATTTAAAATGTACAGTACTGCAACGGCAATTTCATACGTAAAGACCTATTATTTGAAAGGACATTCTTTCAGATCGGTCCCATAGAAATTTCATCAAAATCGGTTCAATATAGTAGTTTTTGAATCAAAATAACTGGAAAAAATTGATCTTATAATTCGCATAGTTGCTCGAATTCTCGCCCTTGCGTTTCAATATAATTTATTTCCGCCTAGAAGCAAGAATAAGTAATAAAATGTTATATGCGACCGACCATGCGTGGCTCGACTTCCGCCTGTTACCAACTTTACACAATCATTAATGCTGCTTACGTATGATAAAAATAAGCAGCTCACAATCGCTATGGCTCTCATTGGATATTTTACGCTATCTCTTTCATTTGTAAATACACGGCCACAAAAAAAGTTAAAATGTCTTTGAAACCCACAGCAACTAACAAGCATAATTAAAGCAAGAAACCCAACCATGCGGTGGTAGGACTTCTGCAAATGTTCTTTAATGTAGGTACCACAACTTTGCCTTTGAAAATCTGCCGCCTAGTAGTAGATGTACTAACTGCGATATTCCGGTTTTCTTTACATCGATATGTATATAAATGAATCTCCATTTCTCTTGGTCATCACGTCACGCGTGAACGGGTGTAACATCTTCGCTAATTCTTTTTTTTGTTATGTTTATTATTGTCAGGTGAAGGTTCTTATGAAAGAAAAAAATTTAGTTGAGCGAAAAATTAGAACATTTTCACCACGCGGGTGAAAGGCCGCAACCAGTACATAATAAAGACACTGAGACGATCAAAAACCCAAGATGAGCCGATTTCATCATCATAGAGGACGCTTATGTGGTACAATATACAACTACTATATGAATTTTTTTTTCAAACCCTACATATACACGAATCTAAGTAAACATTATGACTGGCCCGATAGCTCAGTTGGTAATAACCCTGCCTTCTGAACTGAGGGTTCGATTTCGACCCAGGACAAACATTTGTGTGATGAACATAGGTGTTTGTTCTGTGTCTGGGTGTTATATTGTATTATATGTATGTATTTACAAACAAAAAGTATTTAAGTATTGTATCAGTTATCTGGTTCCCATAGTACAAGCTTTGCTTAGTTTGGGGCTAGATGGCGCTGTGTGAAATGTCCACACATATTTATTATTTATTTATTTATTATTTTTACGCATTTTAAAATTGGTCTAGCTGTTTAGATTACAGGAGAACTTAGAAACACACAAACATATCTATAAATACCTAAAATTGAAGTTGAAAAACATGACCTTCCGTTTTGGGCTGTATAAAATGTGGTTCCACTGACGTCACATGCAATATTGAACAAATACACTAGTTACTGAAGGGTTCAAGGCCTCTTAACTTTTTATTTTTAAGGTCGTTGACTTTCAAGCTGTACAAATAAAAAAATAGTTTTCCATGGTTGTATTAGTCCAATCATAAGAGTTTGTTGAAACTGGCTATTGATAATGCATTTCTCATGAAAACCTTTAGTAAACGTGTGTATAGAGTCTAGAGTCCTATACTATGTTTAGTTTTATTTTCTTATCTGTGCTTTATTTACCTGATAGAAATTGTTTATTTTATGAACAGTTTGACGTTTCTGTAGATAAATGTATTTGAGTTCATTTCATTAAAGATTCTCTCTCTTGTCTTGTCCGTACGACTTGCCTGAACTGGATAGTTAATTATTTTTATAATTATTACTTAATGTAACAGTGTTTTAGTCATAATTTGTTTAAATATGCCAACTATTATTATGGAATGATATAGGTTCCCTCAGTAAATGTTAGGTTTTATGACTTAAATAATGATTAAGTTTTGTCTAATAAACGTTTTAACAAGACTTCTGTGATTGTTACATTACAAGAAAAATGTCGCCCAATGCGTATTAAAATTTGTTAATACAATTTAGTTTTAGTTATGTCATTATTTTAATTATTCATTGTTATTTTAAAATTTCATCATATTTCTATAATATGATTTTTATTCTACTTTCAAATAAATTGTATCGCTAATTCTATTAAATTGTATAAACTATTAGTATAACATATTGTAAATGTACTGACAGCCTCTATATTATATTGCAAAATTTTGATGTACAGAGATTTTATCAATTATTATAATAAGTTTGAAAAAAAAAATTGGCGGATACGCTCAAATCCACACCTTAAAAGATAATAAAAAATGAGCTGTAAGTATAATCATACCTAGTTATAGATTACGCATAGTTTCATTAAATAAATTAATTGTAATCTGTGACGCAAATGTGAATTATTATGGCGTGCACTAAGGAAAAATTATAGATAGCCTACTACATGATTGTATGTAAGATTTAAACTACCTACATAACGATTTTAGCTACTACTATATTCTATCTTCATAGTACTTGATCGCGATATGTATCTAAACTTAATTTATTTTAGTTCTGCAGTTTCTTTCTTCTGATGGTGTTTGTTCTTATCAACTCCAGCTAAAATCGTCCAAAACGTAATTGATAATTAGATATTAAGTTACGTAAGTGGTTTGGAAAATCAATGTAGAAAAATTCACGATGAGAATGTTAATTATATAGTAATGATAGTGTTAATAAATGATGTGTTTGAAACCTGACTTCTGTTTATTATCCATAACTATCGATCATAATGTGTAATACATAGTTTAAAACTGTAAGGTGAATAGTGTAAAGTTCTTACCTATTGACACTATTCCCACCGTTACACATTAAATTATCTGCGGCCACGAGAGACGGTTTTTCGTTGAAGATATCACGATATTTATTGAAAATAATTCCCACTTGGTCAATACGGGAATGTTAATTGAAGGGTTGAGAATAGAAAGGGTTTAACTGTCAAATTGATAGTTTCAAGAAAATTGATTTTAAACTTCAACGGCGTCATTTTAAAGAGTATATATAAGGTAATAGAAAAGGTTTATGTAAGTTTCAGTTACTTGAAAATATTTTAATTGTATTTTAAAATACTAAATATAGTACCTACTAATTCATACAATTACTGTAAAAATATAATAATGTTATTAATCTGAGCGAACTGTATTCCTGTGTCAGATAAACCGTTATTAGACTCAAAATCTCAAGATTTAAGCCTCATTTCGGTATTTTGAGAATGTATTATATTAGATAATTTCACCATGAATCCAACGATACCCATAAGTCATTCTATGAAAAAAATCAGTTTAAACCCTTTTTGTTCTCACCCCTTCAATTATTAGTGTAGTTTACATTAAAAAATATTCGCCATCAACCGCTATTAATTGAACTACTTAGGTCCGTATTACAGAACGACGCTCCGTCATCGATCGCTGCTCGAGCAATGATTTCATTCACTAATTGATCACATAATGAATGAAATCTCTGCTTGAGCGCCGATCGATGACTGAGCATCGTTCTGTAATACGGACCTTAGACGGACTTAACTGTACAGTCAATGGAACTAAGACAAGATTAACTACTGGGAACGGACGAGTATATTTTCTAGCTCGGACAAAGCTACATGCTCTAAGTTTTCAGGGATGACGCAGAGACTTCTAATTTCTAGGAACATGCATAATTATTCTAGTTTTATTTATTTTAGATACATAGTTAAAAATGGGATAAAAATCGACGCCTATGAGCTGCGGCAACTTTATATCGATGCTTTTTTGAAAATGATTGTTGCATTTTGTATTAATTATGTCGATATTTTTATGATTTTGTAATATACTTAATGCAGATTGCGGAAGCGCATAACGGGTACGATACTATGGGAGGAAGTTTTATAGTATATTATCTATAAATGTAAAACAGTCGGGTTTGCTCGAACACTTGTAACTAGAGAACAACTGGACCGATTTTCGTGGTTTTTAATTTATTGGATTTGTCTGCGTCCAGAATAGCAGAATAACTATTAAAATTTTTGGAAAATTGACTAATCTATTTTGCCGATCTATCCCTGAGATGGCCACACAGGAAAAGACTTGCGCTACATAGGGGTGAGCCCCAGCATGATCATGATGCCTGACTTGGGGAGTATGCTGGTGAATGCGGGGCGACCGGAAGTTGATTCACGTAGATCTCCATTGTCAACATAACAAAGCTAAAAATTTGTATTATTATGTTAGCTTCAGATTAAGTTTTTCTATTTAATTTTATTTTAGTTTTATTGTTAAAAACTTATAATTTGTCCTTAAAGAAATTTTTGTTGGTACGTCCGGTAAAATGACAATTTACAATTATTGTCAAGATAGCGACATTAGCATTTTTTTTTATGTTTTGGCTCCACACTTTTGTGTATTTAGCCAGTGTCAAGTAATTGATAATTTATCAAGTTAATGATATTTCACGCAAATATGTGTCTAGTCATAGTCGAAGTCATCAAGTCAAGTCATAGTCTAGTCAAAGTCATACTCCTAGTAAAGTGGTGGCAACTTTACCAGAAGCTTCTATGGAGTTTTGGAAACAACACGAAAAGAAACGTTTCACCATCATTATACCATTTTCCCACACTCACGCCTATAATCCAGCACTTAACGAATATAATGCCACCAATTTTATGCACTGACACTGAAAATAACACAAGTTTTGGAAAATAATACAATGCGGTGACGCAATCTTTTTCGCGTTCCCGCCAAAACTCGACATTAGCATTAAACAAAGCAAAAGCAAAGTTTATATACGCAAAAGTCTGAAGCAAAAATCAAACAAAAAGAAGTTATACCGGCTGATAGATAAGAACTACACTAAAGAAGTTTTAATTCAGTTGTGTGGTCTAAGGTCCGTATTATAGAACAATGCTCAGTCATCGATCGGTGCTCAAGCAGAGATTTCATTCATAAATTGATCAATTAGTGAATGAAATCTCTGTTATGTATATGACGGCGGCAACGTCCAGTTATAAACTCTATGCACAGCGATCGAGCACCGTAATTTACCCTGTGGTGGCATTAAATTTATTACAGTGGCAGCACCGGCAACTGTCATGGCGCCCCGACCTGTCTGGCTATATAAAGGGATCGATTGGTGTGCTACGGGATCATTCTTGTTCCAGACACGGCGCGGTGCGGACATGCTGAAGGCCTATAGTTATATAGGTTGCAATCTACCTACCCACAACACGTTCCTGCCCACATCAGAAGTGGGATTGCCCATTTCTACATCACTCTTCAAGCAACGCAAAACGTGACGTGATGTGAATGATGACGCGACGGCGGGTGACACTAATATCAATTTTAGTTGCAGAGTTAACCCAGACCAGTGAAAAAAAAGAGAATGAAAGTTATGGTAAAAAAAGTAATGATTCGTTAGAGAAAAAAAAAATGAGAAAAAAAGGGTAAGCAAAAGAAAAAAAAGAGAGAAAAAAGTAAGAAAAGAGAATAATGTGTCTGAATGCTAAAGGGATAATCTATCCGGTCTAGCACTAATTGGTATGAGTTGGAATAATGATTATTGTTTGCTAAAGGGATATCTATCCGGTCTAGCACTATCCGGTCCATTTTATATAAATGAAGGGATAAGGTAATGTTGGAATGATGATTTTTGGTTGCTAAAGGGATATCTATCCGGTCTAGCACTATCCGGTCCATTTTTTATAAATGAAGGGATAAGGTATTAGTTTGATATTTTTGGTTGCTAAAGGGATATCTATCCGGTCTAGCACCATCTAGTCCAGTTTGTATAAATGAAGAGATACTGATAGTTCTGAAGGGTTAACCCTGACGATGACTGGCAGGTTAAAATGCTTTTGTCTAATCAAATTGAAACCTGATCTCTTGACTTTGACTCCAAGTTTAACTCAATTTAATTGTCAGGATGAACGAGCAATAACACTGATGTCCCTCACCAGGTCCAAAGTGAAGCTAAGCGTACGAGGACGTACGCACGTCAGTATGGCCGTGACGGCGGCAACGTCCAGTTATAAACTCTATGCACAGCGATCGAGCACCGTAATTTACCCTGTGGTGGCATTAAATTTATTACAGTGGCAGCACCGGCAACTGTCATGGCGCCCCGACCTGTCTGGCTATATAAAGGGATCGATTGGTGTGCTACGGGATCATTCTTGTTCCAGACACGGCGCGGTGCGGACATGCTGAAGGCCTATAGTTATATAGGTTGCAATCTACCTACCCACAACACGTTCCTGCCCACATATACATGTCATCGTTCTGTAATACGAACCTCGTTTTTTTTCTCTAATCTGTGGAATATCTACTTAATAATTTGTCAGTTACCGATTATGGGTTATGATGTGGTTATGATTGATTATGGGATTAGAACGACTATTCTTTAAAAAAAAACAGTCTGTCAGTCTCTTCAATCCATGTCAATTTGTGAGGTGTCAACTATGTCCACGTTACGTGCGTGTTGTTATTGTCATAATAACCACAGACTAGGTAGAGATACTTGTAGGTCCGTATTACAGAACGATGCTCAGTCACCGATCAGTGCTCAAGCAGAGATTTCACTCATAAAGTGATCAATTAGTGATTTCAATGTCCCTTGTCATATTTGTTTCTAAATTCAAATTCCGATAAAACTTATTCATTCACTGACCATTTCGTCCTGCGATCAATCTCCGTCATTTATTTTATCTCTATTCACGCGACATTGGCGTAAGTGTGTGTAACCCCGCAGAAGCCATAATAAAAAGTTGAAGTTGAATATCCCTAGTTTTTTGAAAGTGTAAACAAGATTGCATAGGGGGACAGCTGTCACACGTGAAGAGTTCAGTTGAGTTTTTTCGATAAAATTATTTAAATTTATTTTTCCGTTCAATTTCGGCAAAATTTGTGTTTTCATTGCGTTAGTGTAGTTTTATTTTAGTGATTCGTCATAAAATAGGTAAGTAGTTAAGATTTGTTGAAAATGGAGAAGGATTTGTGGCTTGACCCAATGGTGCCTGATCCCCCTGACCCTCCCGATCCCCCCGATCGCCCGGTGCATGCTTCTAAACGGAGATTATTTGAAATTTTAAGTGATGAGAGTGGAAGGCCAAAAAAATCTATTTTATCTAGAGATATGACTGTTGCCTCCATCCAAAATATTTACGTTCATCCCAGCCTAGTTATAGGTATAAAAGCCTATACTGAAACCGATAAAGGTCCATTTATGGTCCACGTTTCACGTTCCGAACCAGATCCCGCTGCAGGAACATCAATTAGACCCATTAAATTTGGACAATTCTTATGCCAAAACAAAATATCAAACATATGTCCTGACGGCGTCAAAAAAGTTGGTAGAAATAAAATTAGTGTAGAATTTAAGAGTGCGGATGACGCCAACAAATTTTTATTGAATCCTCTTTTAGAAAAGTTCAAATACGAAGTGCGCATCCCATCTTATAACATCACCAAAATGGGTGTGGTTCGACATGTTCCCGTGGACATGTCCATGGATGAATTTGTGGATTCATTAGTTCTTCCCAATGGATGTGGTACAGTTTTAAAGGCTCGCAGACTCAACCGCAAGGTTTTAGATGAGGGCAAGGCAACATGGGTACCAACTCAAACAGTTGTTGTCACTTTTCAAGGGCAAACCCTTCCAACTAAAGTATTTTCCTTTCACACTTCCCTACCTGTTGAATTGTATCAATTCCCGACAGTACAGTGCAACAACTGTTGTCGCTTTGGTCATATAAAGGCACAATGTAGGTCAAAGGCCAGGTGTTTCAAATGTGCTCAACCACATTCAGGTGATTCCTGCGACGTGGACTCCACAAAAGCTTCATGTCTCCACTGTTCCGGGCAACATTATGCGAATAGCAGGTTTTGTCCCGAACAGGCTAGACAAAAATCAATTAAGCTTGTCATGTCACAAGAAAATTTGTCGTATGAAGAGGCTGCTTTCCAGTACCCGAAAACCATCAGACCTTATGCAGAAGTAGTTAAAGGTGTTAACATATCTTCTTCTCAGACTAGTCAGTCTGTTTGTTCCCCACAAGTTTCATATAGAAAAACTGTGTATTCTTCCCCTAGCCCCAAATCTCCATTAGGTAAATCATATGACAAAGCCGCTCATGATGCCATAGTTGCTCATTATCCATCATCTCTCCCCAATGGTCATGCATTATTGTCTTCCCAACAATCATGTTCCCCTTCATCTCAGTTTGATAACATTTCCATGCTGTTGTCCATTGTCATCAGCATCATTTCCCAAACAAATACAAATCTACCGTCCAACGTTGCCCATAAACTTTCACAAGTCATCTCATTACTTAACAATCATGGATCAAGTGTCCATTCTCCAGTGGAACACGAAAAGCATTCGGCGCAGGAAGCCTGAATTGCTCCACCTCATTAATAAATTTCACCCGTCAGTGATTGCCATCTCGGAGACATGGTTGGTACCTGGATCCCGTTTTAGGGTTTCAGGGTACTCCTGTCTCCGAGATGACAGGGCTGACGGGTATGCTGGTTGCGCCTTACTTGTAAGGCGCTCATTTCCATTTTCACTAGTTCCTTTCCCTCCTATTTCACCTGACATTAACATTATAGCTGTAAAAATGTTCAACATCACATTTTTGTCTGTTTACATCCCCCATCCTCATTCAAATATGATCCCTGATATATCTTCTGTTATATCTTCAGTATCCTCTCCCATTATTTTAATGGGGGATTTCAACGCCCACCATATGTCATGGGGCTCTAGCCACGACGATGCTTTTGGCCTTGCCCTCTTAGAAATGTTTGATGATGCGAATCTTTGTATCATAAATGATGGTTCGCCCACTCGTAGGGTGTATCCGTCACAGAACCCTAGAAGTGCTGTTGATATTACAGTTTGTTCTCCTGTTCTGGCATCTGTCATTTCATGGAAGGTCCTAGACCTTTCCTATGGCAGTGACCACTTTCCCATAGTTATGTCTATCCCAGATAGAGTAACTCCTGCACGGAACTTCTGTCCTTCTCTTAAATTCCGATTATCTGGTTTATCTAAAGATAAATGGTCTTCTTATTCTTCCACTTTGGATAATAAATTGAGTGCTCTTGCTGTTTCTAACAGCTCTGACCTTTTTACCCTCTCTGAATCATATTCTAAATTTGTTGAATGCGTTATTTCCAGTGCTGAAGAGCATTTTCCATTAAAAAAACCATACAATTTTATTGTTTCAACTCCCTGGTGGGATGCTGATTGTTCAGAGGTTGTTAGAGAAAGAAAGCAGGCTGAACAAGAATATAATGCAGTCATGTCTTTAAACAACTTTATTAAATATCAAAGGATTGCTGCCAAAGCAAAAAAACTCTTAAATAAAAAGAAAAGAGATGGTTGGTTTATTTATTGTGAAAATCTGTCCCCGCGTACTCCTTCATCTTTAGTTTGGATGCAAATAAGACGGTTCAGGGGTGCTTACAATATCAATGATATTTCCATCAATGACCCTTTTTCATGGATTGAGGGCTTTTCTGATAAGATGTCTCCTCCCTTTGTTCCAAGTGTGGACGCTTTCCCTTCCGCTCCATGTTTTATACCATCAGTTAATAGCTTTGATTCTTCATTCTCATTTCAAGAACTTCAGTTGGCGCTTGATGGTCTTATAGATTCATCTCCTGGGGCTGACGGTATCCCATACTCATTTTTAAAAAATTCATCTGATAACAGTAAGCAGTATTATCTAGACTTAATCAATAACTTTTTAAATTGGGGATTTATTCCTCAGCAATGGAAAAACCAAATAATCATCCCTATTGCTAAACCTGGGAAGAATCCCTCGGATTCGAATAGCTATAGACCCATAGCTCTGTCATCGGTTTTAGCCAAAGTCTCAGAGCACATGATTAAACATAGGATTGAATGGTTTGTAGAGAGTAAAAATTTGTTGGCTAAAACCCAGTTTGGGTTCAGAAAAGGAATGAGCACTATGGACAGCTTAAGCATATTGGTATCTGATATTCGCATCTCCCTTTTACAGAAAGAATATTTAGTAGGAGTTTTCTTAGATATTGCCTCGGCATATGACAATGTTTTACTTCCTGTTCTCAGGGATAAACTCTCCTTGTTGGGTATTCCTGAGAAACTGGTCCGTTTTATATTTAACATGCTAACAGAAAGAACTATATCTATTAAAAGCCAGTATTCTATTCTTTCCCCAAGGGTTGTTTGGAAAGGCTTGCCTCAAGGGTCTGTACTCAGTCCTATACTCTACAGCTTGTACACTTGTGATCTGGAACTTTCGGTACAATCTTTTTGTCAAATTTTACAGTATGCTGATGATATAGCCCTTTACATATCTGACAAAAATTTGTCAACGGCTTCTAACCGTTTAACTTCCGCTCTTGGTTATTTATCTGATTGGCTTGTACAGCATGGTCTATCCCTATCGACTGCCAAAAGTAGTGTAGTGGTGTTTTCTAGAAAAAGACATGTTCCTCTGGTTAATATCTCAGTTGACAGTGAAATTGTTCCACAAGACAACAAGGTGAAATTTCTGGGCGTGTGGCTTGACAACAAACTATCAGGTCTAGAACATTTTGATTTTGTTTCTCAAAAATGTGAAAAGAATATCAATATTCTTCGTTCTTTGTCTGGAGTTTGGTGGGGTGCACACCCATACACCCAAAAATTACTTTATAATGCCATAGTTCGTTCTCATATGGACTATGGATCTTTTCTTCTAGACCCTTGTAACAAATCTGGTCTTAAGAAAATTGATAAGATTCAGTCAAAATGCCTGCGCATCATTCTTGGTGCTATGAAATCTTCCCCCATCAATGCCATGCAAGTAGAGTGTGTGGATCCCCCTCTCCATCTTCGCAGACAGTTTCTTTCCAACAGATTTTTCTTCAAACTAGTGCAAAATTCCGGTCATCCTCTTCTTGGGAAGTTAGCCCAATTATCTTCTCTTTATGATTCTCTTGGTCACCAGCAACCGGAAAAGATTTGCTGTCTTGTACATAGTTATCGACAATTTATTCGTCTCCCTAACCCACTTTTTCAAAGTCAATTAATGCCGTTATATTGTACTCCTTATGATGCGTTAATTTTCAAACCCAACATTATCTTGGACTTTGGAATCGATAAGGGCTCAATGGACGCCAATTGGTCCTTCTCCCACATATTACATACTGATTTCAAGGATTGGTTCACTTTATACACGGATGCTTCCAAATCTGCTGATAGCTCTGTTGGTGCTGCAGTTTGGGTTCCATCTACTAGAATTATTTTAGCTTACAAGTGCCCTTCAGTTTATTCAGTTTTTACAGGGGAATCTGTCGCCATTCTAGAAGCCATTAAATTCGTTAAATCGCACAACATTAATAAATCTATTATTTTTTCTGATTCTAAAAGTTGTCTTCAGTCCATTCTCTCCAATCAGTTCCGTTCAAAAACCAGGTTCCCTGTAATCCTTAAAATTAGAGAGCTTCTATTTCAATGTAACAGATTAGGTATTAATGTTGTTTTAGCTTGGATTCCTGGCCATTCAGGTATCCTCGGTAATGAGTCGGCTGATTCTTGTGCTAGGTCAGCTGTTCATACAGGATCTCTTGACCATTCTCAAATATATTTTCATGATTTATGTACCACCTTTGAACCGGCTTTATTCAAGACATGGTCTAGTGCATGGCAAAATTCTAAATCTATTAAAGGTAAATTTTTTGGCGATGTTCAGCCTGAGATTCCTCATAAACCCTGGTTCTCTAAATTTAAAAAGGCAGACAAAATGACCACTTCAGTTGTTTGTCGTTTACGCTTGAATCACTCTTGTACTCCGGTTTTCCTAAATAAACTTAGGATTAGGGATAATTCTCTCTGTGAATGTGGTTTAGATCAAGGAAATGTGGACCATATATTTTTCAGTTGTTCCAAATTACAGTTTTCATTGTATGATGTTATTCCAAACAATATCCCTCGTCCCACTTCCCTCAAGTGTTTATTATGTCTGGTATTTTCTCCGTTTATAGGTATTTTATGTAAATTTATTAAAGTGAATAAAATTAAGTTGTAAGTAGGTAGTTATTTTAGAAATTGTGTAAGTATTTATGTTATATTGTGTACTTAAATATTAGTTTTAGATTATTTATTATTTCATTATCAATATTATTACTTGTTGTAAATATTGTATTCTTTTGTTTTGTTTCAGCATTTTAGATTCATCTAGTACTTTCATAGTTGACCTCATTCTCCACATATACCAAAATTTCTCACTGAAAAATCTTCGTTTGATGTGTTGTCTTTCTACGTGATATTGGCAAAATTGTGGTAACCTCTCCACAAAGGCCATTTACAAAGAGTTGAAGTTGAAGATTGCATAGAGTAGTACAGAGTAGTATAAGTATCAAGATTGTCTATATTTATTTGGTTTGGTGGAGTAGTGTCTGAATCCCTTTATTTTGTATTAATAATTGCTATAAGTTTAACAAAACTATCGAATAATGAGTTGTCTCAGCGACATTGCCCAGTCCAACGAATACCTAAGTTTTAGGAGCAGTATTCCACTAAGGAAAATAGTAGTGGACTCAGATGGTTCCAAGGTAAACAAAATTAAAAATATTAAATATCAATGTTTTACACTAAGTACATTCTTGTATAATCAAAGACAGTATCGCCAATCAGCAAATCAAATCAACCTCTCTCGAATCTATTGTGGTGATGTGTCATCCATGTATAATTTATATTTTTGATTAAATTGGCTGTTGTAGTTAAACTTTGTAGTCTGCAATATTTTTAATGCTTTGGGAAACATCACTCAAATGCAAGTAATAATGATTATTATATCAATAATAATAATTGTAGTTGTAGTCAAGCATGGCATTAGTTAAGCGTACCTATTAGCTAAAGTTTGGCTTAACTTTAGAGTACCACCATTTGAGTTAGGGGCTATTGATTACACAAAAAGGTCTGAAATGAAGTCTTCATGTGAAGTTTTAGGTTGAGGAAACTAAACACTTGAGAAAGCAATTTAAAAAAATTTGGAAACACCTTTTCATAGTCAGACTTTGCCATGGTAGGTTAGAAGACCCACCTTTGTCTTTGTGATGTTTTTTTTATACACAGATAAACTCGA